>OZ005659.1:137531774-138131774 GCA_963930645.1 Salticus scenicus | reverse complement strand
CATGGGAATGTATAGGAAATTTTGACAATTTGAAGTGAATAAACTTACCACAGATGCCATGTAGTAAGGTGCATTATCATCATGAAATGCTGTTTGCGGAAATGTCCAAGATACCACCAAAATAGTCTGTCAGACACCACTTTTAGGAAGATTGTGTTTTATTTCGAATTAATTGATCCGTTGAGCATAAAAATTTGCCCGACTGTTTGAGAAGTTATGCACCTTCCTACCATAACGTACGGAGAATGTGTCACTGTTTTAAAAGTGCAATTTTCATTAAGTCGGTCATATTTTCGTTGTCAGATCTGCTTGTTTTCTTTAGCTCGAAATTAAAAAATTAGCTTTGACTCATCAAAGAGAACCAGTTCAGCCCAATAATTAATCATTTTTTAATTTTTTTAGCCTACTGAGGTCTTGCTTTCCCATTTCCCTTCACTAAGAATGGACTTTTTCAAATTTTCTGTCATTTAAACCTGCTTTGTTTAATAGTTGCTGTACTGTAGTTAAAGAAATTATGCTGTTAAACACTTTTCTGAATCTCTTTTATGTTCTAAATGTAATACAAACCGATTTTATAAGCAATGGCTTTTTAACTTACCGCCATCTCGCTTGTATGAGCAACATGGCCGCCTAAAATGAAATTTCCAGTTTAAACGGCCAAAAATTTTATATCTTGCTAAAAAACCTTTTACTAACATTTCGTTAACATTTAATTATTTTGCCATCTCATGTATTAAAATATTTTTGATTTTCATTCAAAAATTTATAGTTTTTGTGGCATCGTTAACTGACTTATTCTTAACATTTTTTAAATAATTTCTAAAATTACAATTTTACTGACAATTGCATTTTGTTTTTAATACTGGACTCAAAGCTAAAGTGTATGTGGAGGACAACATAATAAAATCTGTTTGAAAATTTGCTTTTTAAACAATAAAATTGGCTGTTGTAGAAGGCAAAAAAGAAAATATCCAAGTGCGGCTTTTTTTTTTTTTTTTTTTTTTTTTTTTTTGCTTAGTGTACATATTGTCCGATCGCAATAATTTTTTTAAAGTAAAATGAACATATCATACAAATTTAGAATATATAAATCGGATTTACTGTTTCTTTCTTTCTTTCTTTTTTTCCTTTTTTTTTTTTTTTTTATTGATCACAGTCTCTCACACAGTTTTTTAAAAATATCGCTTCCAGATTTTGAAGACCTAGAGGATTAAGGTAAAAATTTATCAAAATTTCAATATCTGAAACTAGACCCAAAACAATACTTTCTCTGACATATGTGGGTAAGAGAATGTAAAAATCTCTTGATGTAGGTACAAAATAATTTCCTGGAAATCATTAAAAAAAAAAAAAAAATAGCTAAACAGAATAATGTTGTTCATACAATAACTACACAAAGCTTCATTACTACAGAAAATACTGGTTTATTTAATTTCTACAGACAAAAACACTTAAAACATTAAATGCGTCAATACGACTGTCGCATGCTCAAATAAACACTCTACTGGTCTTTGCATTGATATTTTGTACCAGTAAATATTTTAATTATACAGCTAAATACGTGTATGTTTTATAAAGACGTAGAAAATATGTACTTATAATAAAATTTATCGATGAAGTTATTAATCAAAATAAAATCCTAAATTCTTGGAGGAAAAAAAAGTAAAGTAATGGGGTCCACTTAGATTATAAACTTTCCATACATCACCCGTTACCCATTTAATCTGCAAAGGTATTTTACCTCCTTAATGGCATCTTGAAATACATTTTTATTTTCACTATAAAAGAAGAAAACTGAAATATTTTTTTATATTATTGCTTTTAAAGAATGTCATGTAACAAATTGTTTTTGTGTAACCCTGTATATCGGCCAAATTCCGCATACCTACAAAAATATATTTTACTTTTAACTTTGATGGGAATAATTCTCATAATAGTATCTTTATAACATTATTTCTAAGGAAAAAACATTACAATTTTTGCTTTTGTTTAGCCCTTTATATGTACTAAAACTTACATACTCATCAGACACTGCACTAAAAATGGTCTCATAGCACTGTAAATTTGTAGTGAGCAATTTCCAATTATATACTCTATTGAATCTGAATAACTTTGTGTAGCCCTGTAAACCAGCCGATATCGCAATTCTACATTTTTGAGGAAGTAAAGGGTTTTGCATATTTTAAAAATATAGATTATTTTTCTTATGTTGTGCTTCGTATAAAGATATTTATAGTAAATGCATAAAAAAAGAAGAAACAAAAAAAGAAAGGAAAACCCTTATAAATCATACTTGCATCAAAAATCTATTGTGAGTTCCTGTACAGAAACCAGTTGTGCTAGTAATATAATTTTACATTGCAAACATACTATAGTGAATTTTAATATCTACCAATTTCGGCCTGGCCAGGGAGACTAACGAAACGGTTATAAACTTTTTAAAATTTTGTTTGGAAATGCTAAAAAGGACGCTTTAGTATAGGATACAAAGAATATACTATATATGTAATCATGGAAATAAAATTTATTATATACATTTTTTATTTTCATCAATGGCCGAGATAATGAATTTATAAAGTTTTAGTATCTTGCGTAAAATTGCCTATAATGCTATGTATACTTAATTTTTAACTTTTACGCTTTTTTTTTTTTTTTTTCATTTATACTGTCATCCAGAGATAAATATAAATCTCATGAATTGTTATTATTATTATTAAAACAATATTGCATTTATTTTCAAATAGTATATACAATTGTTTTTATTATTATTATTTAAAGAAATAGATAAAGCAGATTTAAACATTTTTCAAATATAATTACTTAAAAAGATGAAATAAAACGCCATAAAACATCTTACATGTGAAATGTTACATTTCCTCCTCTAATAAAATATTCTTTGCATGTTTTTACATGACATTTAATAACCATTTCTTGATATGAAATTTCTTTCCGAATCGAAACAATCCATTTAACTTTTAAAGTAAAACTAGCAGGCTACGCCCGCTTCGCTGGCCACTATATTTAAACGAATCTCCAAAAGAATTGGATCATTATTTATTTTTCACATCACATTATAAATAAAAACTAAAATAATTACATTGGAATCGCTCTAGACCTCGCATCGGGTACTCGCTGACTACGGCAGCTCTTTCTCTGCCCGCACTGTATCGGGAGCAGGTTCCCACTGCCTGCAGAAATCCCTTTCCTATGTATTTCAATATGGGTATTTATTGACGATAGGTGGGTCTGCCATTATTTAAGAACTACGATTTTAAAGATAACTGTATCTCAGCGTCTATTAAATATTTTAGTTTTTGAACCAAGTATTTTATTGCTCATGCTATTTACACTGTATTACAATTTGATTCCGACCAATATAATGAAATAAAATAAAAAGTAGATTTTCTTTTAGAAGGAATTAAATACATAAAAAATAAATAAATTCCAATCAGTTTAACGGCCCTCTTCACTTACCGTCGCCGGAAGCTCGAGCCAATGGTATTCTATGGGGAAATTTTCTTTACAAACAACTTATTAACTAATACATATTTTTAAATTCTGTTTTCACATACAGAAAATTCCCAACTGTTAAATTGACGCACCTTTTTCAAAAATGTATTTTTTTAATTTTTAATATTTTATTTTGAAATTGCAAAACGAAAAAAATTATCTTATTGAAAATTCGTATTTTGCAGCTTCAAAATAAAATATAAAAAAATAAAAAAATAATTTTTTTAAAAAGGTCCGTCAATTTAACAGCTGGGAATTTTCAGAATGTAAAAACAGAATTTAAAAATATGCATTAGTTAATAAGTTATTTGTAAAGAAAAATTTCCCATAGAAATAACATTAGCTTCGGTTTCCGGCGGCGGTGAGTGAAGCGGGCCCTTAATCCTTTATACTACCATTATTTCTTGACAAATACTATAAATTAGAAAAAAAAGAAACTTTTAAAGAAATTAAATTAACAAATGAAAAATAATTGTTGTTATACTACAAAAATTATACATAAACATAACTGTTATAAATAGTACATTTTTAAATTTTAAATTTAATATATTTATTTTTTTCTACTGCATTACCATTTTATTTTCAATAAATATAATAAATTAAAAAGAGAAAAAAGATTCGCCCTCAAATAAATGTATTAAATAAAAAATAAATTGCATAATATAGCCGTTGCTAAGATATGCAGATGATTACAATCGAAGAATAAATTCTTGAAAAATGTAACATAAAAGCCAATGTTTAAAATCGAAAAAACATTAATTAAAAAAATTCAAATTTGAAAAAATCTCGATGAGGTGCACACCTGCAGGGTCCCAGGTACCTATATGCCAAATTTGGAAGCTCTGCGATCAGTAGTGTGTAGTATTGTTCATATTTAGATAAATGTATTTATTTTCCTGGTGGAAAAAAAAATAATAAACTCGTAATTTTTTTTTTTTTTTTTTGGGCAACAATTAAATTATGGATTAAATTTAAATGGCTAATTTTTTGCTATTATTAGCTTATTATTTTCATATTTTTATTAATTAAAAGAAAACTAAACAGAAATTCGAAATTCTGACTTCGATGTGCACAATGATCCTTCGGGGGGCACCTTAGTGTTAAATCTCGTGACTGTCCGAGCTACCGTTTTCGAGAACAGTGAAATATATATACAAATATTGCTCACTTAATAGGGCAGTTGCAAACAGCTGATAACAGCATGGCAACGTGGACAGCGTGCCCTCCAGCATTGGTTGCCATGCGCCGTTGCCATGGTGCTGTGAGCTGTTTTCAACTGCCATTTGCTTACTGTGCTAAAACTAGCTTCTATTTATCTTCACGTGGAGTTGACTGTCCTCCATCTACGTCATTCTGACGTCATATGAAACTGCTCAATAGTATAAGATAAGGAATTTAAAAAGAACTTTCAACGAAAGAAGAAGAATATCGTCTGCTTAAAAAAAATGCGGAGTTTAGAGCATGGCGAGAAAATTTCAATATTGGCTAGCTTGGCTTCTGTAGATCAACAATCACGTGACCTTTTTATGAGTTATCTTTGCACTCAAAAAGGTTGCCATTGTCCCGTCCACTCTTATAATAGGTCTATGGTTGCAAGGCCTTCAAAATGCCCGGTTTTTTTCCCTGGGAATTTAAAGCAAAATTGGGAATTTTCAAAATTTCCAAAAACTGGGAATTTTGAAGTAATGAAAAATTTAATAATTAACCCTAATATCCGAGAATTTTTATAAATAATAATAATATAACTAATAAATTCCTATTGCATTGTTTTTGTTTCTTTGAAACTATATCAATACTATAATTTGTGGTATTGATTAAAATATATTTGTTGTGAATGAAGGCAGAATAAAATAGTTCATGCATGATATTTTATCTGGAATAATACAATAAAATGAAATAAATTTTAAACTTCTGAAATATTGCAATCGTTTTATTTATAAAGAGGTGATATTAAAAGAATACTTATAACTATTTTCTGACAACTAGTCAACCAAATAAGTGAGATGTTATGATTGCAAAAATGTTCCTTTATTGTCCATATCAAAATACATCATTCTTTATTACTCATTCCGAGATTATCTCATAAAAATGTTTAAAGCAGTTTTCAACTATGTTTATTTATTCAAAAATCTTCATATCATATCGAATTTACTATTAAAAAAAAAAAAAAAAACTGAGTTATTCTTTAAAGATTTACAATTCCGATTTTCAAAATATTCAGAAAAATACACACTTCTTTTTCAAGAAATTTAGCTACCGTGACAACAGACTAAACATTTTCGCATTTTTAATAAGCAAAATAAATAAATAAATCTTGTCATTTTTCATACAAAACTAAAAATGACGGATTTTAATAAGTTTAATTTTTAGGAAAAAAAAAAAAAATATATATATATATATATATATATATATATATGTGTGTGTGTGTGTTTCTGAACAGTTGAAAAAACTGTAACACATCTGTAAAATAACTCTTTTATAAGAGAAATGTTTTCAGATATGTAAATTTTGGCTTCTTTTTGTATGAGAACTAATGTTTTAGCTTTAATTTTCATATAGTAAATATAAAATGACTCAATGATACAACCTTATAAGCTTATCAACATCTAAAAGTCTTTAAAGTATGATTTATGTTATATAAACAATATATTGTTTGCTTAAGATTTCTCGAAATAGTTTTTTCCCCGTAAAATTCCCAAAGTTCCCAAAATTTCCAGTTTATTCCCCAAAATTCCCAGGTTTTTTTCCTTGCTTCAAAATTCCCGGGTTTTTTGCATCTCTAATGTAGGGACACTGAGCTGTCCGTAGGGATAGGGAACATGGCAAAATTTAAGTTGGCATGTTGGTAACATAGGCCTTCATTTGAAGATTCAAAGCACTGTCCGGCGACAATGTATTCTTGTTTTATGAGCTTTAATTGTTCTTGTAATACACCCTTTTGAAAAAATGAAACATTGGTTTACTATTTTTTATAAAATTTCTGTAGTATTCTATTTTGAAAACTTCGAAATCATTTCGTTTTTAGTGCAAATTGGAGCAGAAACTTATTATGTTAAGCATAAGATTTAAAGATTCGAAAAGAAAAACAAATCTTGAAACAGGAGATGTTGCATGCACTGAGCTAGTTTAAATTCACAAAGTAAAATGTATATGCTACCGTTAAAGTATATAATTCAGTTATTTCATAGAATAACTAGGTATTTCATGAAATAACTAGACAAGTCAGTTAAAGTATATAACAGATAAAAAATTTCATACTTTACCTAGTTATTCTATGAAATAACTAATGACAGACCGTTAAAGTATAAAATAAACAATTTAAAAATTATTTTATAAATTAATTGATCATAAATGCATGTGCGCAAAGCGTACAGACGTGCGTAATACTGCCTGCTGCAGTACAAAATTGTGCATACTTTTCAGATTCATGCATTTTGAGATAGGGGTATCCAGTGATGTTTTTTTTTTGTTTCCATGTACGCAAAGCGTACAGACGTTCGAATTACTGGCTGCTGCAGTACAAAATTCTGCATAAATTTTAGATTCATGCATCTTGAGATAGGGGTATCCAGTGATATTTTTTTGGTTTTCATGTACTCAAATCGTACAGACGTTCTAAATACTGGCAGCTGCAGTACAATATTGTGCATATGTTTCAGATTCATGCATCTTGAGATAGGGGTATCCAATGATGTTTTTATAGTTTTCATGTACGCAAAGCCTACAGACGTTCGGAATACTGACTTCTGCAGTACAAAATTGTGCATACGTTTCAGATTCATGCATCTTGAGATAGGGGTATCCAGTGATTTTTTTTGTTGTTGTTTTCATGTACGCAAAGCGTACAGACGTTCGAAATACTGGCTGCTGCAGTACAAAATTGTGCATACGTTTCAGATTCATGCATCTTGAGATAGGGTACCCAGAGACTTTTTTTTTGTTTTCATGTACGCAAAGCGTACAGACGTTCGAAATACTGGCTGCTGCAGTACAAAATTGAGCATATTTTTCAGATTCATGCATCTTGAGATAGGGGTATCCAATGACTTTTTTTTTTGGTTTTCATGTACGCAAAGCGTACAGACGTGCGTGATACTTGCTGCTGCAGTATAAAATTTTGCATATTTTTTAAATTTCATGCATTTTAAGCAAACTTTTGTATCTCAAAATGATACAAAAGTCATGCATCTCAAGATGCATGAATCTGAAACATATGCACAATTTTGCACTGCGGCAGCCATTATTTCGAACGTCTGTACGCTTAGCGTACATGAAAACCAAAAAAACATCACTGGATACCCCTATCTCAAGATGCATGAATCTGAAACATATGCACAATTTTGTACTGCAGCAGCCAGTATTTCGAACGTCTGTACGCTTTGCGTACATGAAAAAAAAAATCACTGTGGGTACTCCTATCTCAAAGGGCATGTGCCTGAAAAATATGCAAAATTTTGTGCTGCAGCACTGCTAAAATAACCGGTAAATGTGGTAAATATTGAATACAGTGCGTTGCATGAATATAAACGCACCTTTTCCAATAACCAGAAATATAAATTTTAAAATTTTAAAAGAAGGAATGTGACTTACAGTTATTGCATATGACTAACAACTGAATAAGGTGCTTTGAGCACGTATGTTTAGGCTCATGCAAGCTTATGTAAATGAGTGTTTAAGCATTTTCTTATTTTTACTGTTTTTCGTTTGTTGCACGAAATTAAACTCACTCTGTATTTTTCGTTTAAAATTTAACAGAGCCACCGGAATTAAATTAAAACACAGATAGTCGTGTTGCTAAAATTCTCTAAATATAGTTTTAATGCACGAGTGCAAGATTTACGGAGTTTGTTCAGGATGGCAAGAGGGAAAACTTTGACAGTAGACGAGAGGATAAAAATCGACTTTTTGCGTGGTAAAGGCTTTAGCAATCGTGAAATTGGGCACCGGATCAGAACAAGTGAGAGTGTTGTGCGAAATTATATAAAGAAAGGAGCAAATTATGGGAAAAAAGCGTATAAGAAGCGAACAGGAAAGCTCACCAGTTACGATAAACGTCGAATATGCAACGCTGCAAAGAATAAGACTATTTCCTGTGCGAAGATAAAGGCTCAATACAAGCTGGGTTTTCATCGAACAACCATTTGGAGAACTATCAAAGCTGCAACATTCATTAAATTTAAGAAAATGAAGGCGAAACCACCCCTCACTCAGAAGCACAAAGATATGCGTTTGGAATGGGCAAGAAAATGGATGCTAGATCGATTAAATTGGGAAAAAGTCATCTTTTCAGATGAAAAAAAATTTAATCTCGATGGTCCGGACGGATTCCATAGCTACTGGCACGATTTGAGAACCGAAGAAATGTACTGTTCAAAACGTCAATCTGGAGGTGGGTCTGTCATGGTGTGGGCAGCCATAGGTTTTAAAGGGACTTTCGAATTAGAGTTCGTGGAGAACACTATGAACTCTGTAGATTATGTTCAGATGCTCACAAGGAACCTCCGCCGTCAATCAGTCAAGAAAGCTGGAAGAAATTATATTTTTCAGCAAGATTGTGCATCTGTACATACTGCACATATCGTGAAAAAATGGTTCCTTGACATCAAAATTAAAGTTCTAGATTGGCCCTCAAAAAGCCCTGATTTAAACATAATGGAGAACGTATGGGGTATTCTGGTTCGCCGTGTTTACGTAAACGGAAGGCAGTTTAACACGAAAGATGAACTAAAATCGGCCATTCTCTAAGCTTGGAAGACAATTAGCTTGGATGACCTCATGCCACTATATCAGTCAATGCCAAAGCGTTTACTGACTGTTCTAGAAGCCCATGGTGGCTTTACAAAGTATTAGATACAATATTTGTTACTCAATTATTTATTTTTTACATGTGCGTTTAAATTCATGCAACATGCATTTTTGTCATAAATTCAATAAAATTATTTTCTAAAAAAATATATTGGTCTTTCATTGTTTTGACTTGTATTTTCATTCCTTGAATCATACACATGCTGTTTGCATCAAGTGTCACCTTTTCATATTTTTTTATTACACTTTTATACCATTCTATTCTTAAAGCTAAGGTGCGTTTATATTCATGCAACGCACTGTAATTAATCACATATTCCCCAAAATTTAGTGAGGATTATGCATAATCATTTCATACTTTAACGATCAAGTAATCGTTATTCTATAGAGTACCTAGTTAAATCGTAGAATTCAATAATATTATATACTTTAACTGACTTGTCTAGTTATTTCATGAAATACCTAGTTATTCTATGAAATAACGGATTTCATGCTTTAACGGTAACATATACAATCAACCAATAAATAGGAGAAAGTAATTTAAAATCTACATTAATATTATAAATGCGAAAGTTTGGATGTATGTTTGTTACTCAATTACGCCACAACGGCTGAACAGATCTGAATGAAATTTGGTATAGAGATAGATAATAGTCTGGAATAGGACATAGGCTACTATTTATACCGCAAATTTGATTAGGTCTTTTAAAATTAATTAAAATATGAAAATAATAAACTGGTAATTGTCTTAATATAACTTAATATAAGCCCTTTAAATTTATAATTGTTGCCAAAAAAGTTTACGACGTATTTTTATTTATTTATTTTTTCAACATAAAATTAAGTATGCTTTCACGCGAAAAATGAAAGATCACTAAATGTTAAATTGGTGAATGAGAGAATGATGTCTTTATAACTTTAAAATAAAATAGTAATAATACAAATCTAGCATGTTTCTTCTGAATTTTATTTCACAGCATTTTTTTATATACCTCAACTTTATGTATATATATATATATATTCCATTTCCATATTTTCCTCACAAAAAAAAAAAAAGCAGTAGCTTGCTAATAGACACATTTTCTTTTGAATGAAAGAAATAGTTTCTAAAAGCAATTGTAAAAAAGAAAAGGGGGGAGGATAAAACAAGAACAAAACAATTTTAACACAGAACTATGCCAAATTCCAAGGTACTTTAAAAGTATGATTAATTCAGTAAAAAATATAAAGGCAAACATTGAAGGCATGACCATCTCAATATTTCTCTTTTCTTTTAATTTATTGGACCATCCTTACGGGTGCGTCCCCGACCGTCGCTAATAACCTATCGCGCTGTACAGTCGGTAACAAAAGTCTCCGAGCACTAGCAAAATTTCCTATGTAAAAAAAGTACACTTAATACAGTTTTGTTAAATAAATCCTTGTCGAATCCTGTTCTTAGTCAGTCTAAAAACAGCATTCGACAAGGATTTATTTACCAAAACTGTATTAAGTGTACTTTTTTTATATAGGAATTTTTGCTAGTGTTCGGAGACTTTTGTTACCGACTGTACTAGGGCGACGTTAAACCCCCAACCAACCAACTTTTAATTTATTATCATAATTTTTCTCAATCTGTTTGAGAAGTGTCAACATTGTTAAATTTCTTAAAGAAAAAATAATTTCTTTCCGAAAATAGCACTAAGAAAAATGGAGCCAAATGCTTTCCGAGGCCCGGAATTTCGGAGCCAACCATCTTGATTTGAAGCCAGTTTGGCTCCAAGGAGGCCAAACTGGCAAACCTGATTGCCACTGCCAGCGAAAGCTGCTCTGCTTACTCTGGCTGCTCAAAACCTTGATGCAGAGCACCCATCCTCGGCGCATTTATCGCTGTTTGTTGTGGGTGCTGCCTGCAAGTTCACAATACCTACGCAGTTCGTCCAAAGGGATGGAATTTGTCCCACTGATTGGACGAGAGGATATAGCACAGCAGCAAATCAACGATTAGTCTTCGGGATAATACTTTTCTATTTTCTTTCGATCGATGTTTTGTATTTTTATGGTAAATTTTATTAATGAGAGCATTTACAAATGTTTTTCGATGATATTCTATACATTTTTTATATTATAGACCATTTTCATAAAGAGATTAAAATCTTTCGCTGCCTATTTGTTCGTATTTATAAAGTGACATTATTCATTTTTTTTACCCCACTTTAAAAAGTAGTGATTTTTTAAAAACCGAATTGGTATGAATAAATAATAAGATTAAAATATGTAAAAATGTATTATTATTATTATTTTAATTTACTATTTGTTTTTTCATCTGTAAAACTCACGATTTATAACTATTTTCTAAATGAAATCAAAATCATATACAATAATAAAAAATTTCAGATCACTAGGTTCATGTTTGTTTCCACCTACTTGACGCTTGTTAATGATAAATGTAAAAGAGGATTTTTTGAAGTAGAAGTAGCGATATTTTTGAAATTAAGTAAAGGACAAGCTATGAGAAAACGATGAAAGGAGGGGGGGGATATTAAAGAATTGTACAATAAAACCTCATCGTTTTTAAATCGATCTGAAAGTCATAAGAAAATAGACTGCTAGAATTTAATTAGTGCAAATTGTAGATATTACAGTCATAAGACAGGGATTCAAAACTTGAGGATAAGTTGAAATGGCAAATTCTTCAAATATTGATGTATATTCATTTACACAGCATTAGACGCTTTTCTTTTTTTTTTCTTATTTCAATTTCTATTAAAATGCAGATATATTATATGATCGTAAAACATTTGTAAATACTTTCATTAATAAAATTTACCTTAAAAATACAAAACATCGATCGAAAGAAAATAGAAAAGTATTATCCCGAAGCCTAATCGTTGATTTGCTGTTGTGCTATATCCTCTCATCCAATCAGCGGGACGAATTTCATCCCTTTGGACAAACTGCGTAGGTATTGTGAACTTGCGTGCTGCCTCGCTGACTAATTGACAGAGAGACGAGACGATTAAAAAAATCGCCAACCAATAAGATTGAAGCATTGTTACAACCCTATACCCGGCATTCCTGGATTTTACAAACCGAAACCAAAACATATAAGCTCATTTTTCTTTTATTATTACTCTAGGGTCACGCCGATACAACGCCAACGAAAATTTGTATAGTGCTGCTGTCTGCTGGGTTAAATAATAACTATAAAAACAATATATTTCAGAAAATTCGAAAAATGTAAAAAATAAAAATAAAAATAAGTAAATAAAATAAAAAAGCTACGATATTTAAATAAATACGTTTGAAAATTTCATTCTTTAACAAGTTTAAAAAAAGTTAATTAGCTTTTTATTTCTCATTGCTTTTTAAAAATTAAAATGATAATTTGTAGAGAAGATACAACTTTAAATCAAACATATATTTTTTTATTAAATTTTTTTTTAAATAATACTTTTATAAATATATTTTTCATAATATTATTTAAATTACACTGTAAAATTATTCTAAAATTTGAGATTAATGTATGATTGTAAAATTTAACACTGTCATTAGCAAAAGAAGATTACTGTACTAAAAAAAAAAAAAAAAAAAAAAAACGCGAAAGGAAGATCCCTGGCGTCATCTGCGCATGGGTGAAAAGAGCTGGTCCATTTATACAATAGGAATGTCCGTAGTACTTAGGGATGTGTTTGTTTATGGGTATGAAAAAATTATAAACTCACTGATTGCATTTCTTTTCCTTCTTTTAACTGATTCTTGAATATCTGGTT
The DNA here is from genome assembly GCA_963930645.1 of Salticus scenicus. NCBI lineage: Eukaryota > Metazoa > Arthropoda > Arachnida > Araneae > Salticidae > Salticus > Salticus scenicus. The sequence continues at coordinate 138,118,707 of OZ005659.1, read as the reverse complement.
ATATAAATATTTTACGATTAATTAAAAGAAAGAAAAACTGATAATATTATAAAGGGATAATTTTAGATTTCAATATAAATATTACTCAATTAAAAATAAAAATAAAAGCTTTGTCAGTATTTTGAAACTTTTGAAGTGTGTAATAGTAATTTAAAAATTATGCCAATTATTATTTACAAACTAGTATATAACCCCGTCAAAAATGACGGAATGTGAAATCAATTAAGGTAGGGAATCAATGAATGCTTTGCCAGCTTCGCTGGTCACTATATTTAAAGGGGACTAATGTGCAAGTTGTATCTCACTGGACTAAAGTGCAAGTTGCACCAAAAGAACAAACTATTTAAAATGACACTATTTAAAATTGGATGTTGCTTTAAATATTTGACACTTACTTTCATTTTAATATTTATTATCAAAATTCTTGAAGAAATAATTAAAATTCTTCAAACAATAACTTCTCCTTCCAAAGCTTCTTTATCGAAAAAATTAATGACATTATGTACAATACGCTTCGGTTCATTACGGATAGGTTTAATCCGAGAACTCATACCAGATGTATGATCTATTTGTTCCAATATAAACAAACTGTTATACAGAAAGAAATAAAAGAAAACAAAGCAGATGTATTAATGATTCTACTCATAACAAAAGAAATAAGAATAATAGAAACATTTCCCCTCTCTTTTCCTTCTTCCTTTGCTGTGTCTCCCAGAGAGTGAGTGGAATCGTCCTGGCACTTTGCCAACCAGGGATCAATCGTCCGCGGACGAACAGTATGTTTTTAAACTTTTAGATACAATGATTTATTAACTCAGTGTCTATTTTTGTATGTTTTGTTAGTGTTTTTTTTTTTTTTTTTTTTTTAATATCAGTGTAAAATTTAAGAAATAAATTAAAATTTGCCAAAATTGTGACTGTTAGTAGTATTTACAGTGCGTTGCATGAATATAAACGCACCTTTTCCAATAACCAGAAATATAAATTTTAAAATTTTAAAAGAAGGAATGTGACTTACAGTTATTGCATATGACTAACAACTGAATCAGGTGCTTTGAGCACGTATGTTTAGGCTCATGCAAGCTTATGTAAATGAGTGTTTAAGCATTTTCTTATTTTTTACTGTTTTTCGTTTGTTGCACGAAATTAAACGCACTCTGTATTTTTCGTTTAAAATTTAACAGAGCCACCGGAATATAAATTAAAACACAGATAGTCGTGTTGCTAAAATTCTCTAAATATAGTTTTAATGCACGAGTGCAAAATTTACGGAGTTTGTTCAGGATGGCAAGAGGGAAAACTTTGACAGTAGACGAGAGGATAAAAATCGACTTTATGCGTGGTAAAGGCTTTAGCAATCGTGAAATTGGGCGCCGGATCAGAAGAAGTGAGAGTGTTGTGCGAAATTATATAAAGAAAGGAGTAAATTATGGGAAAAAAGAGTATAAGAAGCGAACAGGAAATCTAGCCAGTTACGATAAACGTCGAATATGCAACGCTGCAAAGAATAAGACTATTTCCTGTGCGAGATAAAGGCTCAATACAAGCTGGGTTTTCATCGAACAACCATTTGGAGAACTATCAAAGCTGCAACATTCATTAAATTTAAGAAAATGAAGGCGAAACCCCCCCCTCACTCAGAAGCACAAAGATATGCGTTTGGAATGGGCAAGAAAATGGATGCTAGATCGATTAAATTGGGAAAAAGTCATCCTTTCAGATGAAAAAAAATTTAATCTCGATGGTCCGGACGGATTCCATAGCTACTGGCACGATTTGAGAACCGAAGAAATGTACTGTTCAAAACGTCAATCTGGAGGTGGGTATATCATGGTGTGGGCAGCCATAGGTTTTAAAGGGACTTTCGAATTAGAGTTCGTGGAGAACACTATGAACTCTGTAGATTATGTCCAGATGCTCACAAGGAACCTCCGCCGTCAAGCAGTCAAGAAAGCTGGAAGAAATTATATTTTTCAGCAAGATTGTGCATTTGTACATACTGCACATATCGTGAAAAAATGGTTCCTTGACAATAAAATTAAAGTTCTAGATTGGCCCTCAAAAAGCCCTGATTTAAACATAATGGAGAACGTATGGGGTATTCTGGTTCGCCGTGTTTACGTAAACGGAAGGCAGTTTAACACGAAAGATGAACTAAAATCGGCCATTCTCTTAGCTTGGAAGACAATCAGCTTGGATGACCTCATGCCACTATATCAGTCAATGCCAAAGCGTTTACTGGCTGTTCTAGAAGCCCATGGGGGCTTTACAAAGTATTAGATACAATATTTGTTACTCAATTATTTATTTTTTACATGTGCGTTTAAATTCATGCAACATGCATTTTTGTCATAAATTCAATAAAATTATTTTCTAAAAAATTATATTGGTCTTTCATTGTTTTGACTTGTATTTTCATTTCTTGAATCATACACATGCTGTTTGCATCAAGTGTCACCTTTTCATATTTTTTTATTACACTTTTATACCATTCTATTCTTAAAGCTAAGGTGCGTTTATATTCATGCAACGCACTGTAAGTACCAGAAGGCAGCTGATCGTCATACTGACATGGGTGGGTCATAGATATGTGCAATAATATTGTTGCGTGCATGGGGGGTTCGTGAGTTATCCGAGAATGAAAGGCGAAACTTACAAAAATTCAATAATTTATTCACAGAAAGTTCCAGAAAAATACAGGTCTATAAACCAAGTATCAGCTTCAATTCAACCAGTAAACACAGCTTAAACAACAGCTGTCAATAGCAAATCCCCAGTACAAACTGTATAGCAATAACACATAAAGCAAGTCTCTTTCAAAGAGGCTCAGAACAATGCAAGCATTAGCGGAAGCTGGATAAGAACTGAACTGACTACCTTGGCGAAAAAAATAACACTTATATACCTTGTAGAAAAGTGTGGAAAGTTCCAGAAATTTCTGTATCTCATCATCCAATCAGATTAGAGCTTCCATATTTGGTATATCCCTAATAAGGATTTTCTCGCCAAGGTGGGAAAAAGCCGCCAAATTTTGCGCCAAATCCATTACCTGCCTTATTGGAGCTTTTTAATGCGTTTTTAATAGAAAATTAGGCTATTTTAATGGTAAAACGACTAGAAATGCACAAAGTTAGCATTTTATCAACTTACTAAGCCTCTCTGAAAGAATTTATACAAAAATAAACACAATTATTTACAATTTTGTAACACTGCCCTTCCGGGCAGTGCAACCCTTGGTCAAGAGACGAAACTAAACAAATTTACACAATCTAAAATACATAAACTAAGTTGCATGTAACGATAAAATAGAAATATAAATCAAGTGAGAAATATTTACAAAATTCACAAATATTTATATACAAATATTTACAGTACGCATGCGCAAATTTTACCAGTATTTACATTTTGAATTTCAATACTACCGTTAATTGTGGTACTTGGCTAGCCTGTTATAGTGCACTACCTTCGGTTTTTATGAAGGTGTTTTAGTGATACGCACCACTACATCATTTAGCCTTTTTAAGACTGTGTATGGTCCGTCCCAGTTGCACTGTAACTTGGGAGAGAGTCCTTTGCCTCGAACAGGATTCCACAACCAGACCTTGTCTCTTTCCTGGAACTCATGTTGTGTAGCCTTTAGATCGTACCTTGTCTTCATTTTCTCCGTTGCCATGTGAATCCGCTCCCGAGCAAAGTTGTGTACGTCCTCAAATCGTGCCTGGAGATCTTGGATGTACTCCTCGGGCGATGAAGGCGCATCGGGTGGACAACCAAACACTAGATCACATGGGAGATGAAGTCACCAAACAGCATCTGGGCTGGAGTATAGCCGGTGGTTTCATGGATAGCACTTCGATAAGCCAGCAGGAACAAAACAATGGCAACTTCAAGTCTCAATCTTGCTGGTTCCTTGATACAAGAAGAGAGAGGTTATTCAGGATGGTACGGTTGAACTTCTCGACCATGCCGTCCAACAGGGGATGTAAGGGTGTTGTCTGTTTTTGTCTATGCCGAGTAGTTGACGCAGTCCTTTGAAAACAGCAGAGGTAAAGTTCATACCTTGGTCGGTATGAAGTTGTAAGGGCGTGCCGTATCTTGACACCCATTGCTGCACTAGGATCTCCGCAATTGTGCATGCCTCTTGCTCGGGAATAGGATATGCCTCAGGCCACTTGGTGAAATAATCCATCACGACGAGGATGTATTTATTTCCACTGGAAGTCCGTGGCAAAGGACCCAAGATGTCGAGTGCAATCCGTTCAAATGGTGCTCCCACGTTATATCGTTGCAGTCTTCCTCGACATCGTTTCTGCAGGCCTTTACACGCCGCACAAGCATCACAGGATTTGCACCATTTCTCCACGTCCTTCCTTGCCTTGCACCAGTAGAAGCGATCCCGAACTTTCTGCAGAGTCTTCCTTACCCCAAAATGGCCTCCAGTAGATCTACTATGCAGTTGTTCTAAAACATCTGGAATTTTGGATTTTGGTAATACAATCTGCATCTAAAGTTTTTCCCAGCATCAGATTCCCACTTTCTGTACAATACGTAGTTTCTGATATGAAGAGAGTCCCAAAGTGCCCAATAATTTTTCATAATGGGACTAAATCTGTAAATGTCCTGTCAGATAGGTCTGTTGCTGGTCGTCTCCTTCAGCTGTAATATTGGGTTTATGTCAGGATCTTCCGACTGGGCTTGTCTAAGTTCTTCGTCACTCCATGGATCGGGATCTTGTTCTGATGGTGTTGCGACAGTAACTTGGCAGGCAACAGGATTTATTCTTTGGTCTTTATCCTCGGCTTTAGAGCTGTATTTATGATCTTCAGATGGAGGCTTCCGCAAGAAAGCATTTGGATTTTCCCGAAGAGCTCCTTCTGGGTGGCATACTTCAGAGACATTCTTGGTTGCTTCTCTAGGTGTTCTTTCTGGGCAGCTTCGTTTGATATGTCCGTCTTTTCCACAGCCCCAGCATTTAGTTGTTTGGAGTCTTCCCTTCTTTCTTACTCTCAAGAATGCGTAGTCTTCCATTAATATCTGCAATCATTTTCTGAATCTCTTTAAGATCATCTTGAGAGCCGTTCAATTTGTCTGCTGTGCTGTACTGGCGATGTTTACGGGAGGCTTGTTGGGCTGCCTCGATCTTTAGGGCATACACTAAGGCTGACTTCACATCCTTCACGCCGGAGAGTCTGGGAGCTTTTTGAATTTTTGGATCTCCGACAGCTTCAATGAAATATTCTAGGGCCAGATCATTGCGTGTTTCAGGATGACAGTCTGAGAAAGCCAAATGTGAAAGCCTCTGGATGTTTGATGCCAGTTCTTGTAAGCTTTTCCCTGGTCTCTGATGACGGGACCTTAGCTGGAGTCGACTATATTCTTTGGACCATTTCGCTCCAAAACGTAGCTCTAGTGCTCTGGTTAAAGCTTCGAAGTCATATCGCTGTTCCTTCGAAAGGGTCTCCAGAATATCTGAGGCGTCACCCCGCAACGACCCTACCAGATGAGCCGACTTTGCAATTGCAACAGAGTCCCAGCCGTTAGCTTCAGCTACGATGGAAAACTGCGTCATATATACATGCCAGGAGGAACTGCCGTCGTAGGTGGATAGCTTAATAAATTCTTGATTCTGGATTCTTCTCTCTTTCTTTTCAGTTTTCTGGGGCATGGATTCTAACTTTTCTTCCACTTTTCTCTCCAGATCTTCTTCTATTCTCTTCAATTTACCGTCTATCTCTGAAAGCCTTCCTTTCAGTTCCTGATCAAAATTTTCTTTAACTTCCTCCTCAAAATTCTCTTCTATTTTCATAAATCTCTCTTCAAAATTTCTTTCTACTTTCATAACATTTTCTTCTATCTTTATAGCTTTCTCTTCAAAACTCTTTTCTATTTTCAAAACTTTCTCTTCTATTCCATCTACTCTGCTTTCCATATCCGATAATTTACTTTCAATCACTTCCGTTACTGCCGAAAGTTCTCTCTTCATCTCCTATTGATTGCATTCAACTTTTTCTTGGATTCACTTAATTTTTCCCCGAACTTCACCCAAACTGCCTTTCAACTCTTTTTGTCAAGTTTCCATACTTTCTTTCATCTCTCTTTGTCCTTCTTTCATTCTTTCGATCAATCTGGTTTCCATCTTTTCCTGTAATGTTTCCATTTTCTCTCAATCCTGATCTTAACTCATTCATCTGAGCTATGAGACCTTCTAGAAGTTTCTTCATTTCTTGCTCTATAGCTCTTGTTATCACCATTCACAGACAACCCCACTCCTGACACCAGAAATATTGCGTACTTGGGGGTTCATGAGTTATCCGAGAATAAAAGGCGAAACTTACAAAAATTCAATAATTTATTCACAGAAAGTTCCAGAAAAATACAGATCTATAAACCAAGTATCAGCTTCAATTCAACCAGTAAACACAGCTTAAACAACAGCTGTCAATAGCAAATCCACAGTACAAACTGATAGCAATAACACATAAAGCAAGTCTCTTTCAAAGAGGCTCAGAACAACGCAAGCGTTAGCGGAAGCTGGCTGAGAACTAAACTGACTGCCTTGGCGAAAAAAATAGCCCTTATATACCCCTGTAGAAAAGTGTGGAAAGTTCCAGAAATTTTCATATCTCATCAGCCAATGAGATTAGAGCTTCCATATTTGGTATATCCCTAATAAGGATTTTATCGCCAAGGAGGGAAAAAGTCGCCAAATCCATTACCTGCGTTATTGGAGCTTTTTAAGGGAAAATTAGGCTATTTTAATGGTAAAACGACTAGAAATGCACAAAATTAGCATTTTATCAATTTTCTAAGCCTCCCTGAAAGAATTTATACAAAAATAAGCACAATTAATTACAATTTTGTAACAATATATAGACTGATCATTGGGTGCCCGGTTTTCCCAAGTGATTCCTTTTCACTTGGGAAAAGACGACGATTTGACTAAAATATGGGCGTCTTTCCACGAGCGAATACACGCGAATATTTTAGCAAATAAAATTTATGAATAATTTATTCACTAAAGGTGAATGAAAAACTCCAGATACAGTTCCAAATTCCTTTTTCTTTTCTTGTTTTCTATACCACTTAATGGCTGATTCCAAAGCTTTTTTTTTGGCATCAAAAACCTCTGCTCGATAACATGGGGATGATAAATCTATACAGTCAATGTGGTTTATCATATATTGGCCAAACTAAACGCAGTCTTAAATTGCGACTAAAAGAACATACAGTGCGTTGCATGAATATAAACGCACCTTTTCCAATAACCAGAAATATAAATTTTAAAAGAAGGAATGTGACTTACAGTTATTGCATATGACTAACAACTGAATCAGGTGCTTTGAGCACGTATGTTTAGGCTCATGCAAGCTTATGTAAATGAGTGTTTAAGCATTTTCTTATTTTTTACTGTTTTTCGTTTGTTGCACGAAATTAAACGCACTCTGTATTTTTCGTTTAAAATTTAACAGAGCCACCGGAATTAAATTAAAACACAGATAGTCGTGTTGCTAAAATTCTCTAAATATAGTTTTAATGCACGAGTGCAAAATTTACGGAGTCTGTTCAGGATGGCAAGAGGGAAAACTTTGACAGTAGACGAGAGGATAAAAATCGACTTTATGCGTGGTAAAGGCTTAAGCAATCGTGAAATTGGGCGCCGGATCAGAAGAAGTGAGAGTGTTGTGCGAAATTATATAAAGAAAGGAGCAAATTATGGGAAAAAAGCGTATAAGAAGCGAACAGGAAAGCTCACCAGTTACGATAAACGTCGAATATGAACGCTGCAAAGAATAAGACTATTTCCTGTGCGAAGATAAAGGCTCAATACAAGCTGGGTTTTCATCGAACAACCATTTGGAGAACTATCAAAGCTGCAACATTCATTAAATTTAAGAAAATGAAGGCGAAACCCCCCCCTCACTCAGAAGCACAAAGATATGCGTTTGGAATGGGCAAGAAAATGGATGCTAGATCGATTAAATTGGGAAAAAGTCATCCTTTCAGATGAAAAAAAATTTAATCTCGATGGTCCGGACGGATTCCATAGCTACTGGCACGATTTGAGAACCGAAGAAATGTACTGTTCAAAACGTCAATCTGGAGGTGGGTCTCTCATGGTGTAGGCAGCCATATGTTTTAAAGGGACTTTCGAATTAGAGTTCGTGGAGAACACTATGAACTCTGTAGATTATGTCCAGATGCTCACAAGGAACCTCCGTCGTCAAGCAGTCAAGAAAGCTGGAAGAAATTATATTTTTCAGCAAGATTGTGCATTTGTACATACTGCACATATCGTGAAAAAATGGTTCCTTGACAATAAAATTAAAGTTCTAGATTGGCCCTCAAAAAGCCCTGATTTAAACATAATGGTGAACGTATGGGGTATTCTGGTTCGCCGTGTTTACGTAAACGGAAGGCAGTTTAACACGAAAGATGAACTAAAATCGGCCATTCTCTTAGCTTGGAAGACAATCAGCTTGGATGACCTCATGCCACTATATCAGCCAATGCCAAAGCGTTTACTGGCTGTTCTAGAAGCCCATGGGGGCTTTACAAAGTATTAGATACAATATTTGTTACTCAATTATTTATTTTTTACATGTGCGTTTAAATTCATGCAACATGCATTTTTGTCATAAATTCAATAAAATTATTTTCTAAAAAATTATATTGGTCTTTCATTGTTTTGACTTGTATTTTCATTTCTTGAATCATACACATGCTGTTTGCATCAAGTGTCACCTTTTCATATTTTTTTATTACACTTTTATACCATTCTATTCTTAAAGCTAAGGTGCGTTTATATTCATGCAACGCACTGTATTAATTACGTCCGCAAACAAGAAACCAATAAATCGGCTATTTCTAAACATTACTGGGAGGAAAACTGATATAAAAGATCCCATTGATATGCATAATTCTTGGGGCATTTATAGCATTTCCTGTCAGTGGGGTTTATCAGTTTATCATATACAGTAGAACTTGGATAATTCGAAGTTGAAGGGACCTGAGAAAAATTCGAAATATCCAAAAATTCGAATTACATATACTATTTCATAGTTGCCAACATACTAATTAAAATTCCGTAGTATTGTTAGCCCCGCCTTCTTTTTCACACCGGTATCCGTTTTAGCGTATTTTTCTTCTTATTTAATCGTAATTGCATTTGCAAAATATTACTTTAAAAATTTACTGGTGTGAAAAAATGGACGGGACTAACAACAATACAGAATATTAATTAGTATGTTGGCAAGCATGATATTTTGCCAAAAAGAAAAGATAAATTAAAAAAATTAAAACTCTACGATCAAAGATTTAACGTATAAACTTTATATCTAAGAAAATTGCTACATCCTCTACCCCCTCCCATTAAATCAAAATTTTTTACAAGCTTAATTATTCAACACTTTTTCAAAAAAGAGTCAGATATTTTTTATTGCTTCTTCAAGTACAATCTTTGTGTCATAGCATATGACTTCAACCTATCAGTTGATACAAAAATAGAATCTTCTACATCAGACATGACTTTCAATTCAAAACACCCTCGAAGTTCATGTATATGCACCATATCTTCTGATGCACTAGGTAGGGGCTTTTCTTGTATTTCCTTATCCTTATTTTGAAAGACTATTAAAATAAATAATGCATTTTAGCTGAGAAAAATATTTTGAAAAAATTTTACTGTAGTATTTTAAAGTTAATCGTATGAAAAATTCGAATTATCCAAAATAGAATTCGAATTATCCACGATTTTTTAACATTATTTTAATACAAAATTCAAGGGACCGAGTAAAAAAATCGAATTATCCAGAATTTCGAATTAAACAAGTTCGAATTATTTAAGTTTCATTGTATTGGCCAAACTAAACGCAGTCTTAAATTTCGTCTGAAAGAACATACAGTGCGTTGCATGAATATAAACGCACCTTAGCTTTAAGAATAGAATGGTATAAAAGTGTAATAAAAAAATATGAAAAGGTGACACTTGATGCAAACAGCATGTGTATGATTCAAGAAATGAAAATACAAGTCAAAACAATGAAAGACCAATGTAATTTTTTAGAAAATAATTTTATTGAATTTATGACAAAAATGCATGTTGCATGAATTTAAACGCACATGTAAAAAATAAATAATTGAGTAACAAATATTGTATCTAATACTTTGTAAAGCCCCCATGGGCTTCTAGAACAGCCAGTAAACGCTTTGGCATTGACTGATATAGTGGCATGAGGTCATCCAAGCTGATTGTCTTCCAAGCTAAGAGAATGGCCGATTTTAGTTCATCTTTCGTGTTAAACTGCCTTCCGTTTACGTAAACACGGCGAACCAGAATACCCCATACGTTCTCCATTATGTTTAAATCAGGGCTTTTTGAGGGCCAATCTAGAACTTTAATTTTATTGTCAAGGAACCATTTTTTCACGATATGTGCAGTATGTACAAATGCACAATCTTGCTGAAAAATATAATTTCTTCCAGCTTTCTTGACTGCTTGACGGCGGAGGTTCCTTGTGAGCATCTGGACATAATCTACAGAGTTCATAGTGTTCTCCACGAACTCTAATTCGAAAGTCCCTTTAAAACCTATGGCTGCCCACACCATGATAGACCCACCTCCAGATTGACGTTTTGAACAGTACATTTCTTCGGTTCTCAAATCGTGCCAGTAGCTATGAAATCCGTCCGGACCATCGAGATTAAATTTTTTTTTCATCTGAAAGGATGACTTTTTCCCAATTTAATCGATCTAGCATCCATTTTCTTGCCCATTCCAAACGCATATCTTTGTGCTTCTGAGTGAGGGGGGGTTTCGCCTTCATTTTCTTAAATTTAATGAATGTTGCAGCTTTGATAGTTCTCCAAATGGTTGTTCGATGAAAACCCAGCTTGTATTGAGCCTTTATCTCGCACAGGAAATAGTCTTATTCTTTGCAGCGTTGCATATTCGACGTTTATCGTAACTGGCGAGATTTCCTGTTCGCTTCTTATACGCTTTTTTCCCATAATTTACTCCTTTCTTTATATAATTTCGCACAACACTCTCACTTCTTCTGATCCGGCGCCCAATTTCACGATTGCTAAAGCCTTTACCACGCATAAAGTCGATTTTTATCCTCTCGTCTACTGTCAAAGTTTTCCCTCTTGCCATCCTGAACAAACTCCGTAAATTTTGCACTCGTGCATTAAAACTATATTTAGAGAATTTTAGCAACACGACTATCTGTGTTTTAATTTATATTCCGGTGGCTCTGTTAAATTTTAAACGAAAAATACAGAGTGCGTTTAATTTCGTGCAACAAACGAAAAACAGTAAAAAATAAGAAAATGCTTAAACACTCATTTACATAAGCTTGCATGAGCCTAAACATACGTGCTCAAAGCACCTGATTCAGTTGTTAGTCATATGCAATAACTGTAAGTCACATTCCTTCTTTTAAAATTTTAAAATTTATATTTCTGGTTATTGGAAAAGGTGCGTTTATATTCATGCAACGCACTGTATGAATTACGTCCGCAAACAAGAAACCAATAAATCGGCTATTTCTAAACATTGCTGGGAGGAAAATCATAATTTTAAATTTATTTCAGCTAAAGTAATTTGCAGACCTAAATCCATTCATGAACTCGATTTCTTTGAAGCTTTTCATATTTATAAAAATTTTAAAAACCTTGTAAATTGTGATTTAGCTGTCCCCTATTTGTCTGATTGTTGGAAATTTTACATTCAGTCCACATTTTCTTAATTTTTCTACTGTTTACTCAGCTAACATTCCTCAATTCCTATTGGCCTCACACTCCACCTTTCCCGTAATCCTATTGGTTGAACTAAATTCGGTCCCTCTCCTATATATACGAGCACTTCTCCAGATTCAAAATTCTTTTTGCACTGAAGACGGTACACTTAAGGCTACTGAAGCAGCTGTATGCATCTCAAATATTTTTCTTTGGTGTTTCTGACGTAGTAGTTTATTCGGGTTTTAATTTTCCAACGTCAAGTCTCCTGTTATTATAGGTATACATACTTGTCAAATTTTCCTCTTTTCACGTAAAATATCAAACCACTAAATTTAAATACTTTACACATATAAGTTATAAAAAAAAAAAAAAAAAAAAAAAAAAAAGTATTCAGTTTTATTACTTCCCCTTTCCCTATCATACTATAGGTATAAAGAACGTAAGAATTTGTGAAATTTTCAACCTCGATTTATTTATTTATTTTACATATGTTTTGGAGTGGGAGGAATCCAAAAAAATATATGGTGTCTATCTGCAGGGTGTCTGTTAATATGTTAGTATTATTATTAGTTAGTATTTATTATTATTCTATGAGCTCTAACCACTTCGTTCAAGTAAAGATAGGCTGACCAGATCAAAGTACCTTTATAATAGAGAAGCATTAAAAATTGCTACAATTATCAAATTATGGATCTATTTTTTCATTCCTAATAAATAAGGACTAAAAAGAAAGTATTATTGATTGACAATTTAGTTTCTACAATTTTTTAAAACTTAGAAAAATGCCTTAAAAAAAAAAAAAAAAAAAAAAAAAAAGGGGGGGGGGTCCCCATTTGTCCCTAGAAAATGGGGACGTTTGGTCAGTATAAGTAAAGAAGGAAATTACTGAAAAATGAGGACAAATGAGAACAAACGCCCAAAAGTGAGGACATATGAGGATATGAGAACTTTTAAAAGCAACTGAGGACAACGCTTCAAAAATGAGGACTCCTGGTCAGAAAACTAAACAAAATCACAATAACAATAGGAGTAATTTGTGATCGAGTTTTCATAAATAGAAAAAACTGAGACTCAAAGATAAATACCACCAGAGGTGTGGCTTTTGTCGATCGTTGCTACTTCTGAATCCGCGATTGTAATGAAATGCTCGCTCTCTGGTGGGCTAAGGTGAAATTACAATTAACATGCTTTAATTCGGCTTTCATTAGGCCGACATTGCTACCGATATTTAGTTTCACATATATTTATTGAATAAAAATGAATAAATCCTGTAAAAAAGATAACATATACTGTTGCGCGCTACAGTGTTGTAACTCCAAAGGATCAAGAAATCCAGAAACTAGCTTCTATTTATTTCCAAATGACAAATTTAAAATTTCAGTTGTTTCGGCTAATGGAAGTAAAGAATTAATCAGATCATTTCAAAACTAATATTTGTTCAACTTCAGTTAAAAATCTACTTCTGATCGAACTTTGAATAAACTGAAATATTTTTTTCCAAAAGCAATAAATTTTCCATGATGTAATGGTGGAGAAATTATAGTACGAATATTAAGTAGAATAACAAAAAGAACAATAATAAATACACGTGGCTATTATATTTACTAACAACAAAAGCTGAAAAAGCGCCATCTATCGATCATTACAAACGCGGATAATGTCTATTAGCAAAAGTTTACCACAAAAAAGGTTTAAATAATGTATCTTTCGATCCTTGACCAATTTAAAATAAACAAAAAATAAAAGTGGTACTCTCAATGTATTATTTAAATGTGTGTGTGTGCTCAGGATATCTTAAAATAAATAAATGAAAAGTAAATAAGATAATTTTAAACTAAAATGTTTAATTTTGGGGACAAATTAGCGATTCATGGAATTGTGTAATACACGAAATGTATTATATGTACAATAGTAGCGACCTAGCGGCATAAGAATCTACTTGTTAACAACAAAATAATATATGTTTGAGAAATAGAATTAATAATTATTCAAAAGATTCTTTTAACACTTCTAACTTAAAAAAAAGGGTCCGCCAGAAGCCACTTAGGAAACAACACAATCGTATTTTTCATGTAAATAACAAAGCCATAAAACATGGTGTAAGCTTTGAGGTCACGTGACCTATATACAAGGTAATGATTGGCGATTGTGACAAGTTTCCGTCTAAAGACATTGTTAGTGCTGGAAAGAATGGCTGCCTTGTGATTGTGAAGTGCGCTCAAGGTTTAATGACAGTGTTTTGAAGTCAACACAAAAACAATTAAAACTGAATATTTTAGTATGTCATCGTCTTCAGCGAGACTAACAAGACAAAATGTTAGAAAAACAAGAAAAAAGAATTTCAAACGCACTGTGTTTTCACGATCTGGTAATCCAGGTATGTTATGGTGTAAGCTTTAAAAACCTACACAATCATACACATTCTTTTGTGATAGGCTTATGCAGAGCAAATTAACCTTGATTCGGATTACGGTTTTTGATTATTTCTCCTTTAAATTGTTTTTAAAACTGTTATTTTCATTGAATTGTATCTTTAAAAAATTTTCCTGTTGTCAACATACTGTACATATCCCATATGAAAATGTTGATACTCATTGTAACCCTGTGTTTACATTTTGTAAGGTCAGTAATAAACATTGATTTTCCGATGTTTCCTATTAATGATGCATCTGTAATCAATCAACAAGTGTATTTATTGTTCTGATATAAAGGAATTATAAAATTTTGTTTGAAATTAGTAAATAATATTGATGTCAATGAAGTTTCCTTATTTTCAACATTGCAATGTTATTGCTTTAGAAACTGAATTACTTTCATAACTACGTTAAAGTTATATTTAATTTAAAAGTTTATGTATATTTAATTATTGAGATTAGATAAATTTCCCCATTCTAAAAAGATATGCTCATTAATTTTCCGTCAAATAAAAGGCTTCATTAAAAAAAATGAAATCTTGAAGGATAATTAAAATTTATGTACATTACCATTTGTGAAAATTGCAGAAAAGCATGCATTCTAATATTAATTTATTGTGTGCATTATAATTTGTGTGAATTAATAAAAATTCTTAATACAATATAATGCGATTTTATAAATATTCATAAATGTATCTTCAGACTTGAAATTGGTGTTGACAGTTTTTATTTTTATTAGTATAGTTTTTGTATAAGTGTTTATTAAACGCAATATTTATTTAAAATATTGTACCCATGTTAAGATATAGAGACATATAATGCTAAGATGGAACTTTATTCAAATGTTTGTGGAGAATTTTAATCAGTTATTACTCATTGAGGACTAAGTAATCATTGAAGCAAATTTAAAAATAACACTTTTGGTTTTTTTAATTGTTAGTTTGTTTTACGCTTAACTTCATAGTAAAAAAATATCCACTATTGATATATGTATGTTATTTAATATAGTATGTTAAATATTATATTTTTCAATAAATAATTTTAATTTTTTGTAAAAACCTAAAAACTACTCATTTAAACAAGCTTTTTGTATACATTTTCTATGAAATTGCTTTTGTAGGTGTTTGTTTACATTCTTAACAGAAGAAAAATAAATTTAATAGAAGATAAAAATTTTAATAGAAGAAATTTAAATTTAATTCCTGTATTACTATTATTATTATTATTTAATAAATAAATCTTTATATTTATTATGATATTAAATACATTTTGCTAAAAATTTCATAAAAATCTATACACTTAATTTTATTGATATAAAATAGATATATTTTTATACATTGTGTAATATTTTTAATAACTAATATTATAGTAAGATAGGAAAAAAAAGATTGTATTGTAATAAATATATCATCTTAATATTTATGCCTAAGACATTTTATATCTAATGCTGGAAAATTAATTTTTTTTTTAAACTGATTTTTTGTCAATTTGCTTTTTTGCAAGTCATTGAACAAATAAATATATAGTATGTGAATGAAAATAAGCTGCAGTTAAAAAACAAATGTGTCATATAATAATTTAATTGTTATTATTGTTTATTTAACTAAGAACCAAGTGCCATTGTTACTAAAATGTGTGCTAGTGATAGCTTGTTAGAAATGGAATATATATTTTGGCAATTATGTTGCACAGCATTTTCTATTTCTGGCTATCTGTTTAGATTTATATGTAATTTATTTTGAATTTTAGCTTATTATTACAAATATAATAATTTCTTGCAATAAATTCTTAGGTATGTTTATTTTTCTGGACTTAATGATTATATTCTTTTAATAAATAAAGATGATTTTGAAATCCCTATCAAAATTCATATTTTGCGACGGTGACATAGTTTTGTTTCCTGTTGATGAAAAACTACCATATTTTGTAATTATTTAAATTTTTGCTTTTGACTAACAAAACCTGTCAAAAATAGTGATTAAAAATGTTTGGAATTCAACTTCACTTCTGTCCTAGTATTGTATGTATTTATACAGAGACTCCAACCTTCCAGGAAGTTTGTCAGTAGTCCATACACAACATTTTACGTCGTCCAGTAATATACGCACCAAATCTTTGTATAAAAATATGTAGTAGCAAAAACACTGTAATAAAATTTAAACCAACTTAAAATTGAGCAAAAATACTTACTTTTGTTATTAAAAAATGGTCTTTTGAATAAAGTAAAAAAAATAATAATCTATTTAGACAGGTATCAAGCAGTTCTAAATAAACACAATAATTTAACTGATTGAACTAAAAGCAAAAATTAGTTATGCAAAAATGTGTTACTTAATTATTCTTAACTAAAAGAAACATACTACTGAATAGTTACCCAATGACTAACAAAAATTTATTTTGTTGCTTAAGACAAAAGACTATACAAAATAACTTTGAGAGAATAAGCTAAAATACCTAAAATTGCTTTTTTACATATAAAATATATTTTTAAACAGGTTTTAGTTAAAAAAATTAGTTAACTATGATGCTGGTTACTAAAATATATTTATAAAATTAGTGAGCAACATAATAATAAAAAAATTGCTCCTATTTCATACCTGCCAACTTAAAACTGGTAAAAATCAAAACATTTTAGGAAAAACATCGGAAAAGTCAGAATACATTTTTAAAAAATCAGAACAATATTGAATAATAATAAGAATTTTTACTCAGAGAAAAAGAAAATAAATGTTTTATAAAAATAAGAATTAAAACTTAATCAGTTTACTAATAATTAATTTGACACTTTCTTGAAAGCTGATTGCATAGAAATTTTATTTTTTCGTCTTTTATTAATATTGTGGAATCTAGCATTATCGGAAATTATGTTCGCCTTTGTAACAAAATTAAGTTTAAAATAAATGAGATAATAAATAAAAAAGCTACATTAAAAAAAAAAAAAAGAATCGACGAAAATTTTGAAGCGCAAGTGTAACTCACAGCCTAACTGAACTAAACAAAAAGCAAAGCATCTCCTTCTCTCCCGGGTTCCATGCCAGTTAGAATGCCAATGCAGTATGATGATCTCCGCTAATGATTCTTCCTCTCCTCACTGTGGCTTTTCCATTCTCGCCTCCAAGCACGGCGGAATGCGCAACAAATACCGAGCACCGATTAAAAACCTCCCATGATTAAAGAAAGAGAAAGCTGACCGCTTCTTCTTTCTCCCCCTCCTGTCCTAGCTAAAGCCGTGGCCCAGACTTCAGAATGAGCGGGAAGAAAACAGAATCACTGCTCTTATCAGTTGTGTTCGCTTCCGGCTTAAAAGAGCAGACGATTGGCGTTCGCTAATAATGTATTGCATAAATAGAAACCAAAAATGAATAGTAGCCGTATGATTTTTCCGCGATTGCTGTTTTCAGAAAAATTTCCGTAAGCTCAGCAAATTTTTTGCGATTGCCGTCCACAGAAAATTTTCCGAGAACGTTGTTCGCGCTGGCAGCATTCCGGAAGGTGAAATCTGCAGTAAAAAAAAAATAAAAATAAAAATAAATAGAAAGCTTTTTTCGAAAAGTTTTCCATAGTTTTTGGTATAGTTTCTGTAATCCGTAGTTGAACATCAAAATCTGTAGAAACTACAGAGAATCCGTAGTACCTGGAGTCTCTGATTTATATAATAGCATACACATACCACGTATAAGTATAATTCTAACAAGAAACTGCTAGATATTTTCATGTGAATTTTATAGAATTATTCATGAAATTTTGTTAAAAATTTTCAATAAAAAGATACTTTTGCTGATTAAAGCATAAGTTTTTTGCTTTGGCAGATAGTCGCGCTGCTCGGAAACAGTTCAAACGGTAGACAGCGTCACCTGGTATAGATTGCTCGACTTTTTTATTCAACAGTCACCAAAAATTTTTAAAATTGGGATTTGATATACATAAAAGACAAATAGAATCGAAGAAACGTCGATTGTATATATCATATATCTCTTCTTAAAATTATTGGTTACAGTTGAATAAAAAAAGTTGTGTAATCTGTACCAGGTGGCGCTGTCTACTTCTTGAACTGTTGCCAAGTTTCTGAGCAATGCGACAGGCATCTAGTTTAGGAGGCTATGGTAGAACAGAGGTTCACTGGCGTTTGTTTACATTTTGGTGATATTTTGCCTATGAACACAAACCAATGAAATGAATTTATCTTATGACAACCTTAAAAAACATTTATTTATGTTCGAAATGAAATATATGCTAATGCAGATGACTATTTAACATAATTAAACAGAATTATCGATAAAATTTCATTAAATGACAATGGTTAAATAATTTTTCACTAAATATTTTAATAAATTAGCAAATATTTTACAAAATTCACGTTTTGTCATTGAAGTTTTAAGAACAAATTACTTTCAACAATACAATAAATGTAAATAAATAAATGAAATTTCATTATAAAAATGTAACTTAAATGTAATTAAAAAAGCATTAAAACTTACAATATATGCACCATGAATTTAATTTTTTTTTCATTTTAAAATTTCTGTTGACTCCATAATACGTCACTAACATATCAAATACTTCACACTCAGTTAATTTGCAACATTCGAGAAATTCTAAAACGGCATTCAAATGAATCAAAACACTTTGGTATAAAAATTATCAAAATATACAAATAAAATAAAAACATTTTTCAAGTTAAGAAATGATACACTTTTATTTCTCTTCACAAATATCAAAATATATAATTAAATAAACACATAATATTCCAACAAATAAAAAAAAGTATAGGTTCAGATTGTTTAACATCACAGCAGAACTATGCATTGCAAAATTCACAGTGTTTCCAATTTTTCATTAGCATATATAACATTGAATGTTAATTTTAAGCGGAGGGAAAAATTCCTGAGTTTTCATAAGCTTGACCAACAAGTTCATGAGTGACCGAGTTTCTCGTCGAACTAGTGCTACGCTGTCGGCAATGAGTATGGCAAACAAATGTCCCTTTTTTTCTGCAGACAGCATTTACTTTAAAGGCATTTTTATAATTTTTTAAAGAATTATAGAAAGTAAATTATTTATCATTGACATTTTATTTTCAGTCCTTATTAATTAAAAATGAAAAAAATATATCCATAATTGGTAAATTGTAGCTATTTTTAATGCTTCTCTGTTATAACGGAGGATGGTCTGGGACACATTCCTACATCACTAGACATTTCTGGACACTTCTACACACTGTGCATGAATCTGAGAACGCATGTAACTCGGTTCCACAGCAATCACTACCACACACGTAAAAACAAAAAAAAAAACATCACTATACACCCCTACCTCGCTGTACATGAATCTGAGAGTGCATGTAACTTGGTTCCTCGATGATCATTACCACGCATGTACAAACAACAACAAAAAAAAAAAAAAAAAATCACTAGACACCTCTACCTCACTGTGCATGAATCTGAGAATGCACATAACTTGGTTCTGCGGCAATCACTATCACGCACGTATGTGCACTTCATGTTCATAAAAAAAATATATAATAATAATTACTGGACACCCCTACCTAATTATGCATGAATCTGAGAACGCATGTAACTTGGTTCTGCAGTAATCACTATTACGCACGTAAAAAATGGAAAAATATTTTTATGTTTAAATCCTAATTCTGTAATTAAGTAAAATAAAAGAAGAAAGCAATTCATAATCTTTTCACCTTTTGTTCATTACAAATAGAAACCTTTTTTGTTTTACATTAAAACGAAAAAAAAAAGAAAAGCCCTTCCAAATTGCTTAAAAAATAAATATTCTATTTCTTCAACATTTGCTGATTGAAAATAAAAATTGTTTTTGTTTTACATTAAAACGAAAAAAAGAAATATCTTCACAACTTATTAAAAAAAAAAAAAAAAAACTCCTACCAATTTGCTTAAATAATAAACATTCTACAAATTTTTTTACTAAGTATTTCATTAAAAACAAATTGCTGAAATCCAGACTGTTGCCGTTTCCTTTTCTCCAGAATTAATAACACTAAACCTATTAACACCAACACAATTGAATTAAAAAAAATAGCCCAATATCACTGACATCAAAATGAATAGTTTGTCAATATGTTTTTTATTTATGTTGCAAAAAACCTACTATATATCCAGTATTTTACAGAAATTATGTTTAAAAAATATTTTATTAAAAATTCTCTCATAAATTACATAATTAAAAGATACCTAAAATAAATAAAATATAAAAGTTATAATTAGGCAATAAAGTCTATGCTTTTTCAAAAATAGCAGCTATGTCCCCCCCCCCCCCCCTCAAAAAAAAAAAAAAAAAAAAAATTCATTAAAGTGTGTACCATTTAATATTTTTGCATATATATTTCCTCGTATATTCGGAAATAAAATATGTTTGTGTAGAAGATGCAAATTTTTTATATTTATTTCAAGATGATTTATTGTAAATATATGTTTATATGTAAACTGTAATAGATATTATTTTGTTCTCTTTAAAAGCAAATACGATATATTTATTCAGGTTGCTTATATATCTGTGTATGTGTGTGTAAATATTATAAATATCAATGTTTGAGGTAAAATTATTAAAGTTTCAGTAATAAATTTTTCTTTTGTATATTATAATTTATAATTGTGATATGTACTAAACATATTATTAGAACTTACCGGAAAATGTTACAAAACAACAATAATTATAATAATTTTGTAAATTTTTCAAATATTTGCATAATTTTAATAAAAAAAACATAATTTTGCTAAAAAGCATAGTTTTGGACAGTTTAAGATACTAAGGTTTTGTACAGTAGGGTGAAAAACATGGTTTATACCATGGTTTTTACCATAGTGTCCGAAACCTTGCCAATCCTGGTTTTTACTAAGTTATATAGTTTAATCCTTTATAAATAAAGAAATATGTAAAGTAAAGGTAGTTTGTTTACTTTCTATTACATACTAGCAAAGCAATCATCGTCCATTATAAAAAAAAAAGGTAATTTTGAACTTTGACCAAGTGGTTTCTAGAGATTGCTTTACCATGTTGTAGAATAGTAGAAGCAAAAAATCAGAGAGATTGCATCATTAACTGAAAATAGTTATAGCTGTGTTAGAAATAGAAAACTTCCTTTTCTACCCTGTAGAGTGTAAAAGGGTAAAAGTCTTAAGTTTTCACAAGAAAGTTCCTCTAAACTAAACTATTAGATGTAAAGATACTGAAGCTGTTATGCTTATGAAAAGTTTTTTCCTACTTCTTTTTCTTCTTCTTCTTCTTTTTTTTTTTTTTTTTTTTTTTTTTTTAAACATGCCAGATAAAAATTCTTTCTTTCTTCTTTCTTTCTTCTTTTAATTTTTGGTAAGCAGAATATTTATGAATATTTAATAAGGTTTGATAAATTTTATTTCAGTTTTATTATTTATATGCATGGTCTGACTCACGGAGTATTATTTAAGAGGAGACGAAAGTAACGCTGAAATTTTGCGATGTTGTTTTCTAACATTAACAGAGGGCGCCAGCGTTCGCTATACCCTGCTTTCCAGCTTCCGTAACGTTATTCAATAGGGAAATGTTTTGTTTTTATTAATTTTTTAAGAATAATATTGAGCTTAAAAAAATTCGGTTGAACGCAGATTTCATTTAATAGAGTCTTTTTGACAACATGTTTTTTTTTTTTAAGGAACTATTTTAAGCATTTTACTTAGTGAGAGAACATTTAAAATGACGTTGATCTTTATGCGTAAAACCGAAGCTAAACTACATTGTTATGGAGAGATAGTTTTTTTTTTCTTTCTTTCTTTCTTTTTTTTTTTGAGAATGTTGGTTTTTATGGATATCTTATGGCAGTGAGTCTTATAATTTTTCGTTGTTGCTATATTTGACGGTGTAATAAAAAAAAAAAAGTTGCTAGCGATTTGATTTTTTCATTCATTTCTTTTTACCAACATCAAGTTTAAAATAATTCTTTGTTATGCAATTTTTTTTTTTTGTTTTTCTTTCTGTGTAACCTGATGTGTAATAAAATTACATACTGTTTCAATACATTTTCAAGTGTTGGCATTACATTTTTCAGGAAAAGGAAAAGTTATTTTGGTTTACTATTAGTATGAAATTAAAAAATAGTAGTATGATTTAAAAAATAAAGTTGTAATTTTATGTTAAGATTTTTCTCTAAAATTTTCACTAATGCATGTGAATTTTGTAATTAAGACTTTTTTTAAATTTTGTCCTGATTTTTTTTTTTTTTTTTTTTTTTTAATTGAATATTTGATTAAGATTATGACCAGTTTCAACTGTTTGAGTCATTCTCAGAATCAGAGACAGTGAAGAATCTAAGTCTAAGCATTGCTGTATCATCATTTATCAAATGAATATTTTGAAAATCAAATACAAGCTCAGTAGCGCAGCAGTACACTATTTTAACAGTATGCTAACAAACCTGTGCGAAACTTACGCAATTGCATAAGTTATTAAAATTTCAGGATTTTTTTTTTTTTTTTTAACATACAAAATTAAGTTGAATTTTTGCATAATAATGGATTATCATGAGAATTATTACGTTAAAGATAGTACATATGGAGTTGCATAAAACTGAGCCTAATAAAATTAAACAACAAAAACTAGGATAAGGTAAATGTATCAAAGTGGAGGAAGAAAGGATAGCCTAGTGAGTGAGGCATTTCATTCTGAGATCATGCTGGGTTAATAATACATTTCGTTTCTTATAATATTAGTGTAATAGGATACTTGACATTAGAAATTTAAGAGAAAAATTAGTGTAACTTTTATGTTTAGAGAACTTTTATGTTGACAGAATTTTTTTCTCTTGCGGATCAGGTTCGGGTCGGGTTGACTGATCTTTTATTCGTGCGGGTCGGGTTGACTGAATTTTTTTTCTTGCGGGTCGGGTTTGGTTTTCAGCAAGTCGGGTCGGCTTGAGAACACCTTTCAAAATATTTTTTTTTTACAATTATGAACATAAATTTATAGGAATTTTTACAACTATGTAACTAATTTAAACATTCTGCACATACTAGACATGTATCGGTTGGTTGTTTGGTTGGAGGATTTAAGGCCGATTGACTCCAGATGTGTCCTAGGCTTATAGGGGGAATGCCCTCCATTTGAGTCTTTCTAAGGGGTCCTAGCCCGTATTTACGCGTGTTCCGAGCGGCTAGGTCGACGAGCGCAACCTGGGATCGAACCCGACACTTCCCATCTACCAGCTTCGAGCGCTGAACCCCATGTTTGGTACCAATAATTCAATAGGTGGTGGTGTTATACAACGATTTCCATGATTTAAGGGAAAGAGATATCTCAGGTTCTATTGTGTATAATTTAAAAAAAAAAAAAAGATATCTGAAAAGACCATAATCAGACATTATGCCGATTCAATTTGGATGCATATCGGCCAATAGGTGGCGCTGCTGTCCTGCAATTTTCCCCGAGACGGAAAAGCTATATCTCAACTTCTATGGTGTATAACTGTACAAAATTTGATAAGTGAAATAACCATTATGAAAACGCATTTTTTAATATACCATTTATGGAGAATAAAACTGTCTTTCTTTGCACAATGTAATTTTTCTCTAAGATGAAAATCGTCTGCATTCATTATGGTACAGTCGGTAACAAAAGTCTCCGAACACTAGCAAAAATTCCTGTATAAAAAAGGTACACTTAATACAGTTTTGTTAAATAAATCCTTGTCGAATCCTGTTTTTAGACTGACTAAGAACAGTATTCGACAAGGATTTATTTAACAAAACTGTATTAAGTATACTTTTTTTATATAGGAATTTTTGCTAGTGTTCGGAGATTTTTGTTACCGACTGTAGGTAATTTTAATAAATAATAGCTTTAGTAAATTATCTGTACTGAACGAATTTGTATTAGAAAATATAGAAGAAAGTCTTGTGGTGAGCACAACATACTAGTTTTATTTTTATGTATTTATTTATTTAATACCTTTACTTTTAATGAAATTCAATCCTTGCTTTTATGTAAACGGAATTTTGAATTTTCTCTATTTATACTTGTTTATACAGCAAATATATAAGAAATACTTGTTGTGATTTCATTCAAAGCTAGTATGCTGTGACCACCTCAAACTTTCTTCTATTATTTTCCTATAGGAATTCGCTCAGTAAAAATATTTTCTTAAAACTATGTATTATTTATTAAAATTATCTACCATAATGAATGATTTTCATTTAGAAAAGACTAACACTAAATATTTACAAGTTTTGAGAGGTCTAGACTATATGTCAGGTTTCATTGCTTATCCAACAAAACCTGATATGTGAAAAGACCAATATGAAATATTACGCTGATTCAAAGTGAATGCCTATTAGCCAACAGGTGGCGCTGCTACTCAGGGATTTCCGCAATTTAAGGAAAGGCTATATCTCAAGAACTACTGCACAGAATTTCATATAAATTTGTATGTCGGTGCCTTTTAATATATATTATCACCTGTCAACTTTTGGTGTAAACCACTCAACAGGTGGCGTTGCCACACAGCGATTTCCACAATTACAAGGAAAGCTATATCTCAGGTTCTATTGTGTATCATCAAACAAAACTTAATATGTGAGAAGGCGATTATGAGACATTATGCTGACTCAGTTTGAATGCTTGTCGGCCAATAGGTGGCGCTTTTACACTGCAAATTTCATCGATAACAGGATGGCTATATCTCAACTTCTATGCCATATAACTGTACGAACCATGATATGTGAGATAACCATTATAAAAACGCATTGTTTAAGAAGTTATTTATAGACGATAAAACTGTCTCTGATTGGATATTTAGTGTTAGATTTCCCTAAGATGAAAATTATTTGCATTCATCACGTTAAACTTCTTAATTATAGTTTTAATAAATTATTCGCACAGTGAATTTTACAGAAAAATATAGAAGAATGTCTTGTGGTGGCCACAACATACAAGTTTTTTTTTTTTTTTTTATAATTTACCAACTGTGTGACAATGAAAATTTACATTATTTTGTATCATGTTATATCATTTTACCTTGTTTTGCATGATTTTTAGATGAATAAGTAATGTTGATTTTATTTTCAGGTTTCGGGTCGGGTTCGGGTCGCAAAAAATTCTCTGTTGCGGGTTCGGGTCGGTTTTCGGGTTGATGAAAATTTTTTTGTCGGGTTCGGGTCAGGTTTCGGGTTGATATAAAAATCATCTGTTGGGTAAAACCCTACCCGCGCAGTACTCTAATAATAATACTTACCCGTGGAGCAGAAAACAAACTCGGGCATTTCTGTCCTTGGGCTTTTCTCTCTTTTTTTTTTTTTTTGTCACTGTCATAAGAACCTGTTTTACGTCGAGGAACGAAGCATTTACATGAACCCATCTCAATGAAGTAGTTTTAAGCACGTACAAAAATATTAAACTGTTTAAAATTCAAAATTCGAAAAGCACGTCAGTAGAATGAAACTGAAAACAGTAGTACTTCGCGCCGAAATATAGGGTAAAGGGACAAGTGTCGCCCCCAATAGCTGGCAGAAATTCACATCGCAGTTTTAAAGCTTCCTCCCATTGGACTTTCATCTCCTCTTTAAATAATACTCCGTGGTCTGACTCATACTATAAAGCACTTTAAATTTATTATTATAAATTATACTTATTTTTATTTATCTATTTTTAATGATGTGTGCGATATGTCTAGAGGTATCCGTGAAATAGAGATAGAAAAATACGATACTTGTGTAATAGACACATATATGTATTACTGTGTTTATATATATAAGTGTGTGTGTGCACAAAGAAATTACCAAGTAACAGTTAGTTTGCCAGGTACCAAAATCATTAAATGAAATAAATGATATGCAGCATAACATAGTGCTTTAATACATTTTAAATAAAATGATATATTTCATTGTTTAAATAAATAAATGATATATGTGATAATTCATATGTGTTCAGTAATGATGCCATTAAATTTATTTAATAATAATTTATTGATATGTTTATAAATAATTGAATTACTTTCAGTTCAAGTTTTTGGACCTAACATGATATACTCTCCATCTGGAGCCAGCCCAAGTGGGATTAATCCTTCACATCAATCACCATATGCCTTGAGACGAAAACTTTCACCACAAGAAGCACCTAGTAGTCCTGGATGTAATATCCAAGGGAATAGCTCAGATTCACCTTCAAATATTTCTCGAAAGAGACAAAAGAGGTCTTATTCCTCATCACAGTCTGCTACAGATGGTTAGTAGTTTATTATACTTAGTATTTAAGGCTGTATATCAGTTAGATTCCCTCTTTTTTTCTTTTCATGTTATCATGTGGAATTTTTATTGCTTCATTTTATAAAAACATCTCATTTAAAAAGGAAGTTTTTTGAATTTTTTTTTTTTTTTAAATATTACTCTTTGAATATGTCACCTTAGTGAGCAATTTTTTGAAAAATAATAAATTTAAATATTTCATTTAGAGATCGAAACTTAGTTCTAAAATTACTTATTGTAATAAAATATTTAAGTTATTTAAAAAAAAAAAAAAAAAAAGTTCGCTATGCTATAAGATGACATAATTAAATAAAAATTTAAGTAAAAAATCATTTTTTAAGATTAGAAGCTTTGTAAAGCCCTAAAAAGCATAAAATAAAAAAATATTGAGGTAAAGAGTTAAGAAATGAAAGTTTTAACACTAAAGAAATTTTAGAGAAAAATATAGATATTTCCCTTTTACAAGAGAGGAAAATTTTTAAATATTTAAAATATTTTAAAAAGCATTCAAGACCAATATTCTTAGTTTTTTGTATAATTATTCGTTAAGCCATAAATTTCAAAGATCTCGAAAGCTTTTTAAAATATTTTGAATATTTAATCATTTTCCTCTCTTGTAAATGGGAAATATCTATATCTCTAAAATTTCATTAGTGTTAAAACTTTCATTTCTTTATAGCATGTCTTCACCTCAATAATTTTTTATTTTATGCTTTTTAGGGCTTCACAATAAAAAGCTTCTAATCTTAAAAAATTATTTTTTACTGAAATTTTTATTTTGTGCTTTTTAGTTAAAAATAAAGCTTCTTAAAAATCTAATCAAAATTTCTTAAGATACTGTGTAGAGAACTATAGATTTTCTTTTAGATACTTACTTTTTTTTTTATTATCTGGAAAAAATAGCACATCGGCCTTCGAGGATTGAACCAATGACCAACACTTTATCAGCATGACATTCTAACCAAAAGTGAAAGAACAGAACAATAAAAAAAAGTCATACAACATGCTAGAAAAATCAAAGTAATGCAAAAAAATATTGTTCTTGAATGCTTTTCGAAATATTTTGAATATTTAAAATTTTTCATCTCGTGTAAAAGTGAAATACTTACATTCTTATTTAAAGTTTTTTTATTGTTGGAACTTTTATTTTTTATAGCATGTCTCTGCAAGAATAAAATTTTATTTTGTGCTTTTTAAAGCTCCACAACAAAAAGTTCCCAGCATTGTTTTTTTTTTTAGCTACTTAAAAAAAAAAAAAAAAGCTTCTTACAAAAACTAATAAAAATTCCTTAGAATACTGTGTAGGCCATGAAAGGTTTTGTTTTTAACATATGACATCTTTTTATTAATTATCTACAAAAAAGTAACACGTCAGCTATTGAAGACTGAACCCACCCACCACCATCACGTTATCAAGACACTTTAACCAATTGAACTATTGAACAATGTAAGAATTCCTTACATTTACTTTAAAGTGGAAGTACTTTTTTTTTTAGCATGACATGAAGACTTTCTGAGGACCAAACTCTCGACCACCGTGTTATTAACATGATGCTGTAACCAACTGCACCAAGGAGCGACAAATGGAAGTCTTATATTTACTTTAAAATGAAGGCGCCTTGTTTACTAGCGTGACACGAAGACACAATGACAAAGTCAATTTCGTATAAAAAGCTTCTAATAAAACACAGAATTCAAAAAACTTCCTTTATGAATGAAACATCCTTGTTTGCTCTGTACTATAGTTAGAGACCCACCAGTGGCTGAGCAATTCTTCGCACAAAAGCTGGTGGTCTAGAAGCACTAGGTTCAGTCCCAAGTCACACACGTTGACCTAGCTGTTCAGAGTTTTCCATGGATTTCTCGGAAAGTTGCATGAGTACAGACTAAGACCCCTTAGAAAGACCATCCAGGTCTAGGACCATTATGTACTCAATTAGCCTTAATCGTAATACCAACACCTATACTATAAAGCAATTTATGTACCACACTTCCATATAGCAAAAATATTTGTATGATTACCGGTATACAAAGATTATGAATCAACTTTTATGATTTTCTGTAGTCCAGGGTTCCCAGCGGTGACTAAAAAGCAGCTATTTGCTACTGAAATCTATCCCAGGCTACTATGGAAACTATTTTTGTGCAAAAGTAGCTTTAAAGCTACTATTTTAAGATTAGTCAGCACTATTTTCAGAAACATGGAGAATACTTTAAACAGAAAATTGTTCCCCTCTGTTTTTCTTTATCTAGCAACTTTGAAGAACATTGTTCAAGTTGTTTTTAAGATGTTATTTAGTTTTTCAAATTTTCACCAGAAGTTGGCAAAATCATTACATTGATCCTGTAATAATTATGGAGTTTCGTCATTTTATATATATATATAGTCTTAAATTATTTTTTCATAAATTTTGTTTCAGTTTAAGATTTTGTTGAGTTAGTTTATTGTTTCGTTAGTTTGGCAGGCTGTTAATTAATAAATTTGGTTTCTTTAAATATGTGTATTTCATCCCCTGATAATTTTTTTTTTTTTACCTTTCTGAGCTTCTCCTACATTAAAAAAAAAAAAAAAAAAAAAATGTCATTCTTATTGGTCTTTGTGGTTTCAGTGATCTTGTATCTGTTGCTTGGTATATTTGATAGGCAAAAGATTTTTCACTCACATACACATTTATCAGTTTCCGAAAACTTCTTTTTTATACTCAGCAGACCTTAAAATATGTAAATAGGTGAAAGCTGAATTTAGAAATTTTTGACCTAGTGCAATATTTCTATTACCTAGGGTAGTCGTTTGGTAGAAGTATAAGGCAAAGAAATTAATTTCCTTGCCTTGAAATAGTTGAAAAGTTAGTTTCCTTGAAATAGTTAAAATTTTAATCATTTATCTTGTGTAGTTTATTATTAGTATTATTATTTTTTAATCAAAGACTACTATTCAGATCGCAAAGGCTACTATTCAATACACTAAAGACAACTAAAACAACTATTTTTGAATGTCTTTCATGCTGTGAACCCTGATAGTCATTACATTATACATGAAAAAAAAAAAAATCTACATTTCCTATATATCAAAATTTTTACTTTCAAGTTTTAAGAAATGGGAAGATTTTTTTTACCTTCCAATGAAGTCAATAAATTAAGGGATGGTGATGGTTTGTATTAAGAATTGCATACTATAAAAACATTGGATAGTTCCACATAAAAAATGAAGTAACAATGTTGGATTTTCTGTTTCTTCATCTGATCACTTGTCATCCTCTTTCACTGCCTATTTTTCTTATTTTTGTGAACAGAATAGTTGTTTCTATTTGTGCATATTGTTTATTAATAAACATTTATTTCAGGTATGTAAATTTGTAAATGTTAGTTAGTTTACTTTACTATTTTGTGTTCTTAATTATATGAATTTATTATGGTATACTTTCAAATAATGACTTTGTACTTAATAAAATAAGAATATGTGGTAGTGTCTACAGTAAAATCTTCAGAGGAATATCTTTCTTCAATAGTAATGCCTACTGCTTTGATCTTCAGCTTAGTGGTTTTAACCATTCACATAGTTCTCACGAATAAGATTATGTGAATGGTTGAAAATGCTAGCAGAAGCTGAAAAAGGCATTAGAGCTATTTTTAACCCTCAAGTAAATGCAAAATTTGTGATAAATGTAATACTTCTTACACAACTAAAATACGGTATTTCTTACATACTGCATCAGAACTGTCAGAAAGCAATTCTTATTCCTCTACTAGCAGGCTACGCCTGCTTCGCTGGTCACTATTTTTAAATGTATCACTATAATTAAGGAATTCTCAAAATTGCAATAATTTTTATCATACGAAAAAAAAAAAAAATCTGATCTGGAAAAATGTTGCACCGGGTCCCCACTGCCTTCGGCAGCGTAGGCCCGTGCGCGATGCATCATGAGATTTTAAGCATTGTGTTTTGCTCATAAAATTTATAATGCACAGTTACCCATGAAATAAATGATTGGTTGTTCGCTAGAAAGTTAAGGAAATGTGTTTTTCCATTTAAAATTAGCTGCTTATGTATGCATGTTTAAAAGCCTGTTTCTATATATCAATTTTTTTTATCTGAGAACTTTTGATTTATGGAAGATTCACTTTAATATTTTTGTTATAAAATAGTGGGAAATTTATTAACCTGTAGATAAATTTTGAATAAACATATGTTTAAAAATGCCAAGAATTTTGCATATTACCAATTTGTATTTTTATCATTGACTTCTTCTAAGTAATATATGAAATATGTGTGCAAGTTTTTTATGTTTTATAATTGAATATTACAGATACAGGTGAAGCAGCTCATTATTTATTATATGAGCTACCAGACGAAGTCCTCTTAACTATTTTCTCCTATTTATTGGAGCAAGATTTGTGTCGAGTAGCACAAGTTTGCAAGCGCTTCCATATCATCAGCAGTGATACAGAGTTGTGGTAAGTGTTCTGATACCTTTTTACATGCCATTCATTAAAAGAAAAAGAAAAAAAATCTATATAAGGAAAATTTTGTTAAAGGCTCTTTTCATTAAAATTTTATGCAAAGTATGCTTAAAAAAATTATTAGTAATTAGAAAAAAGTTTTCAAAGTTTTATGTATCTTGAAAAAATGAGAATGAGAAATTTTCTTGTCTAATCTTTTATATGTGTCTGAAATTTCATTGATGTCGTAGTACATTATGATGATTTATTATTTCTGAAAATATTTTTATCGTCAGTAACAATGGCTTAAATTTTAATTCAGTCACTTTTAAAAGGTCAAGATTCAAAGTTGTTTTATGATGATGAAATTTAAGAATGTGACTAGGCAAGAAATTTGCTGCAATTGCCAATCTTCATTTTTGTATCTGTACTCCAGAGAGGTAAAGTACACCATGTCACAAAGATGCAATTTTTTTAAGAAGGATGTTATAATGAAATATATTTGTCATGAATAAAGAAAATGGTCATGGTTTTATAGTAACTCAACATAGTGCTTATTAATGCTATATGAAATAAAATATGCACATCAAAAACCTGGTGCTAACTCTTTTCACAGAATGGATATGGTGTCCTTTACCCTCTGGGGTACAGATATATGTAATATTTTATGTTGTAAAATATTGTTTTTTACTCTGTCTCCTCCCCTCCCCTGCCCTGTAATATTTGAGACTATTAAGTTAAAAAATATGTAAGTATTGATTTTTATTTATTTATTTTTTTTTAAACTTTAGAAATCATTTAAGAGTTTTCTTTAAATATATATTTAACCAAATTTTTTGGTTAAGAGCAATATACTATAAAATGTTATTTCTGAATACTTTAATTTTCCAACCATATTATATGTGCTGTTACACTTTTATACACATATATATAATTTTTAATTACATGTGAATGGATTTAGGCTTAGGCCCGTGAGCCCTGGGCCTATGGGCATTTATATTTTAGAGGTGCCAAATTTTTACAAATAATTTGATTGGTGGGGGAGATTAAAATTTGAAAAATAACTAAAATTTGAGAAGTGGTTCCGATTTAAAAGATAATTAAAACTGATAGTTGATTAGGGTTTTCATTGACTTATGAACACTTTCTAAGCCACTTTAACCCATTATAGATTTTACGTACTGGTTTGAAACAATGAATATAGACTGTATTTGTATGATTCATCAGACAGACTGGACAGTTTCGCATATAACTTTGAGATACTCCTACTTAAACAGCCAAAATAACAGCCATAGAGATTAAACAGCCAAGATTAGTTTTATACTTAGACCCACTAAGCTAGTGTGGACGGAGGTAAAATTCATAAGCCTATTAAAGTTTGAAAAACAATTTAATTTTAAACCAAAATTTAAACATAAAAAGCGAAATTCAAAACCGATTAGGTTTTTAATTGACAGTACAAACAAATTTGAAAGATCCCTGCTACGACTCAAATATGTTTTTATTTCATGAGTAAAATTATTGTGTTAAAATAATTAAGTAATGATTTAAATATAATATGTCGATCAGAAAGCTGTAACAATAATTTTATGAAGCATTGCAGCTTATTTTTTTTATGAAACAAAGAAATTTCTGTATTTATTGAAAATATAAATGAAACATTTGTCTATTTCTCAGTAATTAAATAAAAATTGTAATTCTGCCTATTTAATCATACTATTCTTAGAAGAAACCAAATAAAGTACTTTTTATTTTCATAATTGCACTAGATATATTTATTTTTTAATTATGAACTGATTATTATGTTCAGTGTTATACAGTGATTGCTGCATTGAAGAATAATAGTTTTCCTTAGTTAAATTATTAGTTCCTTAGTTATACTCATTTATTATTATAATCAGGGCCCAATTAAGCTTTGAAGCTAGGGGAAGCTCAGCATAATTTCGGGGCCCCCTTTCATTTCGGAAAATCTTGTTTTCCTGTTACATATTGTAATATAAAAATGCTATAGACCAAAAAATAGTGTGTGTTAATTATTTTTATTTCTTTTTCCTATATCGGGGTGGTTTCTACACAGAACATTAAAATCATACAACTTTTTAACTAAGAACATTCAGATTTTTGATGTTAAATAATAGATTTTTCCCGAAATAGTGAGTGTTTTGTCTTGTTTTAGGTAACCTTTCTCAGAAAAAATTCAATCTCAGTGTGAAAATATGAAACAAAAAATTCAAGACCATGTTTTTAATCCTTTTGGGGCCCCTCTTAAATTTTAGAGGGGAAGCTTGTGCTTCCTGAGCCTTTTGGATAATCAGGCCCTGATTATAATTATTATATATATGCATAATAATAATAAATGTAGGGGGAGGGCAGTGCAATAGGGAAATGGATCTAAGATGCAATCTAATTTAAATCCACCTCTGAGATTATGTGTAAGTTGCCACTTATCACGTCTAATGGCCATTGAGCATTTTAAAAGTTTTGAGTCTTACCGTTTTATCATTAGAATGTATTAATTTTTTCTTATGTGTTTTAATAACCTGATCAAACTCATTGTTTTTAGTGTGTTGCATTAAATATATTAGAAGAAAAATATCTCTACTCTTCTTTTAACATCAGAACAATTAATGAACAAAACTATAATAACTTTTATATGAATAATATTAGCTTATATAATTTCAATTTTTATTTATAAAAAATTATTAAAAGAAAGCTCTTTTGATTTTTCTTCAAAAATCTTTTAGATTTAACCAAAATGTATTTATGGTGTTTGCCAAGACTGTGTCCAAGATGGTTGGAAACCTCCCTAAAATTTGCAAATTTGTCAAAAAATTTTGACTTATAGATACTATATATATATATATTTTAACTTAACATTATGTACTATAGTTTAACCCCCCCCCACCCCCACCCCGAAGAAAAAAAATTAAATAAATAAAGGTGCCTTAGTGTTTGCTTATTTTCTTCATCTTTTAACAGCTGTTTTCTAGTGCCATTTTACTGTAAGTTATTAAAAACTTGCCTTGCATAATTTATGTTTAAATTTATTACTGAAACTAAACTGTTCTAACTTTGTGGGAATTAGCATTGATAATAAAAGCATGAGCAGTTTATGTTTAGAATATCTTACATTTTTTATGCTGTTTCTACGTAACAAAAGTTCTCATATATGCTTGTGTGCCATTTTATGTTTTTTAACCACTAAACTATAATCTAGTCTAAGTAGTCTCTTTGAACTACTCAATTTTCATTGTGCAAACCCTATTAATGTAGTATGCATATTAACACCACTAATTTTATATCAAAGCAATTGTTTTATACAGAAACTAAATCAGGTGTAATTGAACCAATAGACTGATAGTTTAAAAATTTAGTGGTATTAAAATACAAAATTGTAGTGTTTATTTGGCAGCCCTGTCCCACATTTTGCAGGAATCCACTGTACATATTTTTTTAACTACATTTTTTAAACTATAACATCTGCATGTGTATCTGTGTAAATCCTCTTAATTGAATTAAATGAAGAGAGTTTAGGAAAAGTATATATATTTAAAAAAGTCCTCATTTTGAAACTTTTTATTAATAAATTAAACTTTCGTAATGCTGATTATATATATATATCTTTGTATATCATACAAATTTACTTTTTGATTCTTTTATTGGTATTTATAGGTGTTTTTGAGGATAATATTTTTGCATTATGCTGATCCAAAACATTAAACCTATATTCTTTTATTAGATATTATTTTGAGTGCTATCTTTAAAACTTGCTTTTTAAAATGTCTTTATTATTTGATGATATTAAATGTTTACATTATTTATGTAAATTTTTTCTCTCTAGGAAAACTTTGTATCAGCACGTTTATGAATATGATCTTCCACTTTTTAATCCTTCTCCTCTTAAGTATGAATTTATCCAACCTGAAGATTGTAAATCTGAAAATCCATGGAAAGAGAGTTTTAAACAATTAGTAAGTTTAAATTGAGATTTATCTAAAGATGATGGTGAACAGTGATCATGAAAATACATATAGTTATTATAGAATGCACTAGCTGTGTAATATTTAAAAAATGATATCAGTGTACAGTTTTTTAAATATTATTTAAAATTTTCTACAGAATTGCAAAACCTTAATTAGAATAATTAGTTACTTATAATGCTCCTTGCTAATTTGTTTTTATCCAGTCTTCTTGAAAATTTGTATGAATGTGAATCCGTGTATTTTTCACAAAACTGGGCATTCATTTTGAAATCTAGGAATTATTGCATTTATTACGAACTTTTAAATTAATTGCATGACAAAAATTCATGACGATTACAAATTTTGAATTTTGTTTTGTTTGTAACTGTTGCTGTAATTGGCATGTAAGATATTCAATGAACAGATGTGTTCAGTTACATGCAAACTAAGTTTTTTTTTTCCCTCCCTTATTGTCAATTACAAACTTTTCCTTTTAAGCATTTAATTTCCCCAGGCCATCAGTTTTCAGCTTCTTTCATCATTTAGCAGTCTTTAAGCAGGAGTGTCATCGCAATTCCTTTTTCCCATTTTTTATTTTTTTAAATATGTTTGTACCTCCTTCCTTTTGGCTAGTAATTGCCTGTGCACAACTGCCTTTTGCAGCTCCCCTGCTCAATTCCGCTCTTCTCAAATTATGTTTTCTGTATTTTCTCAGCCAGATCTGCACCTAATTAAAAATTCCAACACTGGTGCGCTCCTCTTAGTGCATTCTTGGAAATGTGGTGGTGCTGATTGAGCAGCGTGTCCTAGAAAAATTCTGGAAAGTTAACTTACATTGACAAAGTCCTATCTATAAGATAGAAGTCTACTGTTAGAAGCCTTAACCTAGTTCCTCTGGACACAGCCCATTTCAATGGGATGCTCAAGTAGCTCGTAGTGTAGTTGGTCACCATGCAGCGATCTGGCATTATTTGTCCTTTTGGATGTTATCAAACCCGTTAAACTTGGTCTTGTCCAGATAGGTGGGGGCCATCCAGAGGTTTTCAAGATTCCAAGGCACACAGTAAAGAAATTGGAGCTTTAAAACAAGTTAGAATTAGCATGGAGCATTTTGAAATTGGGCATTATTTTATATTATTATTCCCCCCCCCCCCAAAAAAAAAAGCCTTTTCATCTCAAAAATTACTTCTTTTCATTTAATATAGGATACGAGGGTTGCTATTTATATTTCTGGCCTTGGCAACAGTAAGTGTTGCTAGGCGACCGCAGACGATTTTAATCGAAAGTTTGATATTTTTAAACGTAAATTCAGCAGACGATTTACCATTATAGCTTTATTTGTGTTGTTGACAGTAAATTGAAAAGTTCTTCTCTTTCAAAAAATGGAATTGAATCGTGAAAATTTTCGTGCGATTATTTTTCATAACTTTCAACGTGGATTGTCAAGACAAGAGTGCTTCGATGAACTTAATTCTTTATACAGCGATAAAACGCCATCCTACAGCACTGTAAAAAATTGGTATAACGAATTTAATCGTGGTCGATGTTCGATCCAGGACGAATCCCGTGCAGGTCGTCCAAAATCCGTTGTTGTGCCAGAAAAGATCGATGCTGTGCGTGAACTGATAAAGCAAGATCGTCATGTGACATACCATGAGATTGAGGCGTCTTTGGACATTAGTATGACTAGCATCAATAAAATATTGCATGAACATTTGAGCGTAAAAAAAATTTGTTCGCGTTGGATCCCGCATAATCTGACAAACGCTCAAAAAAAGGCTCGTGTCGATTGGTGCAAGGAAATGTTGGAAAAATACGTTCAAGGTACATCAAAGGCTGTGTATAACATCTACACAGGTGACGAATCATGGATCTATGCATATGAGCCGGAAACAAAACAGCAATCAACTGTATGGGTCTTCCAAGACGAGGCAAAACCAACAAAAGTTGTTCGAGGAAGAAGCACATCGAAACAAATGATTGCCTGTTTCCTCGGCATTAACGGTCATGTGGCAACAGTGACGTTAGAGCAACGCAGGACGGTCAATTCTGAATGGTACACGACCATTTGTTTGCCAGAAGTCATCGGAGAAATTCGAAAAAAGCAGAAGAACAGGCGAATCATTCTTCATCATGACAATGCGAGCTCTCACACATCGACTCAAACAAATGCATTTCTGACTGAGCGAAAGATCGAACTGATGGGTAATCCGCCGTACAGCCCTGATTTAGCACCCAATGACTTCTTCTTATTCCCACACATAAAAAATGAATTACGTGGACAACGATTTTCGACCCCCGAAGAAGCGGTTGATGCATTCAAAACGCATGTTTTGGAGTTACCTCAATCGGACTGGAAAAAGTGCTTTGAAAATTGGTTCAAACGCATGCAAAAGTGTATTGATCATCATGGAGAATATTTTGAAAAACAATAAAACCAATTTCGATCCTACATATTTGTTTTTTCATTATTAGGCCAGAAATATAAATAGCAACCCTCGTATATGCATAAAAATGACAGATTTCATGGCAGTACTTTACTTAAGCAATAGAATTTAAAAGAAAAATAATAATTTCAATGTCTTTTGTCCCTTCACTTGATTGTTTAGCACACCTGAATAATAATTATAAATATATTTTTATCTTGGTGGCTGGAAATCAGGGAAATGCTGGGAAGTTTCAAAACATTAGAAAAATCGAGCATCAGGGAATTTGATTAAAATTTGTGAAACTCAGGAAATTTTGACTGAATTTTGAATAAGAAGAGGGAAGTTCTAGATAAAAAATGCTAATTTATAAAAGAGGGTTCCTATGATATCTGGAATTCAGAGAAAATCTCAGAAAATTTGAAAATTTTATTAACGAATAGGGAAAACTAAAGGAATATGAAAATTATTGCAAAAACGAGGAAAATTGGAGGAATTTAGAAATTTTTTTAGATAAACATAAAAGAAAATTTTCATAATAAAATTTTAAAGAAAAATCTTTTTTAAATTTTAGTACTTTATAATGAAGAAAAAAGTCAATTGTATGATTTTATCCAATTTTAATAATTTAATAAAATTAATGTACTAGTACTCTAGTAGGTATTTTTAATTGATTTGTAGACATGTTAGATTCTAGTGCTGTATGATCATGTGACATTTATTTTACTTTTAAAAGAGACTGAGAAATCACAACCTTGTAAAACATTTCTCCAAAATGGAAGAAAATAAAATTACCTTGAAAAGTCAGGGGAAATCAAAAAGATAAAATTTTAGCCACCTCGTTTTATACAATTGTTTCACAGGTTGCATATACCTAACAAACCTTTTCATGTTTCTACAAATCTGAAGTGGTAATCTGTATGACAGGGAAGATTTTATATGCATTTTGAATTAAAATACACACACACACACACACACAAAAAAAAAAAAAAAATGTAAGTTAATAAATAAGTTATTATAAAAAAAAAAAAAAAACATTTGCTAGCCAAACTGTGTAGGTATTAAGTTCATATGAAGATGAAGAAAATCCACAATTCAAAATTTAAAAACTCAACACATTTGTTAAGTTTTAAATAATGCTACAAATTAATTTGAACAACAAATTTTCATTTACCAGGTGTATAAACTTAAATCCGCTGTTTGCGTATAGATGGCGCTAGTGAGTGTATTAACAGCGGACATTTAAATGTCTTATTGTTTTTGTATTAGTTTGACGTCTGTTCACATAAATCAGTGCAAATCGTTAGTGATTTCATATAAAAACATTAATTTTTCTTCGTGTAAACATGTCTCGTTTTGTACCAAAAAAAGAGCATATGCGGGAAGCTCTGCTTTTCTGCTTCAATTTGAAGAAAGCTGCCGAATCGCATAGAATGCTTGTGGAAGCTTATGGTGACAGTGCTTTGTCAGAAACAACTTGCAGAGACTGGTTTCGTCGGTTCAAAAATGGCTATTTTGACTTAAATGACAAAGAGCGTGAAAATCGGCCCCGAAAGTTTGACGAACATGAATTACAGGCTCTTTTGGATGAAGATGATACCCAATCACAAAAAATGCTTGCCGAGAAGTTAGGTGTTACTCAACCAGCCATTTCTATCTGT
Source organism: Salticus scenicus (assembly GCA_963930645.1). Classification (NCBI taxonomy): domain Eukaryota; kingdom Metazoa; phylum Arthropoda; class Arachnida; order Araneae; family Salticidae; genus Salticus; species Salticus scenicus. Next base: position 138,079,823 of record OZ005659.1, on the reverse strand, counting down.
CTACATGCCATGGGAAAGGCCTTATTATCAACAAAGACATGACAAACTGATTTTTCTTCATGATAACGCGCCAGCACACACGTCAAAATTGGTCCAAAATTATCTCAAAACACTTAACTGGGAGGTGTTACCCCATCCCGCTTAATTCACCAGACCTGGCTCCTTCTGATTATCACCTGTTTTCATCAATGGGCCATGCACTCGCCGAACAGCACTTCGTTTCTTACGAAACGTTCGAAAATGGCTGGACGAGTGGTTTGCCTCAAAAGATAAGGAATTCTTTTGGCGTGGAATTCACCAATTGCCCGAAAGATGGGAAAAATGTATAGTTAGCGAGGGAAACTATTTTGAATAAAATTTTGTTTTGCTTTATATAAAAAATAAATGTGTTTTTATTACTAAAAAACAGCGGATTTAAGCTTATACACCTGGTAATATATTCTGGGATTGCAATGCTCCTATATTTTTGAATGCATTTATTATATTTTTGCTACTAATTTTCAAATATAAATTTATATAAAGGTTTTAAAGAATGTATATTAAGGGAAATCAAGTGTTAAATTTATAAACCATTTCTAGCTTTTTATGATACAGACTACAGAGTATTTTTGTTTTACTTTAATTTGTGGTCGGTCCAGTCACAACTAAATTGTTACTGGAAAAATGTGTCTGTGAATGTTCTTTGCACGCATGATGTTCAAAGCCATTTTTTTCTGTATTTTTCTAGAGAATAAAAAAATTCCTCCCCCCCCCCAAATATATATATATATATAAAACTTGGTCCTCATTGACCTAGCCATTTGAAGTTTTCCTATGATTTTCTCCAAAACTCGTGTAAATACAGGCTAGGACCTCTTAGAAAGACCCAAACAGATGGCACACTACCTTAGGCCTTGGACCCTGGTGTTGTCAATCTGCCTTAATCCCAAACACACAACTTGGTCATTTATTGTAAGTACTAAGTCTGATGTTTATTACTTTAAAAAGATTTCATTCTTGCATAATTGAACTGATAAGTATAATGTAATGAAATAATAACTTCAAATGATTGTTTATCCTTATTACATGTTAAAATGTGTGTTATTGTTAATTTGTAAGATTTTTTATAAATAATTTATTTTAAAGTTTTATGAACGTGAGTAATAACAAGACAAGTATAATGATCTTTTCTTCATAGCAAGATGCATAAGAATAATCCTAAGTTTAATGCTGCAGAGTATTATAAGTTCTATTCATTCTACTCTTGTTCATTTAATTATGTTTGCAAATTTTTTATTTAAACTTTAAAACTTCTTCATACACCAGTCACTGTTGCCTTTAAAGTAGTTTCATGTGTTTTTTGCACTTGAGGAAGAAAGGTCATGTCCTTTCAAAACTTGTTACGCAAACATTTATTTTATGGTGTATGAAGAAGTTTTAAAGTTTAAATATTTATTGTACACCAGTTCTTTAATTTCTTTTTAGTTTTAAATATTATGTGAAAGTTATTGTTAATCTTATTGCTCATGTTTTTTGCCATTTTGTTTTTAGTATCGAGGTATTCATGTGCGGCCAGGTTTTCAAGATCTGTATGAGCATCATCCAGAGCATTTTAAAGGCAGAAACATAAATGTAAGCAATGAAAGTATTACTGTTTTAAGGATTTTTCATTTTATTCCTGTTTAATTGTTATTATACTAAGTTATTTATAATTAATTGTAATTTATATATTTTTTTATTTTTTGTAGTTTTTTGATACAATTGAAGCTGCATTTAATTTCTCAGAAGAGCTCGAGAGTCCTCTAATTTTCATTCATGCTGGCGTGTATAAAGGCGAGTTCATTATCGTAGACACCAACATTTCTTTAATTGGAGCTGGTATGTTCAATATTTTTTGCATATTTAATTTCATCAGTCTTACTAATAACATTATTAATGTTTTTCTCTTATTTTGTCAAAACTAATATATTTTCGCACTTCTATTTTGGAATTTTCTTTTCCTGGAAATGCTATCATTAAAAAATGTTCAGAAAGCTAAAAAATTGTCCAATCCTTCTTACTTTCTTCTGCATACACACACACACACACACACAAAAAAAAAAAAAAAAAAAAAAAACATATAAGAAAAAAGTGTTAGATTTGTGAAAGTTTTTTACATAAAAATTTTTGATAGATTTATGCATTTAAGATGTACCAAAATTTTATGGGGGCTTTAATATATAATAATTTCATGACTTAATGGACACAATTCATTTGTGGGAAGGCTGTATCTCAGTTTCTATAGCATATACATTTTTATAATTTGATATATTAGAGTAGTATTGTGAGAGACTATGGTGATCCAATTTGTGTGCACTTCGAATGAGTCTTGAAACTGTAGTATTACTCACTTTCTGCGAATTTCCATCGGCTATATCTTAGCATCTATTTGTTAATTCATACCAAAGTCCATTTTTAAAAACCTTATTGTGAGAAGTTATGTTGATTCAATTTTTCTGCATATTAACTGATAGATGGTGCTGTTATATAGAATGATATAGTTATCAATTGCTCTGTTCTGCAGAGTCTCTGAAAAATAATGAAAGATTTTCAATTCTGCAATGTTGTTTTTATGCTCTGCTAATTCAGTTTTGATCATCCAGCTAAATTTTTTTTTACTTAATACGTAAAACTGAATAGTAGCAGACAGATCAATACTGGAAAAGATTATCAAGAATGTCTAGAGAGTGAGCATCTGATTAATCGAAAGGAGAGATGAGATTATTCAGGCATTTCATTTGTTTGAATTTCAGAATTTTTGTAAGTTTTTGATATGTTTCTAAATTTTTATGTAATTATATAATACAGGGTTTTACTTAGCAAAAAAAGTTTTCTTTAGCAATTTAGCTAAAATACGCGAGCTTATTTTATCTGATTTCTGATCATTGTTTGAAATGCCCTGAACACAATTTTTGGAAAATATCCGTTTTTCCAACTGTATTAAAAATTTTGTGGATGCTATATCTCATGAATCTTTTCCTAAATTGGTGCTAATTACATTTGTGGGTTGCTCAATGGGTGGTGCTGTCATACCATTTTTTCATAATTTTTAACATGGCAGTATAGCAAAAAAATTTTGTATAAATGTATGCAATAATTTTATTTATTTTTTACCAAATGATTGTGAAATTAATAAGAATGATTGATAACATTATTAGTAAACTAGGAAAAAAATTGTGTGTATGTAGTAGTAAAGCTCCTGCATATACTCAAATTTTTAAATACAAACAATAGTTATCTTTTTAAAAAATTAAATATTTAACTTTTATTTTTTAGTAAAGCTTATACTTCACATATGCTTCATATATTTATATGTATGCATAAATTTTTTGCCGAAACGTCAGTGGAGGCCCTCTGTTGAGACTCAAAACGGTTTTGGGCTGTGTCTGTCTGTCGCACGATAGCGGCCGCAAAAATAGCGCTATTGACTTGAAATTTTGTACACATGTTCATGAGCCCCACGAAATCAGCTGTATAGTTTTTGGTATGTATTCCATTTGTAGTTCGTATACAGGGACACGCCAAAGTTTTTCTTATCATTACGGCCTATGGGAGGAATTTGTATGTATCGCGGTAGCGGCTGCAAAACTAGAGCTATTGACTTGAAATTTAGTACACATGTTCATGAGCCCCACGAAATCAGTTGTATAGTTTTTGGTATGTATTCCATTTGTAGTTCTTATACAGGGACACACCAAAGTTTTTCTTATCATTACGGCCTAAGAGGGGAATTCGTATGTATCGCGATAGCGGCCACAAAAATCACGCTATTGACTTGCAATTTGGTACACATATTCATGAACCCAACGGAATTAGCTGTATAGTTTTAGGTGTGTATTCCATTTGTAGTTCGTGTACAGGGACACGCCAAAGTTTTTCTATCATTACGGCCTATGGGAAGAATCTGTATGTACCGCGATAGCCACCGGAAGAATCAAGCTATTGACTTCCAATTTTTGCCGAAACGTCAGTGGAGGCCCTCTGTTGAGACTCAAAAGGATTTTGTGTTCCGTCTGTCTGTGTGTCTGCCGTGCGATAGCGGCCGCAAATATCACGCTATTGACTTGAAATTTGGTACACATGTCCATGATCCCCACGAAATTAGCTGTATAGTTTTGGGTGTGTATTCCATTTGTAGTTCGTGTACAGGGACATGCCAAAGTTTTTCTATCATTACGGGCTATGAGAAGAATTTGTATGTACCGCAATAGCGGCCGCAAAAGTCCTTCGATTGACTTGCAAATTGGCACACACGATCCAGTTTTGCATATAAGTAGCTGTATAATTTTTATTGCTATATTGTTTATAAACTGTGTATAGGGACACGCCAAAATTCTTAACATTATGGCGTATGGGGTGAATTTCTTTTAAACGCATTTTAATATCATTACTTTGCAATGAAGAAAATGAAACTAGCGTACGTGAGTTAGATGCTTAAACTCATGTTGTTTGAAAAAAATGTGTGCTCTTAAGCTTTCTAATTAATGTACAGGACCTTACAAAAATGTTCTGACAATGTTACGTAGTCATCCAAATGATGTTAAATTTGGAACAATTATTATTTTTAAACGCAAAATAAGCTGAATAGTTTTTACTGGTGTATACGATGTTTATGGTTTGTTTACAGAGACACAAGAAAGAATTTCGTAACATTAGAGCCTATGGACAAACTTTTATTTAAGCGCGCACTTTAATGCGTTTATTCTGAAATGAAATTAATAAAGTTAACATACATTATAAAGATGCTTAAAATCATGTTTACTCTTAAAAAAGGTTATGTATAGACTAAATAATTTATGGGACCACACAAGATAATTCCGAGTATGTACTGTAATCATCCAAATGATGTCAAATTAGTTTGAAAAATTAATGAGTTATAATTAATTAGGTGTATTCTTATTATTGGCGTTTATAATGACTGTGGCTACTTTTCCGGGATACATAATAAATTATTTTATACATACAAAATAATTTCGTACTATTACGATCTATAGTCGATATTTCTTAAAAGTTTATTTTAACATGGTTACACCCCATCAAATATAATGAAATATTATTAGAATTTTAAAAACATGTTTTCCTGTTGATAATTGTGGGCATAGAATTGGGGATTAGTTTAAAGGTTACGCAAAATATTTCCGATATGCTATGTAATTTTTTTTGTATGAAATTTGGTATTTATGAATTTCAGGGAAATAATACAAGACCGTCATTTATTAAGAATACATATTGTTGTGTACTTGGGGGTTCGTAAGTTGTCCGAGAATGAAAGGTGAAACTTGGAAAAATTCCGTGATGCATTCACAGAAAGTTCCAGAAAAATACAGGTCTATAAACCAAGTATCAGCTTCAATTCAACCAGCAAACACAGCTTAAACAACAGCCGTTAACAGCAAAACAACAGTACAAACTGTTTAGCAATAACACATAATGAAAGTCTCATCTAAAGTGGCTCAAAGCAAAGCAAGCATTTGACGAAACTGACACAGATCTGAGACTGACCGCCTTGGCGAAAAAATGCTCCTTTAATACTTTTCTATTGAACACAGACTGTTCTGGAAAATTCTCTTATCTCATAATGAGATTAGAGCTTCCATATTTGGTATATCCCTAATAAGGATTTTATCGCCAAGGTCGCCAAAAAAAATCGCCAAGGAAGGAAACAATCGCCAAATCCATTTCTTCCCTTATTGGAGCTTTTTTAGGTGTTTTAAGGGGAAATTATGCTATTTTAACGCTAAAACGACTAGAAATGCACACAAATTTAGCATTTTATTAACTTTACTAAACCTCTTTGAAAGAATTTATACAAAAATAAATGCAATTATTTACAATTCCGTAACACTTTATAAGATATACAAATAGAGGTATGGCAGGGGGTTGAGGGGGCGGCAGCCCCCCTCAGGAATGTATCTGATTATGGTAACAAGTCGATCGAATCAATATATACGATTATATAATAAGGAATATATAAAAATGACCTATTGAATAATGTCTGATATAAATAGGACGTTGAGGCTTCTGATCTGCAGATCCACTAGTTTTATTTTTACCTCAGCTATTTATTAATATTATTTTGAAATGCTTTATAATATTACCTTGGTAACTCCCCCCCCCCCCCCCCCCACACACACACACTTAAAAAAAAAAAAAAACTTTCTATAATTATTTATAACCCCTTATTTATTTGTTTTTTTAGCTCCTGGCAATGTTGCAGAAAATGTAGTATTAGAAAGGGAATCAGAATCTACTATAACATTTGTTGAAGGTGCTAGAGAGTCTTATTTAGGTTATCTTACACTTAAGGTAAGTTAATCAGAAAATGATTAAATTTTCTGTGTCATTGTCAATGTGACATTTCTAACAACAACGGGGAAAAAAAAAAGCTGTTTTGATTTATAAATTTATTTATTTATGCGAGATTTAGCTAATTTAGTAAATTAGACAGTGTGTTTGCTTGCCATTGTAAAAGTGTAGTAGTGTAGTAAAAGATTTAATATTTTAAATGAAATCCCTATTCAAAATTTATAAATTAGAAAAAAAAAAAAATCGTAAATTGTCTTCTAAACTAACTTTCAAAAGTAAAAATGTTGATGTATAAGTGCTTTTTGCACTCTGTGAATAACAAGTTGTATGAAATTAGAAAATTAAGATTCTGGGAAATTCTTTAATGTGATCTAGATGTCAATCAAAAGTTAACCAATAAGCAATGTTAATTATTAAGAAAGTTGTATTGTTCCTTTAATGGTTGATTCAAAAATTACCCAAACAAAACTGACAAAATCCCTAATAGCATGATTTTGTTGCGTTAATATGTTAAATAAATCTCACATGAATTGCAATCCTGACTGTCCTAACTTCAATTCTAAACTGAAACAAACAGAGGTTTTTGCCTAAATTAATTCTTCATTTAAATGCAGACAGATGACAACTCCTTTTACTACAACTTTTTACACTTGAAATAGTGTTTAATTTAATAATTTTTTTTTATTAGGGGAGATTCTGTTTAGAAATTAAAAAAAAAAGGCAGTTTGTTCTGAAAAAAGAAAAAGAAATTTTGAATCTTTTTAATGATTTATTGAAAATATCCTGCCTTTAATGTCTAATAAAATATTTTTAATTTGTAGCAATATGATCATGTTCAAAATCAAGATGAAACATATGTATGTTTATACATATATTATAGGTAGAAAAAATATGTATGTATTTTTGAAATAGTGTTTCATATAATTTGTTACATATTTGGGATTTTTTAAACTCAGATTTGCACCTAACTTTTACATAATTCTAATTAAGCATGTTACAAAAGTGTTGTTTTAATTCATTCTAGTTTTCTCCTGACATAACATCTTCAGTTCCACACCATAAACACTTCTGCCTGGAAGTAAATGAAAATTGTTCTCCTACTATCGAACATTGTATTATAAGGAGTAGTTCTGTTGGTAAGTTTGGTTTTATTTATTTGTTTTTAAGTTATTTAATTTTTTATATATATTTACATATTTAAAATTTTTATAACAAATGGTAAATGCAAGTGATTTGTAATATTATATTTAATGATGAAAGAACAGTTTATTTAATGAATCTGTGCAAGAAAATTTTTTCTTAATATATACATACATAAGCAAGCTAGATGAAATTCACAGCAAATATTTTACAGTATCTATTTCATAAATTGATGACTGAAAGATGTGCAACCGGTTTGAATTTAGTTTGGCCACATACTTTCTGTTTTTATTTTTCTCTGTTTAGCAATTTGTAACATTTATATATTTATATTCCTTGTTTGTTACAGAATATTTTTATGCTTTCTGCATCTTCATACAAACCTTTTTTGCAAGACAATATTGGCATATTTTCTAATTTACAGATAATATATTCATATAATGATATCAATATTACTAATAGACTGTTGAAGAAATCTTAAATATAATAAGACATGAGTTTTTATTTTGTACTGAAATTTAGGAATATATTTATTTTTTATGAGCAAATCTTTCTGCAAGTGACAGTTTCTTTTCTGTGACAATGTAGCTGTGTCGCCTAAATTCTGTCACAGGGTTTTTATTATATCAAATCCCGAAGTAATGTATCAGTTAAAATGTTCTTGAAAAAAAAAAAAAGTTCATAATATGCAATTTACTTATAAGTAATATGGGGAAAAGTGCATAATTTCCCACTGCATGGCATGTTTTTTAAATTTGAAAAATTTGACTTGCTATTGTATTTTGTCTTTGGGAGTTGCCAGTCATCGTAAAATGTTATACAAGAGTATTAAAGATAGTGAAAAATGAAATAAGTATAAAATAGTTGCTGAAACAAACAATTAAGAGCACAAAATCACTACTAAACAGAGTGTAAAAAAAAAAATCTCGAAACAAAGGAAATTTGATAACAAGGCAGTCATTGAATACGTGTTGTGAACTTTGGTCACATAAGCCCCCCCCCCCCCCCCCCCGGAAAATGTGTCTAAATAGCTACATTCTGATAAATAATAATTGATTGACACTACAGCCTCATTGCATACAAATCCTAAGATATATTAGCTTATAGACGAGAACTCGTAGATTCGAACAGGTCATGCTTATTAGTTTAGTAGTTAATGAATCTCCAAGGTATTCTCTGGAACTTGTATAAGTACAGATTAGAACTCCTTAGAAAATTCCCCATGTAGGACATTATCTTCAGGTAATTCGGGTGTGTAAGGCACTGTTAAAAAACCTTTTAGTGTTAAGTCTAGGAACTAACAGATAAAAACACAGCTCAGCTGTATATCCAAAGAACTCAGATTTTCACAGGGAGTGAATTTTTTTTGGAGTTACCCCTGAATTCAGAGATTTTGAAAATTTTGCTCTCTCTGAATTTCATGTTATTTTGTTTTAATAGAAAATTCTCATTATGAATGTTTAATTTGCCTTTTACTGTAATTAAGAACTTTCTAAATATTCTTAGCAATAGCGATATGTTATATTATTAAGTCTCTCCTCACATTTATTCTACGGACAAATAGTAGTTTCCGGGGTTTTTGCATGTTAAGTGGTTATACTCCTGCACTATGTTGTGTTGTGCCTAATAAATTTGAGGTTTACCAATGTCTGTGGCCAATTCATGGCATTTGATGAGACTGAGAGTGAGTACCTGCTCAGGATGCTATGCATCGCCAAGACTGTGTACAGTAAAAAATAATTCTTTAAGCCAAATGAATCCTCTTCATTTAAGAGAAACCCTTGAAGGCATCAAATGTATGTACATATTTTAAAATATTAATATATATATATATATTAATATTTTAAAATTTTTCTTTAAAAATTTAAGTTTATATATGTATTTTTTTTTTTTAGTTGGAGCTGCTGTGTGTGTTACTGGTAAAGGTGCTGAACCTATCATCAGGCATTGTGACATCAGTGACTGTGAAAATGTTGGTTTATACATTACCGATAATGCTCAGGTATTTAAAATCTTTCATTTTCATTCTTTTCTATACATATATTTTATTTAAGAAGTTTTTAAAAAGTTACTACCTATGATCTGCATTTAATAAAAACATTTGTAAAGTCGCCACTGGCAACCAACGTTTTCTAACTGGCAATAAGTTTTTAAAATAATCACCAATCCCCTTCCACATTTAAAAATTTCATATTTTGATATTGAAATCAGCAGAGCAATGCACCAAAGACTGCAGTTTTTAATTCAGTGTTTATTTTTTATTTTTTATTTATTTATTTGAGAATTAGACTTTTTTTTTTTTTCAAATAATTTGATTCAAGTATGGAATTAATATTTTAGCTGTTTTTAAGTAGTTTATTAAATTTTATTAAATTTTATTAATTTTATTTTATGTAATTAAAGTCTGATATAAATATAATCAGGGGACAAAATAAGTACCTTTTTTATGAATAAATTAGCTTTGTTGTTATTTAACATATAACTGTATTCAAAATTTTTATAGAAACTCATCCTCTAAGAATTATTCTTTTCAAAATTATTATTAAAATTACTTTTAATTATCCATTTTTCAAAGGTAATTAATCACAATAAGGTTTTTGAAAATGTTGATTTATTATATTCACTTTGATTAATAAATTAATCACTTCAAGAAATAATGATCTCTGTTGAAGAAAATAATTTATATTGTATTTATGTGCAAAATTATTAGTTTACAGATAAATAAAACATAAGTTTAAAGATAATTTTTCCTTTTGAATTTTACCCTAAGAAAATTTCTTTAATGTTAAACTAAATAATTCATTATTTTAAAAAAAAGTGTGATTTATGTTGAACTTTTTTAATGCAGCGTAGCAAATTAGGAAAGAAGAAAACTAAATATTGCAAAGAAAAACCAATTAAAAACAATAATAATCATTGGTTGGCTCTTTTTTATGTTATTATTCATCTGTTAATTTTCTCTTCAGGGTATTTACGAAGAAAATGAAATTAGCAGGAATGCTTTGGCTGGTGTGTGGGTTAAAAATCATGCAAATCCTATCATGCGGCGGAATCATATTCATCATGGTCGTGATGTTGGTGTTTTTACTTTTGACAGTGGTTTAGTAAGTATCTAGTTTCTGAAATAAAGTATAATTATTTTGAATTCATTTTAACTAACACTGTATTGTCTAAAACTGATTTTTTTTTTTTTTTTTTTTTTTTTAATTAAATCAGATTTAACATATTTGTTAGGAATATATTTTTGCTTAATTTATCTTATAAAAGTAAAAAATTCTTTTTTTAGTTCTTGTCTCACAAGTTTATCTCTTTGATGTAGAGAGAGAAGCTTAATTTAATTTATTTTTTAATGTTAAAGAAATGTTTGAAAAAAAGACTACTTTGCTCTGTTCTGCAAGCAAATATTTTGTAAAATTATAAAATTGGGTTTGGTCAGTGGCAGAACTTACGTGATGGAGACAGTCTTCATTACACCTGCAGAGGCATTCCGTCAAAAATTAAACTGCAAAAAAAAAAAAAAAAAAAGGTAACAATAATAATAAAATAAATTATGTAGACCTGAAAATAAGCACTCAGATCGCAAAATCATGAACCTGTTAATCACTAAACAATTTTCTTTCAAAAACTGCATAGACAATATGGCTGGGTTTGCTGTACTCATTTAAAAAAATCTTTGTTGTTAAACTCAATGAATAATTGTATTAGATCAAAATTAATAAAAATTTCAAGTAATTATGAGGATTTTTTTTTTTAATATTTTGTTAATCTGGAATAATTTTTTTTTCCTTTTTGAATTTATAGAACTTCTATATATTTTTTCTTTATTTAAAGCATCTTTAAAATTATCAGAATTTATTATTGATATTTCAAAATTTTACTCATACATAAAACAAATTGTAAATTATATTCAATATATTTACCTTTACTGAAACTTTATTGCAAAATTTGAGTTGTATTTATTTATTAGTATGACAGGATTATTGCTTTCAGTCAGACATTTCACTTCATCATCCTTTGTTGTGTTTCACCTTGAATAGCCAGGTCTTTCGCTATAGAAAACTTCACTGTTCAACCGATCACTATGATAATTAGTAAACTTATTAATTAGGGCAAAAATCTAGTAAATACTGTATTTTTTACAATATATTAAAATCACACAATCATCTGATTGGGAAGAAAATCATATTTATTGAAATTTATTTTTCCAACTGAAAAATAAATTTCAAAAAATATGATTTTCTTCCCAATCAGACGATTGTGTGATTTTAATATATTGTATTTCTTTCTCCCATTGTTTAATGGTATTTTCCTTTACCTGCGGCTTATTTCTGTCAAGCTATCTACATGATAGACCAGATGTTTCTGCCTAAAGGTTGTCTGTGAGTAATGTCCACCAGTTGTCAGCCTGGATAGCTCAATTGGTAGAGCCTTGACCTTGTAAGTCAATGATCTGGGGTTTGACTCCCGGTCCAGGCATTATTTTCACTCAGTCGGAAAAATAAATTTCAACTGTATTTTTTAGTTCATTTGAATAATTGGTACAAAATATATTAAATAAAAATCCCATTTTAACTTATTAAAAATAAATTAATGCACCCTTCGAAAAAAGAAATTTTTTTTTTTTTTTTTCTTTTATGAAAGGAAACAAATTCATTTACATGTGACTAATAAATATATTTCTTTATATTCAGAAAACGAAAAAAGAATGTTTAACACTTCTTTTATTTAAATTGAGGGAACAAGACAATTATTGTACATAATTATAAAAGCTTTTACATGTTTTAAAATCAATTATTTTTGGATTGACAAGTAGTAAAATAATTAAGTTAAACAAAAATCTCGTATTTCTGAGAAAAAACTAAAATTTCAAATTAGCCATTTTTCTTACAAGCATCATGAATATTACTTTCAGCATCATTTAAAATTAACTTAAACTTTTCATAAACAATTATTTAAAATCATTGAGTAAATTATTTTTCACAGGTTCTTACAGTTAAATAAAAAATAAATTTGAATGTAACTCATTTCATTTATTTGTTGGTGGGGGATTTTAATGTAAATTTTAATTCAGAAAGTGAGGAAGAATTTATTGAAGTATTGCAAATAATGAACCTTGATTTCAAATGAATTGATTTTTGCATGTTAATAGATAAATTAATGTTATTCAGATAAATTGATTTTTGCATATTGAATGATTTTTATGTAAATTTATACATTGTTTAATTACGAATGTTATTACCGATGCTAATTAACTTTTTCCTCTCTGCGTAATTGTAGGGTTATTTTGAAACAAATGACATTCATAACAACAGGATAGCAGGATTTGAAGTTAAAGCGGGAGCGAATCCTACAGTTGTCCGTTGTGAAATTCACAATGGGCAAACGGGAGGCATCTATGTTCATGAAAATGGAAGGGGCCAATTCATAGAAAATAAAATCCACTCTAATAATTTTGCTGGTGTATGGATAACTTCGCATAGTAATCCAACAATAAGGCAAGTATTTATTCATTTTTGTAATTTATAATAAAATCAATGTTTTCTATGCTCAGTTAGCTTTCAATAAATCAGATTACATACTTTTTCTACAATCTCTTTAACAACCTTTATTTACTGAATTATGAAACAGACAAAAAACAAATCAATCATATTTTTTTACCTACTTAAGTGTAATTTTTAAAGATATATGCAATAAAAATTTTGCGTATCATCTTCTCATAATGAATATTTAGTGAGGTATCACTTTAGTGTACCATTAATCAAAAAAGTTATTAGGAACTTAAAAAACTCTAAGAAGTATTTAATTTCTATGTTCTTTATATTTTTTCTGAGATTGATGGTAGATTTTTGAGGTGATATATGCATTAATTATTACACACATGATGGTTGTGAAAAATGCTATTCAAAAACAGCGATATCACTGTAAAATTCTCCCTTGAACAAAAAAGGCTTCATGTAGTGTCTAGTGCCACATAGTGCAATTAAAGTTATATGCATTCTATTCTTATAAATACCTTTGACATTTCCCCAATAACTTGATTTTATACACTTTTTAAATCTTATGGTACTTTAAAGTACTGTTATTAGATAAAAGGATTAAAGATTTAAATCTTGAGATTCCACTTTATTTCATGTCTAATTTTTTAAAAATTTTCATTCATTTTTATTTTGAATGCTAAACCCTTTGAAATCAAGATTATCATTTATTTAAACATTCAGTTTGCTTTCCATTGAAAATTTAGAAAATTAAAATTTTAAGAGCTTTCTTTTTGGTAAAGTATTATTTCTCCCCAAAGAGATATAAATCACCCAGTTCAGTACATATTGATTAAATGTTTCCGAATTGTAACTAATAAATTGGTAAAATTTACATTTTATATTCTTGTGATTTGAAAATTGGTAATTTGCTGTATTTATCAATGAAAGAAGTTAATATAATATTATTACTAAATTTTACATGATCGTCCATTTTAACCCTTTGTTTGATGTTGGAAAATCAATTAATTTTTCAGGAGAAATGAAATCTACAATGGCCATCAAGGTGGTGTATATATTTTTGGTGAAGGTAGAGGGCTTATAGAACATAATAATATCTATGGTAAATACTTTTTTATTAATTTTAGATTTTATTTTGTTAAATTTTATAAACATTTAATAGGGTACCTAGAAAGTTTTTATTGTCCATTTATTATTAGTAAAATGAAATTATACCATAATATTTTATATTTTAATATTGTTAACAAATATAGCTGCATATTACTTTTAATGTTAATTTTAAATTTTCGTTTTCTTAAAGTTAAAAATATAATTACAATAAAAAATCTCATTTTTACTGCTTTGCACATGCTTTTTTTTTTGCATTATTTATTTTATTTATTTATTTTTTAATATATCAGTTAAAGTAATTACCATATTTTTGTGTATTTTCTTTTTCTGATGTAAGATGTAAGTAAGTTTAGCAGTTTTCAATAATGTGGGCCCCTCTTACCTACTTTTCTTTATGAAAAATTTCCACTCATTTTCTCCTTTTGTTACAGAACTTAAAAGATTTTGAAGAAAATGATTTTTAGTCCCTCCTCCCCCCAAAATAAATGAATAATAATTATAAAATAACAATAAAAATAAATCATTTAAAAATAACATTCATCACTTTTTTCAATGCCTTATTTTCCATTATGCTCTTCTTTTTTCCTTTTATTTTCATTTAAACACTTATATTTTGCCTCCACTTTTTCCACTACATTTAACAGCTTAAATTAACGTTGCCCAGTGTCTAACATCCACATTGACAAATAAGGTGCAAATTTTAAAAACAAGAAAGATAGCATAAAAACATGTATTCATTTTATGTAACAACTAAAGTTTTTTTTTCATTAATAGGTAGTTGCGTAACATGGAAATATTAATATACAAAATTAGATATAAAAATATTTGTCTTTTATACATAAGCGTTAATCTTTATTTTTCATTTATTTTATTAGGTAATGCATTGGCTGGCATCCAGATAAGAACAAATAGTGATCCTATAGTACGGTATAACAAAATCCACCATGGACAGCATGGTGGCATTTATGTGGTAAGTAATTTAGTTATAAAATTACTAAAGCATCTATTTCAAAAGTCCTAGAATTTTAGGTTTTTATAGAAGTATTTATTATTTTTAATAAAAACTTTCTTCTCAATAATTTACAGCTATCTTTTATCTTATAACATATGTAGTCTTTCAATCATCTACACTATTAAAATCTTTTTTTATTATTTTCTGAGAGTGGAAGCTGATGAACATGGAGCTATTCCCATCATCAGAGTTGGCACTTCCTTCTCATTCAGAATTGCAGGTTTGGATGACCTGTAGTAGAATTTTTTGTGAACAAACATTCAATACATAAGAAACAAAGCTGAAAACATTTTATTTTGTACTATTTCACATATTTATTGAAAATTGAATTTATGATAAAACTTTAAAATTTTGCATAACGTTTCTTTTTTTTTGTAAAGTTTTAATTTTTTTTTTTAAATTCTTGTATTTCAGAGAACAACATTTTTCTTATTATTCATAAATTATTTTAGTTAATTAAACTAAAAAATAATTTATAAACTATAATATTTAGTTAATAATAAAAATAATTTATAAAATGTAATAATTTAGTTAATCAAATTTAAAATTAAATTATTTTAGAGATTTTTTTTAAAAATCATTTTATTAAATATCGGTGAATCTTATATTGTATGATTGTTTGAATTCATTTTTTATGTATATTTGAATTATATATTAGTACACAGTGGGGTTTTTAAAGAAATTGTCAAAGACTGATTTGTTGTTAAAAAAAAAAAAAAAAAAATCTATTGAGGCAAAATATCTAAAAAAAGAGTGATTCACAATCAATGTTGTAGAAATATAGTTTAAAACAGGGCCGGCCAACCCACAGGCCGAATGTGGCCTGCCGTGTAAGGTTCTGCAGCATGCGGCAGAATTTAGGAGATTTCTAATTTGGCATCTTCGGTTAAAACATCTAAAATTAATAAATTGTTTCTGACTTTTTTACTGAAAATACCAATTATGATAGCTAAAGAAACAAAAATTGTGCTCATTGATGTTAATAAAACATCAGACTGATAACTGATTCTTACTGTTATACTTATGAATGTATAATCATAAGTTTTAGACTGTTATATAGTTATTTTATGAATAAAAATATATTTAATATGCATATTTTCTGTTTTAAATCCTCACAAGCCCACCTGGAAAATAAATAAATAAGTGTATATGGTTCATGTATTTATACAATGTGGCCTTCCAAGAGTTTTGAGTTGGACAAGCCTAGGTTAAAATACAGGCAGTCTTTTGTAATTAGACTTTGAAATCTAGAACTTAGGAAAGAAACTTAAGTAAAAAGTATTTTAAAAACTGATTATTAGTTGTAATCTAATATAAATATCTCAGATCAATTGCTTAAAAAAGAAAGGAAAAAAAAAAAAAAGTAATTTATACACTTTAGTGAGATTTTCGAAAATATGTTTGAGATGAAAAATACAGTGGAGCACCTTTTATACGTTTCTCGTTTGTACATTTTTCTCATTTATACGTTTTTCGACTTCGGTCCCAAATCATTCCATTGAATTCTAATGTTAAAATATTTCGTTTATACGACACAAGTAAATTCTTAATTTCACTTATACATTTTTTTTCTTCCTTGTAGAATTCCAAGTTTGAGTTTCATTCCAAGATTAAAAAGATGAATGCTCTTATGTTTTATTCTTTTTTTTATTTTTAGATTGTTTTTTCTTAGAACTATGGTAACAAAGTGCGGCTATAGAACAAAGTGCGACTTGCATCGATAGCCTGGGGGGAAGGGAGAGAAATTTTTAGAGATGAGCCAAGTAGCCAGTGACCACTTGAAGACCTCCCACTTTCTCTTTTAGTTGATTCCAGGAATGGGGTATGAAAGGGAAAAAAAAAAAAAAAAAACCACAATTTTATAGGCATTTTGTAAACTTGAAGATTTATTACTCACTTCCATTGGGCAACTTGGAAGATTTCTTATCGTGTTTATTTGACATTACGGTTGGAGAAACATTTTTTTTTCTTTCCTTCCTTTTAATCGTTTGCAAAAATGTCATCTTCGTTGAGAACAAAAGGCTTTGTCGTTAAAAGTTAAAATCGAAAACTTGAAAAAAATTTCTGAATTTCTATATTTTTAATTATTATTTAATTTTTATTTAACCTTTTAAAAATATTTTTAAAAAATTAAAATATATCTTATTCGAATAAATGTAAAGGAAATCAGGAAAATTGAGTAGACTTTTATTATTAATATGATACTTTATTGTGTATTATTGTTAAAACGAATTTTCAGTTGTACGTTTTTTTCAGTTATACATTTTTTAGGAACGGTCCCTTGAAAAACGTATAAACGGTGCTCCACTGTATATTCTAAATAAATAAATAAATAAACAAGTAAGTAAAAATAGTAAACTGAAAGTATCTACCAGCCACTAGCTAACTTAGAATGTAAAGTTTCAGATCTATTCTCTAATGCTCTGCAGCATGGTTTTATAATTTCTTTAGTATATCCAATTTTAAAAGTATTTTGATCATTCATAATTCTATTTTGAATAATTTTATTAAATTACTGTACAATAAATTATAATAATTTTCGAATAGAATTCTCATTATTATTTTGCATCTTTTTTATTAACAATACTTTTGCTTGTATAGCATGAGAAAGGTCAAGGTTTAATTGAAGAGAATGAGGTATATGCCAATACATTAGCTGGTGTATGGATCACTACTGGTAGCATTCCAGTCTTAAGGCGGAATCGAATACACAGTGGGAAACAAGTAAGTTTTTGTTTTATTACACTTGATTTAATTTTTTTATTTTCTGAAATTGAGTTTTAACAGTGAACTGTTAAAATTATTATTTTAGGTTGGTGTTTATTTTTATGACAATGGACACGGCCGTCTTGAAGACAACGACATTTTTAATCATTTATATTCAGGTGTACAAATCAGGTAATAATTCTGATAAAATATTTATCAAATTTATTTTACTTATTTTTTAATAAAATACAATAGAAAAACTATAATCTTTTTATAGTTTAAAAATATTTTATTCTTGGGAAAATTAAAAAATGGTATTTACTTTTTATTACAGAACTGGTAGTAATCCTATAATTTGCCGGAATAAAATTTGGGGTGGACAAAATGGCGGAGTTTTAGTATACAATGGAGGTCTAGGTATCTTAGAACAGAATGAAATTTTTGACAATGCTATGGCTGGTGTTTGGATTAAAACAGATAGTAATCCAACATTAAGAAGGAACAAAATATATGATGGGCGAGATGGTGGTGTTTGTATATTCAATGGTGGCAAAGGTAAATCATTCTATTTATTTTGATTTCTTTAATTTGGAATACAAAACTAATTAATTGTGTTATTTTTTATTTATAAATATCTTAATAATTTTATTATTATTTGTGTTTGTAATGTCTGGGTAAGCGACATCCATTTTCTTCATATTTTCATTCTAAAAATTTGACATACATTAAAAGAAATTTGTAAAATAAATTAATTTTCTGAAAATTTAAGAGAGAAAATTTCAAAGGTATGCCAATAATATTGGACTTGATATAATCTTTTTTTATATGTTAGTTGGTAATAAAAGATTATTTAAATAATTTTATATTGTTTTATTTAATTTTAATTTTTCAACATTTTTTACAAATCCTAAGTTAATATAGTAGATGAAAAATGCATTTGTAAGTATTGATTAATCCTCGCTTTCCCAAGACGGGGGATCATATTGACCCCATTTTGTAGTTGAAATTTAGTTAAGCCTCATTCAAAAAATGCGCTAATTTGCCAGAGATAGCAAACGTAACCAGTGGAATGTTGCACGACAATTTGTTCTAAACGATACAAAAAGGTGCGGTGCTGGTGATTTTCGCCAAACGTGCCAAGCGGCACCTGAAAGCAATTTTTCTGCAGTAACGCCTTGATCTTGGGAAAGTGAGGGTTAAACTCCTTGCTTTAGTGAAATTCTATTAAAGAGAAATTTTATATGTAGCATTTAATGCACATTATCTTCTTATTATTTTCTTCTCTTCACCTTCTTTCTCTCATATATAATTACTGATTGTTTTTAATTATTTTAAAAACTGTTGTTGGTTCTACTATATTTTATTTCATTATTCTTTTATTATAGTGGTGAAACATTAGTTGAATATAATTTTGCATAACCATTTGGCTGGTTGTCACTTAAGCAAATGGTTAGAGCACCCACTATTGCATTCTTTTTGATTGATGTGAAGATGCTGAATCTTGTTAAAAGTAATATCTCATTTATTCCATCCAAATACGGATGCATGAGGAAGCAAATGTCCTTCAAGACATGATTGATATGGTAATTTGTGTCAATTTTCATTCATTGATTGAGGAAGTTTTCTTTTTTGGAAACAGCGTGCCAAATCATAATTTTTGGCACATTTTGGAATTGTTGGACCATCATTATTTCTTTGGGAACTTTGATAAATTTTATTGATTAAACATAGTCATTTTGTTGGTTGTGTGAATCTTGCAAGAGAAGTAACTTATAATTTCGCATTCTGCATACCACTTCAACAACTGTCGGCTTCATTGAACTCTTGCATTCGTCTGCATTTTCATCATTATGAAACCATGAATTTGTTTTTTTATGTACTGTCATATTCAAATCGTTTTTTAAAATTTGTCCCATCAAAGATTGGAATATCTGAAGCTGCTTTGCAATTTGATCCTTCAGATTGTGTAGAATTTTGATGAATTCTTTCACGTATGCATTTTATAATTTCTTTTGCCAGCACACTTTTTTCTGTCCTTCTCTATGATAAATTTATCTGTCTCCTCATAACATTTCAAGATCTAAAATGTGAATTTCCATTGATTCTTAAAGGTTGCAGTTGTTTTAAGATTTTGTTTCTATACAGTTTTTGTGAAAATAATTTTATCACAAATTTAATTTTTTCCATCCATGATCAATAGCAAAAGGAAAATGGCTTACTAAAACCATGGCAAACTTACAACTCTTGAGGCCCGGGACAAAAGTTTCACTGGAGCCCCTAATCCGAGCTCCTCCTGTATTTGAGACCTTCATTGCACTTCTTTGTCCATTTAAGTTTATTACTATAAAAAGCCATTAAGTAAGTTTTACGATAGATTCAGAAACCCAGCCCAACAAGAGGGCCATGGACATTGTCCCACTTGCCCTGCTAAGCTTTAGATAAATTAATGCTTTTGATTTTGGAGTTGCTATTCTATAGTCACTTTTTGTACATCAAAACTCTTTAGCCAAAAACCTACGGCTTAAAGTGAAATTGCAGGGATCCTTCAGGTTAAAATAATGGCATGACAATTTTATTAAATACATATAATATCAATTATTAAATACATTTAAGATCAGGGGTGCAGGAAATGTTCAAACCTCGGAAATTTCCTCCAAACACAGTATAAATTTCCCTCAATAATGCAAAAATCTACTTTGCTATACAAAGTCATTTGTTCTATGTAATAAATCTTTAAGAGAATAAGTATACAGTGTAACATAAAAATATCGCTGTTAGTGTATAAGCACTTCAAAGTAGCAAATTGTTATTTTAGATTTAAATTTTTATTTTCTCTTAAAAAAATATTCAAAATTTCCCCAGAACCTTGTTCGGGCGTTCAGACACATTCTGCACCCCTGTTTAAGATTATTTGGAGACCCCTCCTGACCAGTGGCCTGGGGGGATCCGTCCCCTCAGCCTTACTCTTGGTATGCCCCTGATTAACACAATACTATGTGTCAAATCCTTAACAACGAATATTATGTGAGAAATGCCTAGCTGGTTGTCAGCCAGGGTAGCTCAGTGGTAGAGCATCCGTGAGTTAAGCGGAGGTGCCCGGGTTCGATTCCCGGCTCTGGTATTTTTCACATAGTTGGTAAATAAAAAATATCAACCTTTACACTCCAATTTACTAAAAATAAATATTCACAGTTGATGAATTCATGAATAAATATTTCTAAATTGAAATTTCATGGTCTATGGAGTTGTGCTGCGATTAATATTGTCACTTGATACAGCTGCGTTTGCAGACTCGGTGACTTGGCCAACGAATATTATGTGAGAAATGCCTAGCTGGTTGTCAGCCAGGGTAGCTCAGTGGTAGAGCATCCGTGCGTTAAGCGGAGGTGCCCGGGTTCGATTCCCGGCTCTGGTATTTTTCACATAGTTGGTAAATAAAAAATATCAACCTTTACACTCCAATTTACTTAAAATAAATATTCATGGTTGATGAATTCATGAATAAATATTTCTAAAGTAAGTACCCTAAAAGAAACAAATAATTATATTAATATACTATTAATAACTTTTTTTAAAATATGGGTTTGAAAAAAGTACTGACAGTTATTCAGAATTATACTGTAAATTCACTGAGCATAAACAAGCTGTCTAAGTTAGAGTATTTAATTATCTGTATATGATTAAAAGCAGTTTTATCACTTTTATATCAAAACTAATCAACACAAACAAACTTACAGTTTAATCTAACAATCTGTCCCAACAGAAGTTCCATAATTTTACAGTGGCGATATTTATTGCCAAAATATGTAATATATATTAAGTTACAGCTTTGAAGCTGTGCAAAACTTTGTATTTAAGCTTGAAAATTCAACAGGAATGGGAGGCTTAGCAAGGATATATCACTTTGCATATCAACAGAACTGTGCATTAAAGGGTGAAATGATTTAAACTAGCATGATAACCAGTGTTGGAAAAAAACTGGGTTTTGTAATTTTTTTTTTTTTTTTTTTTTCTTTTAATGGGGGGGGGGGGGGCGTCAGAGTTTTGAGGAAAATTTTCTTTATTTTCTCTATGAAGTATACTGTTTATTAAAAAGATTTAAACAATCAAGTGATAATTAAAATAATAATAATAATGAAATTTTGTATTTTGTATTTTGTATTTTTTTTTCTTTTTAATAATTTGAGTTACAAGGAAATTTTTAAAAGATTAAACAGTTGTGCTTTGAATAGTCTGAAATTGTGTTCATCTGTCTTTTACAACAAAAAAAAATTGATTTAAATAATTACAGTTAATTCCATTTAATTTCATAGACCTATAATCTGCAGAAGTAATACAGATAAAAGCATAATTTTAAATCTTCCAAGAAAGTTTTAATTAGAAAAAAAAAAAAAAAAAATCGGGTAAAATCAAGCCAACCTTGATGAGGGCTAAACAGGTAAGAAGTAATAAATTTAGAAATAAGTATAATTGAAAATATCGATCGCTAAATGAACAAAAATGAAACTAATATATTTTATAATTTTCAATGATTAAATTTTAATAATTTACTTAGTTTTAGCAGATGTTGAGATATATATTGAAACACTATGAATAAAATTAAAAAAGTATTGTGATACCACAGAATCAGTAGAAATATTAATTTAAATGTCATATTAAAAATCTAGAAGCATGTTTTTTTAGCTGTAGAATTAGCCTGTTGCCATTTTTCTAATATTTAAGTATTTACATAACAATTTTAACTCTCGAAACTTCATGTATTGTGAAAAGGAAACATTTGAAGATTATGCTCTATAAAAGGATAAGCTGTGCTCATTTTATTATATATTTTTTATCTTATGATATTCATTGATGCGAAGGTTGTCTCTTTGTTAATAGGTATTTTAGAAGAGAATGACATTTTCAGAAATGCTCAAGCTGGTGTTTTAATCAGTACACAGAGCCATCCAGTTTTAAGGAGAAATAGGATATTTGATGGTCTCGCTGCTGGTGTAGAAATTACCAATAATGCTACAGCTACCTTAGAATATAATCAGATTTTTAATAATAGGTTTGGTGGTTTATGCCTTGCTAGTGGGGTCAATCCTATTTTGAAAGGTAAGAAGCATTTTCATATCTTGTAGTTTGGTTTTTCATCAAATTAGGTACTGCATTATTTTTTATATTTTTATTATTTGTTTCATAAAATTTGTCTTTCGTTTAATATCTTTCACATTAAATTAAAATAAATATATATATTTATATTTTACAAGATTTTAAAATATTAAAATTACACTAAAAGAAAAATAGATTTAAAAGGATTGTTTTTTACCATTGTCAATACCATAATTTGTTCTTTTTGAGAAAGTAAATTTGTATCATTAAAAAATAAACAAATAAATAATTAAGAAAAATTAAAATAACTCATTTTATAAATTTTAAATCATACACAATGTTTTATAAATTCTAAAATTTGCATTAGTAATAAATTTCTTTAAAAATAATGATTTTTTTTTTAATACTTATATTTATTTTTTTAAATCTGAACTTTTGAGATACATGTTTTCAAGAATTTCTTTCCGCCCCCTCTTGCTACATTTTAGCCCCCCCCTCCCAAATTGTACATTTCCCCTCAAGTTGTACATTTTTCTCATTTATTTTACATTATACATTTTAACTGTTTCCATACTACGATGTCTTCTGTTTTGTTTTCTTTTACATATCAAACTAAATAATTTTCTAAATGTTTTGTAATTTTTTTAGTTAAGAAAAACCTACTTTTTTAAAGTACTTTATGTGCATGCATATTATTATAGGGGAAAAAAAAGTTTTCATTCCAGACAACTTTTTTACTTTCTTCTATATGTAATATAGAGAAAGTATTGGATTCGTGAAAATTTTCGAACTCGGGTTTTTGATGGATTTACACATTTTGGGATGTCCTGAACACAATTTGATAGTTTTTAGAAAATATCTGTCTCTGTGTGTGTCTGTCTGTCTGTGTGTATCACGAATTTTGGGGTTGCTGTATCTCGCGAACCAATGAATGAAATTTAACCAAACATGGTATTTAGTTGGACCCTGACATAAACTGGTGTTGATTAGATTTGGGGATCAATCGCACAACAGGTAGCGCTGTAATCGCATTTTTTCTAAATTTTTACCATGGCAGTATAGTAGACAATAAGACTTCTTCACACACCATAAGTTTTAAGCCAGCACAACCGGTTTCGAAAAGACGTAGCCTTCCTTCATCAGGTGCAAAAAACACGTACTACTGCCTTGGAGGCAAAAGCAAGACTGAAAGCAGGACAAAATCCAGAGGGGGAGGAGCAACACAAACAACCAATAGGAAGCATCATGCAGGACCAATCAGAGAGGAACACACATGCACACACAAAAACAAAAGGAGGGAGGAAAGGAATAAACAATTATTATTATTTTTTTTTTTTATGATTTATTTATTTATTTTTATTATTTATTTATTTATTTTTTAAATTAATGTTATACTAATAAGTAAATTTAATAAAATTAATTAATTTATTATTAATAATAAATTATTAAAAATAAATTATTAATAATAAATTAATTAATTTTATTAAATTTACTTATTAGTAGAGTATTAATTTAAAAAATAAATAAATAATAAAAATAAATAAATAAATCATAAAAAAAAAAATAATTAATTGTTTATTCCTTTCCTCCCTCCTTTTGTTTTTGTGTGTGCATGTGTGTTCTTCTCTGATTGGTCCTGCATGATGCTTCCTATTGGTTGTTTGTGTTGCTCCTCCCCCTCTGGATTTTGTCCTGCTTTCAGTCTTGCTTTTGCCTCCAAGGCAGTAGCACGTGTTTTTTGCACCTGATGAAGGAAGGCTACGTCCTTTCTAAACCGGTTGTGCTGGCTTAAAACTTATGGTGTGTGAAGTCTTATTGTCTACTTATCGTTTGTACACCAGTTTTCCATTTAGTTATGGCAGTATAGGACAAAATTTCGTATAAATGTACATAATGGGAGTTATTTTTAACTTAGAATTGTAAAATTAATATGAATTATTGATAATAGTAGTAGTTAACTAGGAAAAAAAATTTGTACATGTGGGGGCATCGCTTCCAAGTACCCCCCGGGGGGAGTAAATTTTCAAGATGGGTATCTTTCGAAAGGTCTTCTCAATACTTTTAACACAAATGGTTGAACTGTAGATCTGTGATAATTTAAAAGAAAGTTATTGATTTTTTTTTTTTTTTTTTTTTTTTTTTTCTTTTAACGAAAAAAAAAAAAAAAAAAAAAAAAACTTAGGGAAAAAAAATCAATTTTTTTTTTTTTTTTTTTAATTATTGAGAATAAAATGGACTTTTTTTGGATATTTAGTGTTATACTACTTCTCTAATATAGAAATCGTCTGCATTATCATGGAAGATAATTTTTTAAAATAATAATTTTAATAAATTATTTTTATGAGTGAATCTGTATAGGAAAATGTAGAAGAAAGTCATGTAGTGGCCACAATATACTAGTTTTTTAAGTAAATAGGCTGAAGTCAGTGAATTTTTCGTGTAATTTTTTTTTCAGATGAAATCTTTTAAAAATCTCATGTGTTTTTAAGAAAAATTCTTTAAAGAAAGCTTTAATGGGACACTGGATATAGTTTCATAGAAAAAAAAAAAAAAAAAATGCGGGTAGTGCAATGAAATCAAAACAAATTGGAGTAAAACAAAAATCTTCAGTTTTTTTAAAAGGTAAATTTGGCAACCTTACTGCTATTGATTGCTAATTATATGAGTAATATAAGATTCAGTTGCAAAATTATAAATATGTTTGTTCTGCTTATATATTTTATTTTGAAAAAATTACATTATCTAAACTTTAGAGATGAACTTTATTAATAGAAAACCTAATGTTTTAATACTTTCCACAATTTATTATATTCTCAGAAATTTGGACTTTTTTTTGGATATGTTTGTTGCAAACACTTTTTAGAACGCTTAAGTGTACCTATTCCAGGCATCAAAGATATCTAAAATTCATAAATGATGAAGGCACATTTCATCATAAAACTTAATATTTCTTTGATCATCCAGTAAAAATTTTATTTGGCTGACGTGTGTTCTCCCATCAACTATATAATTCAGATACTTCACTATCCGATTAACTATATTAAGTTTTGTAGAATATTTTTTTTAAAAAATCTGTACCTGACACATCAAACAATGTACTAGAAAAATATATCAGTATTTATTTTATTTATTTTTAGGACAGAGGACTATTAGTTTCAATCTGGAGTTTTTGTAGATCAGTTTTATGTAACACCAAAAGAAATTAGAAAGATCAGTCCTGTCATTACAAATTTGGTACCATATGAAAGCGGCGATTTTTCTGAATCCAGGGGTGCAAACAGTTTTTCGACATGACAATTAGATTTTTTATAATTAACTAAAGTATGGAATTTAGGTGGCAACATTTTATTTTAATTCATTTCAGTCACTGTAAAAAATACGTAGCCTAGTTTTATGATAAAAAAATGAGCTAAAAAAAAATAATAATAATAATAAAAAAAAAAAAATTACTGATTGAAATTAATAGTCCTCCATACTCTACTAAATTCTGTCTTTGACAGAATTTTTTTTTAATTTTGCACCGACTTCAAAAGTTAGGATTTTTATTTATTTAATTATTAATTTATTTTTTGCTGAAAAAGGGGAGTTGAAACTTGGATTTTGAAATTGTCTCTTCTCATGATCATTTCTCTTCTCAAGCAGCCAATAATGCACAAGTCCTTCTACAAAGGGCCATCAATATATGTATAATAATTTCCCCCAAAAAACTTGTTAAAAAATATAACAAAAATTTTATTTTTACATTTCGAAAGATTTCATGGGAAAAAAAATTTAAATTTCTATAACAAATGCATATACTTCATGTTATAGTCAGATTTTTTTTTAAATTCTCCTCAATGAATCTGAATTGTTAAGTATCTATTTGTGTAAACATATGTTTTTTAACATGCTCTGGACGAAGTGGCACATACCTTTCTACTTCCTGAGACATAGTGTGGCAATCCATCCAAGTTTGCGACCAGCTTGCGAAGCATTTGTATAAACATATTTTTTTTTAACATGTTCATTGACAAAATGGTATATACCACTTTATTAGCTAACGCAAATGTGGTATTTCATCCAAGTGTGTGGCAAGTTAAAATGCGAATTGGTGTACATAATACATTTTTGTACAGGAAATGTTATTCAAGCCGCTTAGATGTCCTTGGAAATAACATCATACAATATTATGAATTGTTCCGGTAGTTCACTTAAATATTCAAACAATAGTAGTGTGTTTAAGAGGATGAGTATGTACTGAATATATTATGTAGTTTTGTTGTTTTGTATATTTTTTGTACAATATGTTAGAAAATAATAAAAATAATAAATTGTTTTACTGTGACTATTGTTAAATAATTTTTGAGCTATATACGAGTTGTATAGTTAACAGGTGTGCATATGTGAATACTAATCCAATTTTGGACATTATCATTATGAAATAATATAGAAAAAAAAAAAAAAAAAAAACCACCTGTCTATTTTTACTGTTCATGAATGTATTAAAAATTTTTTCTTGTTAGTGTTAAATTTAAAATTTTCAAATATATTTTATTTAGGTAATAGAATATTTGAAAATCACAATGCTGTTGAAAAAGCAGTCAACAGTGGTCAATGTTTGTACAAAATCTCAAGTTATACAAGTTTTCCTATGCATGACTTCTACAGGTTTGTTTTATTTAAAAGATTACTTTGTATAAATTAGTGCTTATAACATTGCATGTTAATGGTCAATATAAATATTTTTTTAAATATGATTTTATTTAATATTTCTGGTTTTTATTTTGACTAGAATATATTTGAAAAAACTTTAAGTTTGTAATTAATGTTTTAACATACTTGCTAACTCTCCAGATTTTGGCGGAAGACTTCCGAATGTTCGACCTATCTTCCGATTTTCTGATCGGAAGTTAAAAATTTCTGGTTTATCATAAGAAAGAAAATTACAAAATAATTCATTATAGAGGCAAAACTAAACAATGTTTATTACAAAAAAATATATCAGGCATGTGATTTTTCCGCTAATTCGTGTAAATTTGCAAATTTCTTTTACTAATTCGCAGAATTTCGCGAATTAATTTTTGCCACGTTTAAAAAAAATCGCGGATATTGTTCGTTTATAAAAAAGAAACCTCATTAATGAGTGAAGATCAAAGCCTCCCGATTTTCAATCTTTTTCCATCCACAGCATGAATGTCAATATTCATTTTAAACTTGCTTTATCAGATTCTAGAACCTATAAAGAAATAGAAATGTTAAACATTTCTTGCTCATCTAATTATTTGTCTTTGTAAATTCAATTTCTTTTTTATTTTTATAGCTTTTGTGATAGTTTTTTTTTTTTTTTTTTTTAATTTTAAAATAGAAATTTAAGAAAGCTCATGATATTAAATTAACTGTTGCAAAAATTAAAAATATATATGTAAAATTATGGAAATGTAATTCGTATAAAAATAGTCTTCCTAATTTTAGTCAAATCTCTCTAATTTTGAGCATGAATCTTCCTATTTCTCATTTTTTAAAGTTGGCAAGTATGTTTTAATATTTTATTTTTTAATGTTAAATATATTAGGAACAACAAAAACAAAATAGCTGTGTTTTATGTGTATAAAATTATTTTTTGTTCAAAGCTGAATTATTTTTATCATAATTATTTTTTTTTCCCAATATAATTTGCTCTTTTTCTAAAAGAAAACATCTGCTTTTGTAATTTAATGAAAATTACTGTCAGGATAAGAATTTTATATATTTGTTAATTTATTGATATTTTTTTCCTCTTGGTAGTGTTAATCAAAAATTAATTGGGTTTTTATTTAGACTGGAAATTTTCTTTTTGCAGAGTTTTTAATTTTGCTGTATTTGCAAATTTATGTGCTATTTGATGATGCAATTCTAATATAATTGCTATTGCATACTTTTGTGCCTTCTTTAGGATAACAAGAAGCAACTTGCTTTCAAATAAAAACATTTGCAGTGACTTTTCAAATCTTATGAAGAGAGGGTAAAAAAGAACAACTATTTATGTGTTAAAAGATTTTTTTTTTAGCCAACTTTTTTTTTTTTCTTTCCTTTGTCTATGCTTGAAATTATTTTCAAAAGTACTAATTTTTTTTTTTTTTTTTTTTTTTTTAAATAATAAAACAGTTTTCCTCAGTGACAATGACAACTGTTTAATTCTGTTTCTAAGGGAGTTTTAAAATCTTATGCTGTGCATTATGAGCTTATATTTTATTGAGTTTCTTATTGATAAAAATTATGTATGAATATCTGAAAAGAAAAATCATTGAAAAGAATCGTATGAAAAGAAAAATCATTTCATTTCTATCTGGCTGGTGAAATGTAGATGAATATCCATTAAGATGTTTTTAATAATTTGCGAAAATGAACAATCGAACATTTCACATTCACTTTTATCCCAACAACTAATTACCAAGAAGATAATTCTGGAACAAAAAGAGCATGCAATCTGAATTCAATATTTTTAACATCTTATCTTTTATTATGAGCTGACAAGCTTGAAAAATAGCTATGAACAAAAGATGAACACAGTCTTTTGTACAACATAATGGAGATATTGCTAGAAAAATCATTTCATTTTTTTATCCACATTTTGTGTGTTATAAAGTCACCATCATTAAATCAATTATACTTCCATTCAGAACATTCATCTAGTTCTAATATGTGTTAGATTTCTGAAGTCAGGAGTTGATCTAGGCAAAAATTGGGTCCTTTTTGCTGCTCCTTCACGAAATTCCACATCATAAAATGGGACCTTTCACAAAATTTAAATCCTTAAAAAGGGACCCTTCACAAGATTTTATTGTATAAAAATTATCCTTTTATAAAATGTTTCCATGATTTCAGAATTATCTTTAATTAATTAGTCCTGTGAAACTCTATTAACTTGACAATAAACACTGTATAGAGAATGACTTAAAGTGGAATGTTTTTTTCACAAAAATATCTTGTTTTTTCACAAAAAAAGAGACTCAAAAATAAGACCCCCCCCCCCCCCCCAGAAGTATATACAAAATAAGCGATTCCTCTTTAGATTGTTAATAAAATATGATTATTAATAAAGGAATGTTTTGATAAAAAGAATATACTTGAATAATTATTTTGTCAAGATATTAGTTTAGATTAATTCATTCCAGTTTTTCACTACAGCTCATAATATTGATCTGTATAATATATTTCTATACCATTTTGTATATTTGCTGACACTCCTTCCCTTTATCAATGATAAATAATTAGACAGTCACGTAAGTGTGGTTTATTATGTATTTTTTTTCACATCACTGGAAGGCAAGGTAATTTTTAATGTCGTTTGTTTATTATGTTTCTTATTTTAGAAAATGGTCTTGAATTAAATTAAAATATAAAAGGATAATTATTTAATAGCTGAAAGGCAATATTCAAATATAAGGTAACCAGTAAAGTTCTTGCCAATTCAGAGCGGTAAAAAACAAGGTGTAATACAGTGGAGGTTACATACCTTTAGGTTTCAAAGTCTGTCTTCCAGGTTCTCTTTGCCACATATGGCTTGGCAGTATCATAAAGGAACAGCACACATTTGTGATTTACCAGTGCTAACTCCTTACTGTGTGGTCCAGGTGCTCAAATTGTTGAAGACTTGATCGTTCACATTGTTTGTCACTCAAGTGTGTAATTTTCTTTTCTGTCTGTGAGTGCATGATTAATGGCATGTCTAAAAGGGCAAGAATTTTTTCGGTTGCCTTATATTAGGAAATCCATAATTTAAAAGTATATTTTCATCACGTTTCTTTTTTTAAGATCACAGAATATAAAATGAATAAAACACAACTTTATTATTCAGCAACTTTATAATTACATAGTTAAAAAAAATATTACAGAATAGATAAACAGTTAAAAAGAATTTAATAAATTAATTTTAATGAATAATTTTAATGAATTTTATATTTAAAGTATATAATTATCTTTCAGGTGTAGAACATGCAATACAACAGATAGAAATGCAATTTGTGTTAATTGTATAAAAACTTGCCATGCTGGCCATGATGTGGAGTTTATAAGGCATGATAGGTAAGTTTATAGAAATATCTATTTTCTGAACGTGCAACAAGCAAGTAGCCTCTTTTATTTCCTCACAATGCCTGTTTATGCAAAATTTTGCCTTCCCTCTCATGTTAAGAAACTAATAAATATAAGAATAACTTTTAAAGTTTTTAAATTAGAATTCGAAAATCAATAGGATTTTTGTTTGTATCCACCAGTAATATTTTAAAACTAATCCAAACACTTTCTGGTCATTCGTTCCTGGGATATTGTCTAACAAATTAATGAACTAACAAACTGACTAACCTACAGATGGGATACTACATTGATTTTGTGATTTTTGGAATCTTCAGTGCTAAAAATGTGTGAAAATGCCAGAGTTATTTAAGCACAGTGGTGTAGTGTAAAACTTATAATAAGACTGATTATTGTTAAGTGTTATAATCTAATTCTAAAGTAATGCAGAATTTCAGTGTGCAGAGATAATGCAATAATACCTTTCAAGCCGGTCAGTGTGCTATAGCATTACATGATAAGGTAAATAGTGCAAAATTAAAAGTTTGAGAATTCAATAGCTAAAGCTCAAATTTTTAAAAATAAATTTATGTTGATTGTTTTTTTATTCATGTACTTGTAAATTAGTTTAAAATCAGACTGTGCATACAAAATTCCTCTTTAATAGAATTTACTTAGAAAGTAAAAATTATTTGATTGGATAATGAACTTCTTTAATTAAGAAACATGTAATTTTATATGTAGTGTGTTTACTGGGGGGGGGGGGGGATCTTAAAAGCAATAATAGTTCATCTAACTCAAAAAATTATCAATCCATTTGAGGAATGAAATCTCTCTTTCTCTCTTTAAATATGGTCTCTCCCGTCTCTCTAAATATGGGCTACACAATCAAAATATTAGTAGCTTATAATTTCATTTATCAGGTATTAAAAATATTTATTAGTGATATAGCTTTTCAGCCATGCCAGCTGTTTGTAAAATGCATATTTTAAAGGAGTTTCACACTTAACTCTTAAATTCCTGATTCAGACATGCCAAGTCTCCTGCTTTTGGCAGGAGTCTCCTGCTTTTTGCTTGTTTTTCCATGCTCCTGCTTTCCCACTCATTTCTCCTGCTTTTCTGATGTAATTTTTATCTATTCCTTTTAGCATAATTTATGCTTAAAATTTGTGGGATTGGGTAAAAATTTTTTAAAGAAAATTGAAATTTATTTTGCCCTGCAATTTATCAAGTTCAGTTTGAATGTCAATTACTATACAATGCTTTGAAACTAATTTTTGCTAAGAATAAATTTTTAACTTTCATTTTTGCATAATGAAAAATGTCTTATTATCAAAAGATTTTTTTTATTTTTATTTTTTTTTAATACCATAACTATTGAAAACTTTAAAGAAGTCACATTTCATTAGAATATAGCTGATATTCTCATTTCTTTATTACCTTTTCTTTTACAAAGATAATTAAGATTCTTATTGCTTTATATTAGGAGCAGAATGATCAAATCTGTCTATTTTGACTTAAATTTTAAACAACTGTATGTCTGAGGTTTTTTTTTTTTTTTTTTTTTTGAAGCTTGTTTTATTGCAAGAAACATATATTATTCATTTAATTTTAAAACTGATGCTTTGTAAATACCTCCTAAGCTTATAAAGCTCTACTTAAAATTAAATTTGCATTATTTTACTCATTTTTCTTACAAACTTTCTTGTTGGAAAAAGTCTCGTGATTTCTGTTAAAAAATCTCCTGCTTTTTTGTCATTAGAAATTGGTATCTCTGCGTGATTATTTTTTAAATCAATTTAAAGATGTTTTATTATTTTTTCTCTTAAATAAATCATATGAAAAATACTTTTAAAAAATCATACTTTATTTTAAGTATGGTTTACAGCTAAAAAGCAATTTGTTGTCAATCGGCAAACACGACACATTAGAGCTTCACTATTATTCTAATAATACTTTAGAATATAAAATTGGGTATGTTGCCGAAAGGCAACACTCGGCATTTAAGGGTTAAAGAAAAGAAAAATGCTATTGGAATACTGTAAAATTCGATTTTATATGTTAATTATTATTTTTTTTTATACTAGTCAGGTGTAGAAATTAAGAAAATTAAGTCACTGGCCTGCAGGACTAGTAATTCTAAGATTTCACTGGTCTGTACATGCTTTCACTAGTCTTCACCCATTCTATTATATTTTTAAAAATATTTAAAAATTTATAAAACTCTGTTTTACTTTAACCACTTGCCTGTTTTGCCCGAATGCCGTTCGGGTACTTGAAATGGCATTTCCTTGATTTGCCCGAGCGGCACTCGGGCAACACTTTTAAATTTTAGACTTGAATTTTATATTTGAATTTTAGACTTGATAAAATAGAGTCTGACTGAAAGACATGGGACAATAAATGATACAAAAGGACGTTCAGGAATTTTGCCCAGTCCCTTACGATTGACTGAAAGACATTTTATAGAAGTGATTGCTCCTATTAACAAAACTGAGACCAACAAGGCAATGTTTTGTGTGTTGCTCGATAAGAAACGAATTTAGAAAACGGGTGAGGAAAGAAGCGCAATATTTTTGTCCAGTTTGTGATGTTGGACTATGCTTAGCTCCCTGCTTTAAAATTTACCATTCAAAAACTGAATTTTAAAAGGATAATTATTGCAAGTGCAATAAAACATTTTCGATTCTAACATTTGTAAAGTGTTCTTTCAAGTTCGCCTTTTTCTTCTGAGAAAAGCCAACTTTAAGGAAAAATGTATTTTTTCCAATGAAAATAAAAATCAGCATATTTCCTTAAATTCAATACTTGCAATAGTTCTGACTGCTAATTTAAATTTATATAATCGATTTCATCATAAAATTGTACATGAAAAATATGCTTATTTTTTGACATAATATGATGGAAAAAAGAAACAGTTAAGTGGTTAACTTTATTTGTTTTATAAATTAACATGGCAAATATGATAATTTTTTTGTAAATAAAAAAAATACAAATGATCACATACATAAATAAATAATAATAATAATAATAATAAAAAAATGTGCTTTAATAAATACGTTATTATTAAAAATTAAAAGTTTAAAAAAGGTTATTTTTTCTTTTGTGACAGATTTATGGACAATTGTAGAGAAAAAATGTAAAAATTGAAATGTTCATTGATCCAGTAGACCACTAGAATTTATATTTTGCTGGTCCGTTGAGCATTTTTGTGATCCCAGACTAACATACCATTGTTAATTTCCAGCCCTGCTAGTCAGTCTTTACTCGTCTAGCAGCTGATATTTCCATATGAAACCATTTTAAAATTTGCCATGTTCGCCATATCAAAAACAGTGACCAAATGTGCTAATAATAGAAAAACAATTTTTTAAGATTTAATTTTTTTTTAAATTCCAAATAATGGAATTTAAAGTTAATTATTAATAAAAATTAACTTAAGTGTAAATATATCAAAATTGTCTGTAGTTTATTTATTGAAAGGATAATACTTAAATACCAAAATGTAGTACCTTTTTTTCTTTATTCTACCTGAATCCAATTCTGATAACAGAATAGTACCATATTTTTTTTTCAGTTTGAATTTATAATCATTTATATTATTTTTAATATTATTAATTTTTTTTATTATTGTAATATTATTAATTATTTTATTTATTATAATAATTCATATTTAAACATTAAAATATTTTTTTTTTTTTATGTTTTCCTCTAATTTAATTAAATGTTTTAACTGTCAGAAAAGAAAACTGCCAAATTGCAAACGGGTGGTCCTTTATGTAGAGTTACATCTATTCTTTTAAATTGTCTTTTATTGTTATTTTAATTTTCAAATGATGGGTAAATTTTTTTTTTCTCAATACTTTGTTGCAAATGTGACTTTGTTTCCCCTTCAAAATCATCCTTCTTCCATTATTTTATTCATTCATCCATACCAAAGACAAAAATTTATTTCCTTTATTTTAATATATCTTTGTAGTCATGACATTAGTTTCTAGCTTTATCCCAGAAAACTTGGGCTTTTATTATAAGAAAGATCACACAACATTTTAAAAATTATATTAACTTGGAGAAAAAAGTTAAGAAACTTTTAAAAAAAGTATAACATAATATAATCCTAATTTTAATATTATTATATCTGTCTTTGAAGAAGTGTGTTTTTTCATTGGCTTTTAAGTAATAATTGCCTAATTATGATTGTTCTTTTAGGTTTTTTTGCGACTGCGGAGCTGGTACATTAAGTAATCAGTGCCAACTTCAGGGTGAACCTACGCAGGACACTGACACATTATATGACTCTGCGGCACCTATGGAATCTCACACACTCATGGTGAACTAACAATCATATTGCACACAGAATGAGCTAATGTTGTTTATTATTAGCTGAATGGGGCCGGTAAATCCTGCCTTGAGAGCATTAATATTGGTCTCTAGTCACATATGACCTCAAGGGGTCATTGCTGCTTGGAATCGCTGACATAATGCGAAACCTGACTTAAGCATGCAAATATTTTTCTGCCAAGTTGACTGCCAAGAAATATGAGTATATAAAAAAGGGACTCTGCTGCATTTCCTCGATCGTCCTTTTTTTATACATCTTTATATTGTTGCTGTTTTTGTTGTTTAGTAGGCGATTCGAGCGTTTCACAAGAGTTGGTCCTACAAAATGGATTTTAGGTATCAATTTGTATAATGTAGAGTTTTTCACAGCATTGTACATAGTCACATATCATGTCTATAAGAATGTATTTAAAGGAAAACAATTGTAATTACAAAAAAATTTCCGAGTGAAAATTATACGTGTTTGTGTAATTTGTTTTCATTTTATATTATAAAGGGTATATACATTTGTATACTTATTTTTTATGATGAGAGAAAACTTGTTTTCTAATGCTTGTTTATTATCCTATGACCTAGCATGAGGAGCTTTTTCAGGACGTAACTTCCTTTTGTTTATAAGTGACGTTGGATTGTATTTCTTTTTTGTTTGATATTTTTCTCGTACTATGCATTAAAACTATGCAAATTTATTGAATATATTATCTGTGCTGTTCAATTTTTGAATGTTGTTATAAGATTCAGCATGCCAAAGTAGTTTGTATTGTGGGAAGTCTGATTTTTAGAAAACTTTTGACTTCATTTTTTCCCCTAAAAATTTCTAATAAATAGTCAAATATTCCAATATAGCACATCTTCTCTGCTGGATATTATGAGTAGTATATCTTGAAGATATCCTATCTACCTTTGAACAGCATAAAGATGTCCTAGAGATAGCAGGGTATCCCCAGGACATACTCAGAATATCCTGGATAGAAGATATGCTACCTGGGATCACAGAGAGGATTGTGACTATTAGATTTGTGCCTTTAACTTGCATTTTTTTTATTTTTTTTATTTCCAGAAGTTAAACTACAATACGCAAAAATCAGCCTTTTTTTTTTTTTCTTAATTGTTTAATTTAACTGAAGTAAAAAAAAGCAATCTGCTTCAATTTTGTGTTAATAAATGTACTTCAGAATTTGTATCAAATTTTCTACTTGCTACCTTTTTATAGATGATTAAAGTTGCAAAAGTATTTTTATATTTTAAAACAAAAAGCAGCAATAATCTTTAACAATTTTATAGAAAAAAGAATTTTTTTTTTTGCTGAGCAAAACTTGGTAATTATAATTTTTTACATATTATATCATATAATCTGTAAAAGGTGTTTGTTTATTTATTTTTCTCTTTCTGTTCAAAAACCATCCTGAAATTAAGAGTCAGCATTTATTATTGGCTTTTCTTGGCAAGTTAATTACTTTAATTATTTTTTATTCTTTATACAGTAGAGTCTTGATACTCCAAGAGTCAGTGGTTTGTAGTTTGCCAAAAATTTAGACTGATAAATAATAAGAAGAAAGCTCTACGGAACTAAGTAATAATTACAAAACTTTGAATAAACACCATAAAATGCAATAAGCCCACAACAATTGTTTCGGGTAAAAAAACACTCAACCCTTCCTCAGGTGAACAACCCCTTCATAGGCACGAGTGCTGCAGTTAAAGCTGACTGCAGCACTTGTGCCTACTTTGTTTGCCTGATGAAGGGTCGTGTGTTCTTTCAACCCGAAACAATTGTTGGTGTTTATTCAAAGTTTTGTAATAAATAAGTCTTGATCCTTTGGAAAACATTTTGATTTTTTTAAAAAATAGTATTATAGTTTTTACTACAACATTTTAATTTGAAATAGTTAACAGGAATTCTGAATCTGGTTTAAAATTTAATATAAATGAGTTTTAAGGAAAACTTGTTACATTTCAAATATTATAGTGTGTATTTGGAAAGAAAAAACATCATTTAGCTAAAACTTAAAACCACAATTATTTTTTTTCTCTCTGTTTCAGGCACATCTCAGAAAATATTATAGTACAAGTAAAATGAAATAATAAAATAAAGCTATAAAATGGTTCTTCAAATTTATTCTATGAATGGGAAGAAAAAAAATTGTTTATTCTTTGATTTCTAAAATTTTTAGATCAGTTACACAACTTTAAATCCTTTTGTGTGTTTTAGTTTCTGATTTATTAACCTTTTGATCTGTGAGGTTTGTTAACAGAAGTGTTCCATTAGTGACAAGGCTTTATGGTAAATCTATATAAATATTTCTCTAACATGGACCAGTTACAATTAAATTTTGTCAAACATAATTAATAAAATATGTGAGGGTAAAAAATAATATTTATACTTGGGCAAAATTTAAGTATGCGGACTCAGTTCAGTGATCTAATCAGAAAACATTTTACAGAAAAATATATTTTTAAAAGTTTCATCTTTGCAATCTTTGCAAGCATCATTTTAAACCTAGCTATACTTTAAAGATATAAATGGAATATGAACTATTGTCATACATTTTCAGTATAAAACACAATAATAAAAAAGTATAATCAAAATAGGATTTTTTGATAAAAGAATTAAGAGGCATCACAACATGATGACAGAAATTTGAAAGTTGCCATGGGGGGTCCTGTACTGCCTGGAGTCGTCAAACGGGAATTTTATTTTAAAACTTTTCTTTGAATGATTTTGGTTTAACTATCACTAGTATTTTATCCTGTAATATTAATTTGGTTCTAATAGAGACCAAAGGCAGTAGATCAATGTGCTTTATCTAATTATTTCATCTGTGTCAGTCATATCACCAATTTAAAAGTCATTGCTCTCAATTTCAATTCAAACTATAAGGACTCTATTGTACTTCATTTATTAAACATGTTTCCAAAAAGCTCATATTGTATAATAAACTTCTAGAAAAAACTTTAATTAGAAAGCAAGAAATAGATAAGAGACTTAATATCTTCAATTTTTTCAAAAAAGATTTTCTTTTCTGATATTTATGATAATTTTATTTTTCTAAATAGAAAGCATTTTTGTATTTCCAGCCATTGTGGATCAATCTATGCATGCATGTTGCCTTTTAGAAATATGTATTGTTTATTTGATGTCCATGAATTAATTTTGAGTGAATGTCACTATGTATTTTTGTCTCAATTTCTTTTTCCCTTTAACTTTATGGATAATAACTCTTTCTAAGACTATGCGTTTTAAGCTTTTCCGATGTCAATGATTTTTTCTTTGAAATCGTATATTTTAATTTGACTAAGCGTTATTTTTAGTTCTGTTATGTCTGTAAAGTACAAAGTCAGATTATCGTGATTAAATTTTATGTGTAACATATATCATATATGTGAAATTAGTCTCAAGTGCATGTAATTTTTTCGTATGTACAAAGAAAACTTTGAAAGATGGAATTAACTGAAAAACTGAAGAATGCCTGAATTCAAATTTATACGTCAAGCAAGAAATAACAGTTATGATGAAGTCATTACATTAGGAGAAGAATCTGTTTCTTATTAGGATATATACAACGATTTTTAATTCATTGGAAATGTTGGGAAAATGTATATAGGTATATATTATTAAAAGCTACTTATACAATGCAATGGCCAATCCAGGTAAAAATTGGGCCCTTTGTCTGGCCCTATACATAATTCCATTTAATATAATAGTATCCTTTATGCAATTCCAATCCATAAAAATTGCCATTTTACAAAATTTTGATTTATAAAAATGATCCTTTTATAAAACTTTCCCATTTTTTCAGTGTCATTTTAAATGATTGCCTATATGTTATTCAATGAAATGCTATTAACTTGATATCAAACATTATAGGAAAGTTAAAATGGAAGGTTTTATGAAATAATTTTTTCATGAAAATGGGCCCCAAATATAAAAACTTGGATTGACCTTTGCAATATCTATGTAGTGTATAGTTTTGGTTTGAAGTATTTTTTGTATTTTCAAAACAAAATGAAATATGAATAAAATTATTTGTGGTAACTTGTGTGTATACTGATGAACAGAGTATAATAACAACAATAATAGTAAAACTGGAGTTGAATAACAAAGAATAGAACTTCTTAAGCAAAGACTATAAATTGCAAAATCCTACAACACTTGTTTCTGTTTGAAAAGTTAAGCATGTCTCTTCACCAAGAATTAGAAAAAGGTTAAAAATAAGATTTTTCACTTCAACTTGATTAACAAATTTAGAAATTAAAGTTAAATAATTTTTATTTGGAGTAAAAATGTTCTGGCCAGGAATCGAACCTGGCATCTACAGTTTAATGAGTTGATGATCTGTCATTGATTTATCTCAGTTAATTGGTTGGTTGTAGTGTATAAGGACGAATGACTATGCTAGGGTTCTAGGCCTGTAGCTGGAGTGCCCTCCGTGGGGGCTTTTCTAAGTAAGTGTTTCTTGCTGTATTTACACGAGTTTTGGAGAAAACCACAGTAAACTGTGAATGGCTAGGGTGATGAGCGCAACCTGGGATCGAACCTGGCACTTCCCATCTACTAGCTTTGTGCAAAGAACTGCTGAACTGCTAGTGAGCTTGAGTTATCCCAGACAATTCCAAACTGACATATTTTACTTAAGGTCGGATTTCATCCTTGCATTCTGTAGTTTAACAGTCTGTTAAAAGGCAAAATGGCATCAGTATATTAAGACAGGAGACACAAATTTAACACTTCGCCAAGACATTTTTTACTCTGAATAAAAATCATTTTCAAATTTATGGATAAAAATATGAACCAGCATAACATGCTGCTTTCATGCTGTGCTCATTTCATATATTTTGCAATTTATGGTGTTTGCTTACAAAGCTGTGTTTCATTCCTCCCTGATGAATTTATTGAATGATATAAAAATAGTTTTAAACAGGACTTAACAAATATAGATGCCATGTCACCCCCCCCCCCCAAAAAAAAAAAAAAAAAAAAAAAAAAAAACCATTTTTAGTTTTTCTTACCCATATATGGTAGCGAAAGTATTCTTTTTCACTTAAAATTTCAAAATCGAATTTTTACTATATTTAGTTTTGTGTCCCTTGAATCAGATAAACAGGTTTCTAATGATTGGTCTGTGTGTGAGTCTGTTATTAGCATATCTCTAATTTAAACACACTGTTTAGTATATAGATAATTTACAGATATATGCAGGGCTACAAGAGTGGTGTAAGCTGTAATTCTCAGAATAATTTGTTTTTTTCTTTCTTTTTAAATTAGTATCAGACTGCTTAAATGTTCTAGTAATACTTAATTTATATTAATTTTGGTTGTAAATTATCACAATTCATGAAATTATCATCTTTAACATGAATTATACTGTATTCTAATGTTAAATTATAAATTAATTTAACTTAAAATATTATTAATCTTTAAATGAAATTATGCTATTTATTGCATCACCATACTAGTCATTAATTTTTTTTTAATTTATGCATTGTAATTTTTTTAAGTTATTATACAATTAAGAGATCTTATTTTTTATAACTACAAAATAATTTAAATTTGTTAAGGCCTGTGTATAAAGGATTTAGTTCAGTAAAATTATGTAAAAGAAATTTACCCAGTATGCAACATTTATTTATTAAATGTAAAAAAGTTTCATGATAAAAGCATTATATGTATATATACATGTATGTTTACATATGTTTTATGTTTGAAAAATATTTTACAGTTTCATGGTTGCACAATTTTTAAAGAAACTGAAAATTATAATGTACAAAATTTTGTTGTGAAGAAACTTTCTCTTACGA
Organism: Salticus scenicus; assembly: GCA_963930645.1. Classification (NCBI taxonomy): domain Eukaryota; kingdom Metazoa; phylum Arthropoda; class Arachnida; order Araneae; family Salticidae; genus Salticus; species Salticus scenicus. The sequence continues at coordinate 138,038,771 of OZ005659.1, read as the reverse complement.
GCATGCTCTCTTCTTTGCATGAAATATACCTCATAAACAGATTTTAACTTGTAAATATGGATTGATCAACAGTGTTTCTAAATCATCTCTTTAAGGTGTTTTTGTTTGAAAGAAGAAGAAAAAAATCTTTGTGAAATTTGCTGTTAACTGTCTTTTTTGTAAGAAAATATGCATACCCACAGAATTTTTGTATATTGTAAATAATATTTGTGATTGAAAAAAACTAAATTAATAACAATAAAATTACTGTATTATATTTTATGAATGTGGTTTATCTTCAGTTTTTATTCGTGTTAATTGTAATGAGTTTTGACTATATGACTGCAAACATCATTATTTAGAGAGAAACTGAACGAATGAGAATGAAATGATTTCATTTTATGTTTTATAAATGCAGTTAATCTTTTGCTTATGTGTATTTTATTATAGTGGGTTTGACTATAAACTTGACTTAATCTCTTTTAATTAAAAAATAAATAATGAATTTAAAAGAAATATAGATGTTTATTTTTATACACCTCTATAAGATAGTCATTTACATTGTTGTACATTGTCGGTTCAAATATTTCATGCCCCGTACAAATATTTATGTTGTATGTAAGTTTACTTATTATTAATGTAAATAAAATTTTCTTTCAACTCCTATTCAGAGGGTGATTCTATTAAAAAATTTCAGAAAATTCAAGGATGTCTGTTCAGAAAAAAGAAATCTTTTAATGTTTTTGATATTTTATTGAAAATAGCTTGCTTCTAATGTCTAATAAAACATTTTAATTTATAACGATAGGTTCATATTTGAAATTAAAAAGAAACATCCACATTATATATATACGTATGAACATACGTATATGAGGACCACTCTGGAATTTTTGAGGTAAGGCCTAAATGGTACAAGTTAATGTTACATGTTAGGTCAAAATATGCCCCTCCAAAATCTATGCACTTTTGTTGGAGAAATCTATGCACTTTTGTTGGATGTATGCACTTTTGTCTTTCAAAAATTAAATAATTCAGGTAGGGCTGTGCCGATTAATCGGTTCAGTTAATTGATCAGTGCTTAGTCTCGATCAATTGTTTTAATAGAGTTAATCGGCTCAATTAATTCGATTAAAAATGTTCAAAATCCGATTAAAATTTTCAAACTCCGAATTAAAGTGCTCTTGTTTCAACTTCTTTTTTCTTTCTTTCAAAAGTTATTTTATGACAGCTAAATTGTAATTGTTGCCTCAAATTATTCTCTGTCCGTAACAGAGTTCAAATTTTTATTTTTAACCAATAGCTATTTTTAGCGCCTATCATCTGCCACATCTCAAAAATTTCAGAATTTTCATCCTTTATAATATGTGAAAGAAAAATACACAGATATGTATGTATAAAATATTCTTTCAGGAAAATTTAGTGTGCAATTCAGAAAATTTTGTTTTGTTCAGAGTCACCCTCTGATCACATTAAAGGAAGGAAAAGGGTTATAATTTTTGGAATGATTGATTGATATCTTTTATCAAATGAAGCAGAATGCATGTTTGTACTGTCAAATGATAGTAAAATTATTTATTTTATTTGTTTATTTATTTTTAAAAATGGGGATTTTATGATATTGCTTTTGATTCTCCAACTGTATTTGAAAATTAGTATTTATGCAAATTCTTTTGAACGTTTTTTGATATTCTTCAAATATATTTTTTTAAATCCTATATCATAAATCAATGTGTAGTTTTTATGTTTCTTATGTGTAGAAGTTCAGTTTAGCATTATACTAAAAGTGCAAAACAATTAATTGCTAGTACAAATTAAAATAAGCTTCAAACTTACATTGTTTTGTAATTTTATTTCTTTTCTGCCTTTTTTAGTGATGTAAATTTTTTTCAGGACAAAAAATGCTGTATTATTATTAATGTTATTTAAAACTGAAAATTTTTATATTTAATTATTTAAAATTAATGTTTTTACATCTTATTTTTTTATTAGTTTTTTTTTTTGTCTGTGATGTTGTATTAAACAAATATTGGTTATTTTCTGTAAATGACAACTCTTATCATACTATTAAAATCTGATTATATGTATATCCAGTTATTTCCTCACAAATGGTTGAACACAGTAAGCTGCAAAAGGTATCAAAAAGATTCAGAGTTTGTAATTTAAATTAAATTGCTTCAATTAGTTAAAAAGATATCAGTTAAAAAAAAAAAAAAAATGTCTGCGTGCTGCAGTGCCACTGTCTGAAGTGATTGGGTGCAAAGTACAATCAGTGGCAGCAAGAGAGGTTAGAGAAACATTAAAACTAAAAGTATATGTAATCGCTTGAAACGAGGTTTTGAGTGATTTCAATGGATTAATTCTGTACTGATAAGTATAAAAGATTTAAGTCCAAAAAGGTCAATTTTGAGTTAAGTACATAGTCAGACTCAGAAAAAAATTCTCTATCGATTGGTATAAAGGATTTAAATCCATGCCATTTAGTCTTTGAGAAAATCCATTGGTAAAAAAAGATTAAAGTCAGAAATTTAGCATTAATCTTTGGTATAAAATATTCAATTCAATTTTTTCCCTTCACCAAATGAAGGTTGACAATCACTGAATGGTATAAAGGGTATAAATCAACCTAATCCCTTTTTCCTAATCAATTCTTCTGATTAGTTTTTAGTTAGTTTAACTTTATTTTTCGTCTCCTGAAAAATCAAGAATATGGACTTAAATCCTTTATACTTATCAGTACAGAATTGTGCTAAGAAAAATCTCAAAATTTTGGATTTTTTTTTTTTTTTTTTTTTTTTTTTTAAGTTACTAATTTTTATTTTTATGTGAATATTGGACCTTTACCCTAAAACTTTTAAAAACTTATTAAACACTTTTAAAACATTTTGTCGTATGTATTATTTAAAATCATTTGAGTGATGACTTTTGAAATTGTCAGGTATATATGTATGTATAATTTATTTTATTTTAATATAAAATAAAAGGTGTTGTTACAACTTCCTTTATTGTTATTTATATAAGCTGTCATTTATTTTATTTTTCAAAAATATAAACTCCCCGAACATTTTTTCATACATGTGTTATTTTATGTTATAATTTCATAAAAACTTCTTTCGTAGAAGCAAATTAAATTGTTATTGACCTGCTTTAGCAGTTATGATTGTAAATTTTTACTTGTTTAATTTTTCAAAAACAGGTGTTCTTCAATTATTTTTATGTATATATTATTTTACTTTATGTATTAATTGACTTAAATCATTTTTTTTTTTTTTTTTTTTTTTTTTGTAAGAAGGGAAAAAAGTGATATTGACTTGTTCAACATAATTATTTTTGTAAATGTTATTTGTTTTATTTAAAAATAGAGATGTCTCTGGACATTTTTTTTCATATGTGTGTTATTTTAATTTATGTTTTAATTGACTTAAATACTTTCTTTGTGAAAACAAATCCTCGATATATAGTACAAAGTATTTTCTACTCTATGAATTTTAGTCAATATACCAATTTTGTTAATAATAAATCTATTTTTATTTTTGTTGTGCTTTCAAATATTTATGTTTTGTTTAAAGAAATAATTTCTAAATCTGAAGCCATCATTACATGATCCCAGTATTTTAAAACTTTATATTAATTTTTTTGTGGGTGGGGTGCGAGTGAAGGGAGTTTTAAATACCTGTATCTAAATATCAGTCTACATTTCTGTATTTTTTTTTTCCTTGCTTGCTCTAGTAATTTATATAATATTTTCATCTGGCAGCTAAATATAAATTGTAATAATGGCTTTAGTGAAAATGGTTCAATGTAATGCTTTCAAACAGTTGTAATTTCGTCTATGATTATTTTAAGTATTTTATTTGTTGTTTTGTTATCTTTAAAATATTTTGTATGTGGCAGCTTGTGAAAAATTAAAAATCCTATAACAATGTTATTAGCATATTTTCCTGTAACACTAAATTCACTTAATGTGAACCAAAATTGGTTTTTATGTATTTATTTATTATTATTTTTTGAAAAATTGAGCTTAAGATTCATTATTTTAAATTTTATTACATTAGTTCCGTTTGCTGCTTCTCCTTCCTGTGTGTTGTTTTATATTTTAATTTTTTTTTTTTTTTTTTGTGTCCTGCCCCCCCCCCCCCCCCCCCCCCCCCAAAAAAAAATAAAAAAAAAATAAAAAAAAAATAAAATAAAAAATAAAATAAATAAAAATATAAATAAAATAAAATAAAATAAATATTTTTCATTTTGTGATTTAAACTCAGAATTCTAATTTTGCATCATGAAAATAAGTTTTTGTTTTATATTATTTTATTTTTTTAAAATAAAGTTCATTAAGTTTAAAAGATGACAAGTTCAAAAAATGGAATATATAAAAACAAGGGTGATTGTGTGTGGGATTTTTTCCTCATTTCAGGAATTTTCATTTGATATAATCCTAATTTTTTTCAATGACTGTTATGAGAAAGCTATTTTATGATGAAAATTTGCATGTGTTTGTTATAGTTGTAGCGAATTTTGTTTGCCCCCTAACCCTCTTTTATTTATTTATTTATGTTATTTATAGGATTTTTAAAGTAGGGGTCACAATCAGCCCTACAAAAAACAGGAATTGGGAAACTATTTTTTGATGAGAAATTCTTAAAATACGAAACAATAGCAATCCCACAGAATTACATGCAGCAGGAGAAACGACAAATGTGACTAATATATAGTCTTAATGAACTAATGTGATAAATCAAATTGAGCATCAATGAACTAATAATAGTTAATAAATAAAAGAAAAAATAAATAAATAACACCAGTATTGAAATGAATCATTATGCATATTTTGGACAGAAGATTCTATTGCAGGGAATGTAAGGTTTATCATATCCAAAATATGCACTTGTATTTTATAGAAATGCAAAGACCTCTCTGAAATATTTTTGGAATAGATTGTACATCAATCTAATTTGAAATTTAATATATTATAAATCATTGCAAAAAATTTCTGTGTTATATATTCTTATAATATTCAATAAGTTTATTTTTCTAGGTTCATAATTCTTTAAATTACATATTTGACCTACAAAGCATGAAACTAAATTACCTTGTAGGCTTTGAAAATTTTAAATTACATAATTAATGTGTAATTGAATATGATTGAAAATAAAATTTTTAGTTGAATATGACTTGTGAAATGGGAAAAAAAATCTCTTTATCTACAGTGAACTCTGTGAAATTCAGAAAAGTTAGAACAAATCTTTGGTAGATTATAGAATTTTGCAAATTATGAATCATCGTTTTATTTACGTATTTCTCTCTTTTTATTTAAATATAAATTTGCAGTGTTGTTGTTATAAAAATTAAAATGCAAACTTTATATTAGATAAGTAATTTAATCATTAAAAGTATATTGAAGACAAAATTTTATTTATAAATTACTAAAGAAATGTATATAGTAATGAAAAATATGTCATAAGTAATTATTCTAAATTAAGCTAAAATTACAGAAGTAGAATTTTAAATTCTAATAAATCTAATTCTAATAAATACTCAGAAAATATGTTTAAATCTTATTAAACAATACATATCAGTTTGTAGACTGATGTAATACAGACTGATATGAATAAATATTGCACGAATTTAGCAAGATGCTTTTCAGTTGTAAAAACTCTATTGACTCAGCTTGCATTTTTTTAAAATTTTTGCTAAGTGTTTAAAATAGGTATTTTTTGTACAATTGCAAAGAATCTACCAAAAATTCTTCAATGACCTCTTTTTTTTTTGGGGGGGGGGATTGTTATTAGTTAAAGGCCCTCTTCACTCACCGCCGCCGGAAGCCCGAGCCAATGTTTTTCTATGGGGAAATTTTCTTTACAAATAACTTATTAACTAATACATATTTTTAAATTCTGTTTTCACATTCTGAAAGTTCCCAGCTGTTAAATTGACGCACCTTTTCTAAAAAATTATTTTTTTAATTTTTTATATTTTATTTTGAAGCTGCAAAATACGAATTTTCAATATGTGAAATTTTTTCATTTTGCAATTTCGTAATAAAATATTAAAAATTAAAAAAATACATTTTTAAGAAAGGTCCGTCAATTTAACAGTTGGGAATTTTCTGAATGTGAAAATAGAATTTAAAAATATGTACTAGTTAATAAGTTATTTGTAAAGAAAATTTCCCTATAGAATAACATTGGCTCGGGCTTCCGGCGAGGGTGAGTGAAGAGGGCCGTTAAACTGTAATCTCAGTTTTCACTGTTTACATTTGAAAGGGAACCACAAGTAATGCAGAATTTCGGATTTGGATTTCAGAGTAACTGCATAAAATTTTCAGTTTTCTATTTCAAAGGAAAATATGCTAATATCTGGAATGTAATGAAAGAAAAACTTTGTAAGCAAACATAAATTTCAACAAAACTTGCAACAATTGTTTTGTGTCAAAATAATAGCATGACCCTTCACAAAGTCAAAAAAGTAGGCAATTGTCCCTACTTTTTTCATTTGATGAAGGGTGGGGCTATTATTTCAATCTAAAGCAATTGCAAATTTTTTGCAATTTTTATTGTGTTTGCTTAGAATTTTTTTTTTATCTATTACTTAACACCAGTCTTTTGGTGCATTTTGTCTTATATCTTAAGTAGTTACACCAACATTTCATTTATGTGACTGAGTATAATTTACTGCTTAATATATAATGGTCCTGTGCCTTATTTGTCTTTTTCAAGTAATTTCATTTTGGTAGTGTTGTCTTTTTATCTGTAGCTCCTCATGCTAGTTGCGTAAATATGCCAATGTGTAAGTGCATTCATGAAAATGTATGTAGCTTGTAAATGTGTATTGTCTTGTCCTTATTGGTGCCTCGAATGAAGTGCTCATGTACAAAAACAAACATACAAAAAAACGAGTGAATTTTCCCTTCACATATTCAGAATGTATATTTGAAGATCAATACAACACTTATGCAAAGAAGAAAAAAATACTCAAAGTCACTAAATATGCAATACAAAAATAATTAAAATATGCAGCACTTTGAAGAAATATGCAGATTATTATTTTATATTAAAAAGAAAAGAAAAAAAAGTATGCATCATTGTGTGCACTGTATGTTTTTTCCTAAACAGGGATGTTGGTTTAACTGTGCTGACAAAACTATTCTGGATCTATTTCAGTAGTATTAAAGACTTTGTTGTAATTTATTTTATTGCCAACCAATGTTTAAAGGAAAGAAAATCAGTCATTCACCAAATCTGATTATCACATGTCTACCACATCTCATTTCTATTATAATTTTTTAATAAAGACTATAAAAATGCCTCATTGTTCTTTTTTTTTTAATAATTCATTTCACTAATAGTAAACTTATTACTATGCATAATTAATTTCAACTATTGCTTTAAAAACATTATTGTGTACTCATGTATGTAGGTATAGACTGTAATTTTTGGAAGAAATGCCGCATTTAAGGTGAATTAGTATCAAAAACTTAAAAAAAATCAGAAACACCACAGCATATATGATGAAATTTAATAAATGTTTTATGATTGTGAATGATATATCAGCTGTCATAATAACAGTGCTGCCAACTCTCCCGTTTTTCACAGGAGACTTCGGTTTTTACGTTTTAATGGGTATTTCTCCTGTTTTTCTAATATTTTCGAAAAATCGAACTAAAAACGCTAATTTTTGACAATTTGTAGGTGCCATCTTTTCAGATTTATGAAAGCCTTCCAATTCGCAATCTTTCTCCATTTACAACATAAATGTCGATATTCATTTAAAACTTACTTTATGAGATTTTAGAATCTCTAAAGAAACAGAATCCTTCAATATTTCTGGCTCATGTAATTATTTTTAACTCCCCCTCCCCCCCATATTTTCTTATCTCCAACTAGCGATCGATAATCAAATGCTCTCTGGAACTCTTTTGTTTCCCATTCTTTCTCTATCCACAAGCCACAACAAAAAATGTCAATATTAATTTTAAACTTGCTTTATTAGATTCTAGAGCCTATAAAGAAGTAGAAATGTTTAACAGTTCACTCTCATGTAATTATCGTTTGTTAATGTGCTGATTGTCGCACACAATAGTTTTATTTATATTTACAGCATTTATCTTCAGTTTGTAAGTTATTTTCTACAAAGGCAGTAATGGGAAAAAAAAAATAGTTGGGGCAAGGTGTTTTTTTTTTCTTTTCCATACAAAGAGTAGGCAAGGTGCAGCAGCCTCCTTAAATTATCTGGGGAAAACTCTGGATCAGTGTTCATAAAAACTTGTTTTATTAGATTTTAGAACCAACTGAAGCGATATAGGGGTTCAAAATTCTTTACATATGTAGTTATTTTTAGACTTTGTTAATGAACTTGTTAACTATTTGTTTTTCCCCAATAAGTTTAAAATATAAATCACCAAACAAAAGTTATATTAGGTCTTTTTAGTTAAAAAAGTATCATGTATTGAATAAAATAATTTTGTTTTGTTTTTCTCCACAAAACCGTAAATCTCCCTTTTCCTCCCTTGAAATTATGTAAAATCTGTTTTTTTCCCCACCGAGATTGGCAGCTCTGTAATAATAAAGAAATTTTAAAAAAGATGTGTGGTTGGGGGACCTCCATCAGGAATGAAGTTCCTTACGCCTTTTCTCCAATTTCGAATTTGATTTGATATAAAGATCTAGATTGTTATTTATTTATCTCGTTGTTGGTGCCAATAGCATGCGTGGCATGAAAGCTAATTCAGCTTCAAATTAAAAACAGCAGAAAAGTTTTAGTATAGGACTCCTTTGGCGAAATGTGGCACCGAAGTAACTCTGAAATTTCTCACCTAGGTCTTTACTAGCGCAATTATGATATCCACATTTTAATTTATTAAAAATAATTTATTGCAAAAAATTCATGTAGCAGAAACATGAATCACATAAATTACTTAAAAGCAGTATGTATTTCGGCTATAGCACTCAGGGGTGAAACTTTTCAGGGGCTACCCCTGAATTCAGGGTTTTTGAAAATTTTGCTGTTTCTGAATTTCATGTTATATTATTTTGTTTTTAAAGAAATTTCTTATTTTGAATCTTTAATTTGCCTTATAATGTATTAAGAACTCTCCAAATATCATTTATTATAGATAGCCATATGATATTTCATTATTAAGTCTCCCCTATCTGCATGCAAGCATCAGTTTTCAGGGTTTTTGCATGCTAGGTAGTTACCCCTGAGCACTGTCTCATATATCAAGTTTCTTCCTTTTTTTGGTATTTTTTTTTTTTGCACTTTGAAAGTTGTTTTACGAATCTTTTCCTCCTTCGATACTCTTTTTGATACTGAGCACATGATTTCACTATTATCTTTCTGTAATGTATGTAAATATTAAATAATAAACATTTGAATCACACATATATAAACAGTAAATCCTTGTATCAAAATATACAATTTTATCAACTTACTTTTCTAAATTTGTATTACATATACTTGTTGCAGGTTTCATTTATCGAATTTTCATTGCAAAATTTTAATAATAAGACAATGTAACTCACGTGTGATTTAAAACATAAACATAAATAACAAAAAAATAAAACTTTTTATATACCATGTTCTTAAATTTTCTGTTAAATCATAGCTATAGAACTACATTAGCACTTTATCAATGTGTTATAAAATGTAATAATGACGTCAATTTTTGTGAGATGCATAATTTAACTTTTTATAATTTTTTATGTATTTATTTTTACGTCGAAAGAAAATGAACTCGTAATATTTTTTGGCAACAATTAAATTATGGCTAATATTTTAATGGCTATTTCTAAGCTATTAGAAGGTTATTATTTTCATATTTTAATGAATTAAAAGAAAACTAATCAAAAATTCTAAAATCTGGTTTCTAAGTATTGTGTTGTCATCGGGTTCTGAGCTTTTTTTAAAGTTTCAAATGTCTAGCTAGTAGAGAAATTAGTTAAAAATCAATTCGCATAGAGAAAACTTAACGTTTTTTCATTATGTAACGATTTCTGCTAAACGTTTTTTCATTATGTAACGAATTCTGCTAGTTTAGTCTTACCACAACCCACGTTAAGGAACTTCGTTCCAATAATACACTAAAGTAGTAAATTAAAACTTATGTATTCCAATAAGGCACATTGTAATAAAAATATTTACTTAACTTTCCATGTGAAAAAATTTATTCCCTGGAAATTAAAAACTATAATAATAATAATAATAATAATAATAGATTCTCCAACAAATGCCTTTTTAAAAATATTTATATTGTAACAAAAAAATTAAAACTTGAATTACATCAGAGATTTGCATTGGTTTAACTGCACAATTTATTGTTGAAATCATCAAAATTGGATTCTTCACTGTGACAAACACTTTTAAAAAGTTCTCATGTAAATCTAAGTCTGATTCTGGAAAACATCATTTTCATCTTCCTGAGGTTCTAACTTAGAGATTTCTGTAATTCTATCTTCTCTAAATCCTGAAATTATAGACTATGTTTTAATGGATTTCTAGGCATTTGGAATTCACTTAGAAACTTCCTTGCTCTATGCATTTTTCCTGTTGTGGTATAACTATGAAGTCCTTCAGCCATTTAGTATTCCCAGTGTTTTCTTACTTCTGCTTTAAACGGGTTATTCACAATTAAATTTAATGGTTGTGAAACTTTAATAAGATCACCTGGAATTATTAACCCTATAAGCGTTGAGACCATCTTTTTTCGGTATGTATAGTCAAAATAAAAGGCTGGTGTAGCTAAATTTTGAAATATATGTTGCTTAAAAAAAAAAAAAACAACAAAAAAAAAAAAACAAGATTAATAAACATGTGTAGTATACAGTATTAAATTCTCATATTTATACTGTTTATAGTATTAATTTTATGGATAATTAAACAGATATACCAAAAAACGGTTAACGTTGAAAGGGTTAATGAATCTGTAGTGAGTTTTTTTGCAACCTGTTTTGATTTAACCCAGCAAATGGGAGTGCATGAATTAATTATTAGTTGTCTTTTTTGTTGAAAAAAAAAAAAAATCCGGGATGGCTTCGTAAAACTTTATGCAACTACTCAAGCATAATAGATTCACACATCCACCCTTTTTCATTAGTGCTAATGACAACATCTTTTGGAAATTCACCTTTAGGAAGAGTTCTCTGTTTAAAAATTAGTAAAGACTTCAATTTAGCACTTTTGCGATGCAAGCTAAAACACATGTAAACGATGTCCTTTAATATCCAGTTGTAAATATAGATACAATTATTGTGCCAGTTTGATAGAGAGTTGTGTTTGCAGGACAGTCAAAGCTCAAAGAAACCTCATCCATATTTATTATCTGAGATGAGAGATAGTTTCTCTCTTTGATAACATCCCTTACATATTTAAAAAAATATCAATTTTTTATCTTACCAATCCACTCAAAGTTATTACCTAACTATTGTTTTCATTCAGACACAAATTTTATTCCATTTCATGAAACGATAACGGTGATTGTGTGTAGCATATAATAACAGGTGATTGTGCGTAGGATTTTTTTCTGATTTCAGGAATTTTTGCTTAGTATATTTCCTGATTTCAGGAATTTTTGCTTAGTATATTTCCTGATTTCAGGAATTTTTGCAAACTCTCCCTTGTTTTGGAACTGTCTTCCACATAAAATTTTTAAGCAAGATTTTTGTTTTTGCTGAAAAAAAATTCTCATGCTTCTCAATAGATGGCACTATTTTTAATTAATAATTACTAGATTTTATTTAATAATTAAGTTTAACGCTTACATGCAGATTTTTGACAATTTAAGTCATGGAAATACTAAATACATTGTCATATGCAGGGCACCAGGAATTTGAAAAAAAGAAACTAGTCGTCAGCAAAAATTTCTAGTAGTCAGTAAAAAATATCTGCAGACTTTTTTTTTTCTGTTCAAATTTTGAAATTTACTTGAATATAGAAATTAAATTTCTATGCTTAGAAACCAAATATTTACTAGGCTAGAAGGATACATCAGGAAATACCTGTTTAAATTTAACTTTATGAAACCAGTTGTATTATTTTCACTTAATACCACTCTCATTTATACATCATTACACTGGCACAATTCAGCATCAGGTCGCTAAGCATACACAAACAGGAACAGTGTAAACCAATTCCCTAAAACTCTATGCTAATTTAATACTGAGTTGTGAAACATGCATAGAGAAAAGTGGTGTAAATCATCTAATGCTGTACTTGTTGAACATAGTGTGCAGTGTCTGGAAATGTAAGAAGCGATAATCAAAAAGGTGAGAGGTAGTCTAGAGTACAACAGGAACCCGATTCTGGGACTGATTTTTTTCACCAAAGTATTAAAATAATAATAATATGTTTCCTTAAAATTAAAACATAGTCACCAGTTAAAATATATTGGTCATCAGTGACAACCAGGTGACCATATATCACGAACCCTGGTCATATGTCAAAAATCCATCAATGTTGTTTAAGTCTGAAAATGCCTCTTATAAAATCTCCTTTATTTTGTTCCTTCAATGTTGGCAGGTATGCTGTTAAGAGAAAACTATTATATAATGGAAATTTAGAAATATCCTTAGTAATTTATAAGTATTTATTTATTTGTTTATTTTAGATTTAGAAGAACTCTACATGTATTTTATTTTACTAGTTGCCAGGGCTGTAGATTATAGATGCACGCTGTGTGCGGAAAATTGTCCTATCTTGTGAAAAGTTTCTGCGAAAAATTTACTTATCTTGTGGATAGTTTTTTTTTTAAGAGGGTAAAACACTTTTACAGGGTTCCTACGGGTCAGGGAAAACCTGGAAAAGTCAGGGAAAGTTGTAAATATTGCTCAAAAACCTGGAAAATGCTTTTTGAGCACTCAATTTATATCGCAAGTTACGTTACTATGTTGTCTTTTATGTTATGAGCTATGTTCTGTTTTATACCGTGAGCTATTTTTTATGTCACGGATCAAATTTTGTGACTGGGATTTTCTAAAAATAGACCTGGAAAACCTGGAAAAGTCAGGGAATTTTATTTTTCAAATTGAGTGGGAACCCTGTTTTTAGGGATGAGGAGAGAGAGATTACCTGTCTGTAAATTTAGTAAATTCCTGATTATTTGCAGAATTGAGTCGTGCAGCAACCCATAATCAGAGCCTGCGGATAACTCGCAAAATTTATTTTTTATTTTTCTCGCTTTCTATAGTCCTCATTGACTGCTGTACACTGTTTAAGAAGTTTACTATTTCCAATCTCCAAATATTGCAGCAACCATTTTGGCATAAAAGGTATAACACAAACAACTTTTAGAGCTGTTTATAGTTCTGACCAAGCACAGCAGCGAATGGCTACGTTAAATGTGGCCTATGTCGCGCCATTGGAAAGAGAGAAGAGTGAAGGAAAAAGGAAGAGAATATTATTCAACTCTCTCTTTCTGTTCTTGGTGAAATTTCGGAACCTAACAAAATTATTTTTGTTGATCCGCCACCCGAACCCAAATTATAATGCTGCAATTGATTAAGATTATGTCATTCATCTTTCCAGCTTTTCCTAGCTTGCAGAAAATTTTTAGCTTTTTAGGTCAAGTACGCAGAATTTTTTTTTATTTTATACAGGTCTGCTAGTTGCAATCATAAAAAGAAATTTAATCACATTCTCAGCTTTTTTCTTTTCATGTAATTTCAGGATATTTCAAGCAGGGTCACAATCAGCCCTGGCAATTACATATATATTAATGATTATTGACTATGCATGGTATATTACTGGCTGGTAAAAAAAAAATGGCTAATAAGAATTTTTAAAATTTCCCCACCCCTGTGTATTCTAGTGAGCTACCCTCTAGGCCTAGTGATCAGTAGAATTCATTGTGCTTATTTTGAATGTAATCAGTGTGATTTATAATAGATAATTACAAGAAATAGATATGATGGGTTACTGAGCAGAATCTACATATGCCAATTAGTTTTAATTACAATTAATTTAACAGGCTCTACTGATCCTAAATAGTTATGTGATTAATTTTAAATAGAAAAGAAATTTATTTAATGACTATTTGTTTCTAATATTATAACTGAGGTCACTCCCTCAAACCTCTCACTGTCTAAGATACTGTGTCCACTTTGCAAGGTTCTGTAAAAAATAGTATTTAAATAAATAAAAATATAACAGCACATTTTAGAAAAATTCTTGGATGGTGGGAAACATTCAAATTATATGGTTAATTTTTAATGAAATAAAAAATAAAACCTAGAAAAGCAAATCCATATGACCCAAGTTCTGTATGTGTTGAAGGACATACTATGTATTTTTTGAATACATTTTTTCTACAAAAATTTACCTAAAATTAAAAACCTGTATATAAGCCAACCCTTGTAATTAAGCTTTAGAAAAAGTTCCAGTTTTTTTTTTTTTTTTTTTTTTTTGGGGGGGGGGGAAATGAAGTGGGGAAAAAAAACTTGTTTCATGAATTTTAAAAATATTCCTGTCTCTGAATTAATTTCATCTTCCCTTCTATTTTGTAGTTTCTTCTGAATTTTCAATTTGAACAAAATACTACAGGTCATTTTGCATTAAAGGTTTCATTAAAAACTGTCAAAAAGTAGATAAAAAAAATAATGTTCTTTTTCCTCTACATAGTTATTTTTATGTGTGAATTATTTACTAAATTCTAGTATTTTTCTAATGTACAATTTTTTTTTTTTTGTTATGTTATCAATATGTAAATTTTGCTGAAGTCAGATTTTTCACTTCGATGGCGATAACAGATCATAAACGATTTTGAAATAAAACAACTAACTTAATCATTTCATTAAAAATTATTTCTTTTTCACAAGTTTAAAGAATATAAAATAAAAACTATTAGAAATGTGCAATACTTGGTGATATGTCGCTTGTGCTTGGCTAACGGATGAGTATCTGTTTTTACAAGATTAACAGATCTGTGTAGAAGATAAGCCTTATACTCATCTTTAGAGAAATTTTTAAAAATTATTACTTTATATATGATATTTAATATACTGTGCTTTGAAGAGAGAGGTATAAGATAGGAATTAATTTTTACATAAATTATATGTTTTTCACCGATTTAAGAATGTAAATTGCAATGAATAAACAGGGAAAAAGAATAGTGGGAGGGAATTTTTTATTTATAAGATAGAAAAAAAGCTGCAGCAACATTCACTGCAAACTCATCACACAAGGAAATGTTTTATTTGTGGCCATTATTAATCACATGACTAATGGTTTATGAGTAGGAAATAACTTTGGAAGATATGATTTACAGGTTTTCCACATGTCCTAGAAAGTGTATATAAATTATATTTTTACCTTCCATTTCTAAGTCCGTAGAAGGACTTACTGTTTGCCTAATTTATAATATTTTTTACCTTTTCAGTATTAGATCGACAATGCATACTTGCCAACTATCTCATTAATAACTGTACATTTGTTTATGCCCCTTGAAAAAACGCCCATTTTTTCACACCACTTTATATTTAGAGTAATTCTCTCCAAATGTTGTTACGATTAAATAAGAATAAAATTACTCTAAAAAACAACTGGTGTGAGAAAAAAGATGGGTACTAAAAATTGTATGTTTCAAAATGAGATGGTTGGCAAGTATGACAATGATTTCGTATGAAGGCACACATATTAATTGATGACTTTTGTCGAGAAATCTCCTTTTTATGTGGTATTATTTTGTGTAAAATAAAAAATAAAATAGATTTGAGTAATATTATTAATTACTTCCCATAAGTTTAACCGATAAGAGTAATCAACTTAATCAAAAGTCGTGTATAATACAGCCTAATGTTTTTTACTTTCTCCTATATACATAAGAAGACAGTATTGGATTCATGAAAATTTTCAATTCCTAATTTTTGCTGAATTTATATTTTGATATGTCTGAAAGCGATTTCACCCTTTCTAGAAAGGTTTTGTCCATGTATGTACAGGGAATTAAGCTTCAATCTACAATATTAAAATTAGAGTATATATGTGTAGTGTCTGTGTGAGGCTATCTCCTACAAAATTCCATATTCCTATCCAAATTATATGTCTCGGGGTCACCGAAGTAGGGGAGCTATTCCCTCTGCTGAAGATAGAAATTGTTAGGGCATGTCATGTCTCTGGACCACCCTTAGGTGTGTACCCCAGACTATCGCTAACTGCCTATAGCATAGCACTAGTGCAATGTAAAATCTCACTCACTCACTTTTACTATATACTGGCAAGGAGCTGAAAGTACTAAAAGGTGGGAAATAATCCAAGGGATTCAATTTGACCATTTTTACTTTCTTCTATAGCATAAAAAGTATTGTATTAATTACATTTTTCAATGGTTTTTCTTGTTTTGAAATGTTCTATTTGACTATATTTTAGAAAATGCCTGTGCATCTGAGAAATTTAGAATTTGTTCGTATTGTATAAACGAAATATTTTAGCATTAAAGTACAATGAAACGATTTGGAACCAAAGTTTAAAACAAGAAAGTATAAATAAGAAAAATGTATAAAAGGTGCTTCATTGTAATTCAGTTTGGTGTATATTCACCAACTGGTCGTCTTGTTATTATTCATTTTCTGCTATTTTCCAGATAGCTTTATCCCAGCATTTATTGGTAAAAATAGCACCGAACTGCATATGTAAAATCTTTATTATGAAATTTGGGATTGGCGATAATCACTGTGTGTCCTGCTTCATTTTGGTTTGGACTTGGTCCATAGGTTTTAGTAGAAGGAATATTCAATGCTGAAGCCATGAAGGAATTCTGAAGCAATTCTGAATTTTCTACCCTTTGACAATAGTTTGTGACCGTTTATGATCTGGCACAATAATGCAAGACTCCACAAAGTGATTGTATTACAGAATGGTTTAAGGAGATGGGGTTAAAGAGCTCGAATGGAAGTCTTGAATATCTTTGGGATAAGTTAGAACGCCATTTGAAAGACCGAACACAAAGCCCCACCACTAAAACCGAACTTTTCTCCATGGCGCAAAGTACTGAATTACTAGCAATTCATAGCACAAACTATCGAAAATTTATTGAAAATCCTTCTAGAAAGGTCTCAGGCAGTCATCAGAGCGAAAGGGGGTGCCTACAGCCATGATTTCATATCAGCGTAAGTAGAAATTGATACTGGATACTGATGTTCGATCATTAACGGCAATATAGTGTTGCCGTTCATCTCTACACTATCAATGAAGCATGCGCACTGGCTCCTCAATATTCTGTACTTCTATAAATTCCTTGTGTATTCATGTAATGCTTGCAAATTATGTTGTAGTGATACTGATGAGGAAACCTGGACGGGTTTCGAACGTCTAAAATTTTAAATGTTTTTAAATATATATTTTGTTTTTAAATGTATTTTAACTAAAGTTTTGTCTCATAAATAAAATAGTTTTTTTTTTTTTTTTTTTTTAATATAGTGTAAATTAATAAAAATGAATATGGATAAAATAAAAATTTTTGCTTTTATTTTAAGAGCAACTGAAATTGAATACATTCTATCGAGAACAATTTTTTGAATTTGAAAGATATCTGCTTTAGCATACTTGCCAACTTTTCCGGTTTTCCCGGAAGACTTCTGGTTTTACGCGGATATCGTTCGTTTTAAAAAGAAACCCAAATGTTCTACGAAAACTCCTGATTCCCAATCTTTCTTCATCCATAACATAAATGTCAATATTCATTTCAAACTTGCTTTATGAGATTCTAGAACATATAAAGAAATAGAATTGTTAAATATTTCTTGCTGATGTAATTATTTTTTGCTCCCCTCCCCCCTTTATTTATCTCCAACTAGTGATCAGCAATCAAATGTTCTGCAGAAGTCTTTTGTTTCCTAATCTTTATCCATCTGCAACATAAATGATAATATTAATTTTAAAGTTCTTACATTAGATTCTAGAAGTAGAGTTTAAAGAGTTTAGAGTTTAATATTTCTTACTCTGTAATTGTTTTTGTATCCCCCCCCCCCCTTCACCGGATTGTGATCAGTGATCAATTCTAGAAACAATAGAGCAATGGAAGTGCTCAATATTTCTCACATATGTAATTGCCGAAACGTCAGTGGAGGCCCTCTGTTGAGACTCAAAACGGTTTTGGGCTGTGTCTGTGTGTCTGTCTGTCTGTCGCGCGATAGCGGCCGCAAAAATAGCGCTATTGACTTGAAATTTGGTACACATGTTCATGAGCACCACGAAATCAGCTGTATAGTTTTTGGTCTGTATTCCATTTGTAGTTCGTATACAGGGACACGCCAAAGTTTTTCTTATCATTACGGCCTATGGGAGGAATTTGTATCTATTTCGATAGCGGCCGCAAAAATAGCGCTATTGACATGAAATTTGATACACATGTTCATGAGCCCCACGAAATCAGCTGTATAGTTTTTGGTATGTATTCCACTTGTAGTTCGTATACAGGGACACGCCAAAGTTTTTCTTATCATTACGGCCTATGGGAGGAATTTGTATGTATCGCGGTAGCGGCCGCAAAAATAGCTCTATTGACTTGAAATTTGGTACACATGTTCATGAGCCCCACGGAATCAGCTGTATAGGTTTTGGTATGTATTCCACTTGTAGTTCGTATACAGGGACACGCCAAAGTTTTTCTTATCATTACGGCCTATGGGAGGAATTTGTATGTATCGCGGTAGCGGCCGCAAAAATAGCTCTATTGACTTGAAATTTGGTACACATGTTCATGAGCCCCACGAAATTAGCTGTATAGTTTTTGGTATATATTCCATTTGTAGTTCGTATACAGGGACACGCCAAACTTTATCTTGCCATTACGGCCTAAGGGAGGAATTTGTATGTATTGCGATAGCGGCCACAAAAATTACGCTATTAACTTGCAATTTGGTACACATATTCATGAGCTCAACGGAATTAGCTGTATAGTTTTAGGTGTGTATTCCATTTGTAGTTCGTGTACAGGGACACGCCAAAGATTTTCTGTCATTACGGCCTAAGGGAGGAATTTGTATGTATTGCGATAGCGGCCACAAAAATTACGCTATTAACTTGCAATTTGGTACACATATTCATGAGCTCAACGGAATTAGCTGTATAGTTTTAGGTGTGTATTCCATTTGTAGTTCGTGTACAGGGACACGCCAAAGATTTTCTGTCATTACGGCCTATGGGAAGAATCTGTATGTACCGCGATAGCCACCACCAAAATGAAGCTATTGACTTCCAGTTTTATCCGAAACGTCAGTGCTGGAGGCCCTCTGTTGAGACTCAAAAGGATTTTGTGTTCCGTCTGTCCGTCTGTCTGTCGTGCGATAGCGGCCGCAAATATCACGCTATTGACTTGAAATTTGGTACACATGTTCATGATCCCCACGAAATTAGCTGTATAGTTTTGGGTGTGCATTCCATTTGTAGTTCGTGTACAGGGACACGCCAAAGTTCTTTTTATCATTACGGCCTATGGGAAGAATTAGTATGTACCGCAACAGCGGCCGCAAAACTTCTCCAACTGACTTGCAAATTGACACATATATTCAGGCTCGGTATAGAAATAGCTATTTATTTTTTTAGGTCTATACTTTTTATGGATTGTATACAGGGACACGCCAAAGTACTTCACATTACGGCGTATGAGGTGAATTGCGTTTAAACGCATTTTAACATCTTTACTTTGCAATCAAGAAAATTAAACTAGCGTACGTGAGTAAGATGTTTAAACTTATGTTGTTTGAAGAAAATATGTGCTCTTAAGCTTTCTAATTAATGTACAGGACATTACAAAAGTGTTCTCACAATCTCACGTAGTCATCCAAACGATGTTAAATTTGGAACAATTATTAATTTTAAACGCAAAGTAAGCTGAATAGTTTTTTCTCGTGTATACAATGTTTATGGTTTGTTTACAGAGACACGCAAAAGAATTTCGTAGCATTAGAGCCTATGGACAAACTTTTATTTAAGCGCGCACTTTAATGCGTTTATGCTGAATTGAACTTAATAAAATTAACATACATTATAAAGATGCTTAAAATTATGTTCACTCTTAAAAAAGGTTATGTATAGACTAAATAATTTATGGGACCACACAAAATAATTCCGAGTATGTACTGTAATCATTCAAATGATGTCAAAATACTTTGAAAAATTAATGAGTTATAATTAATTAGGTTTATTCTTATTATTGGCGTTTATAATGACTGTGGCTACTTTAGCGGGATACATAAAATAATTTCGTACTATTACGGTCTATAGTCGACATTTCTTAAAAGTTTATTTTAACATGGTTACACCCCATCAAATATAATGAAATTTTATTAGAATTTTAAAAGCATGTTTTCCTGTTGATAATTGTGGGCATAGAATTGGAAATTAGTTTAAAGGTTACGCAAAATATTTCCGATATGCTATGTAATTTTTTTTTGTATGACATTTGGTAGTTATGAAATTTGGTATTTATGAATTTCAAGGTAATAATACAAGACCGTCGTTTATTAAGAAAACGTATTGTTGCGTACTTGGCGGGTCCGTAAGTTGTACGAGAATAAAAGGCGAAACTTGCAAAAATTCAGTGATGTATTCACAGAAAGTTCCAGAAAAATACAGGTCTATAAACCAAGTATCAGCTTCAATTCAACCAGTAAACAAAGCTTAAACAACAGCCGTTAACAGTAAAACGACAGTACAAACTGTTTATCAATAACACATAAATAAAGTATCATCTAAAGAGGCTCAAAGCAAAGCAAGCATTTGACGAAACTGACACAGATCTGAGACTGACCGCCTTGGCGAAAAAATGCTCCTTTTATACTTTTCTATGGAACACAGACTGTTCTGGAAAATTCTCGTATCTCATAATGAGATTAGAGCTTCCATATTTGGTATATCCCTAATAAGGATTTTCTCGCCAAGGTCGCCAAAAAAATCGCCAAGGAGGGAAACAGTCACCAAATTTGGCGCCAAATCCATTTTTTCCCTTATTAGAGCTTTTTTAAGTGTTTTTAAGGGAAAATTAGGCTATTTTAACGCTAAAACGACTAGAAATGCACAAAGTTAGCATTTTATTAACTTTACTAAACATCTTTTAAAGAATTGATACAAAAATAAATGCAATTATTTACAATTCCGTAAGCCCCCCTCAGGAATGTATCTGATTATGGTAACAAGTCGATCGAATCAATATATTCGATTATATAATAAGGAATAAATAAAAATGACCTATTGAATAATGTCTGATGTAAATAGGACGTTGAGGCTCCTGATCTGCAGATCCACTAGTTATTTTCAGATCTTTATTGCTGAATTTATTGAGTCTGTTTATTTTTCCTCAATTAAATTTAATGTTTGTATGTCATTTTTATACCAAACTAGCAGGCTTTGCCCGCTTCGCTGGTCACTATATTTAAAGGAAACTCTTTTCTATATAGTTTTATGAAAAAAAAGAGAAAATAATAATACTGAAATCGCTCAAAAGTTCGCTTTGGGTTCCCGCTACCTTCGGCAGCGCCTTGTTCGTCCTCGCATTCTGCGATACCTGTCCCTATTTCCTGCGACAATGACTTACCCGTGGGCTTCCATTTAGGTGCTTATCATATATGACAATTTCGATACGGACAGTATCGAAAATTTTGAAGTAGCCCTTTATATTTGAATCCTAGTTATATATGAGCAACATTATACGTGATGTACATAATATTTGCTTTCAAGTTATTCTCTATATTTATTTGATTTAATCGATCAACCATAGAATGACAGCAATTTCAAGCCAAATATAATATTACAATATGCTATGATCGGCTACTTCTATCGCATGAGACAATTATTATTATTTTGTGGTTATATATACTTCATGCTTAGTTAATAGTAGTTGGTATATAGAAAAATAAATAAATTAATATGTAAACTTGATCATGGTACAGCCTTAATGCCCTTGGCGACTTTTAAATTTTTGTTGCCGTTTTAGACCAAAATATAATTTACGCGATTATTGTTCCTATACGCAAGCGAAATGTGACGTTACTGACCATCCGTGGATGCAAGAAAATGATTTCCTATGTTAATCGCCCATTGGATGTTTTGTAAAAAATGATTAAAAATCGAAGAAAATTATTTCCCATATTTGGGTACATATATGTTTTAGTTATCATGTGCATGTGTTAGATTGAGTTAATTTGCTGTCAAATTGACAAAATTTTAATTTTAAATTTCAAAACTCTGTCGTTCTTGGCGCTTATTGTATTTGGTGATCAAAAACGTAATACGAAAATATACATGCCAGATGTATATTTTCGTAATATGCATTGTACGAAATATTGTTTCATATTATTCATTACTGTCTTAAAATAAGTTGTTAAAATAACCATGATTTTTGAAAGGAATTAAATTATGTTCGCCAAATAATATGGCGATATTTTATTTTTTTTACCAAGGATGATCGATATCAAATCTATTCCGCTACAGCATATTAGTATCTTATATTAGATACTTTATTTAGACATTTGAAAACAAATTTGACTTCAAATTATGATAGAATATTTATCATTTCCCTTTTAATCAGTATATTAGTTGGATATTGTGTAAATATCATCCTTTTAAATGAAATGTTTGTGTTTTCAATCGAATATGGAAGTTTGCCATTTTTTTTTCTAGAGTTTTGAAATTAAAAATTCAAATTTTGTCAATTTTACAACAAAAATAACTTAATATAATGCATGGACATGATAACTAATACATATCTATACCTAAATACGGGGATTAATATCGGGAAATATTTTTCCTCGATTTTTAATGATTTTTTACAAAAAATCCAATGGGCGTTTAACATAGGAAATATTTTTCTTACATCCACGAACGGTCAGTGACGTCATCACTTCGCTTGCGTATTTCTTTCTATCTTTTCCTTGGCGAAAAATGTCCGATCTACTTCAGCATCAAAATTATAAAAAATTGTCAAGAATTATCAATGAGAAAATATCTTTAATATATTGCTGAATTAGCGTTTATGCCAAGCGTGTTTTATCCGCCATAAAAAAAAGAAAAAAAATCTGAAGTTGAGGTATATAAAAAAATGCTGTGAAATAAAATTCAGAAGAAATATGTTAGATTTGTAATATTACTATTTTATTTTAAAATTATAAAGTGTCATTTTCTCATCGACCAATTTAACATTTAGTAATTTCTTATTTTTCGCGTGAAAGCATATTTCATTTTATGCTGAAAACAATAAATAAATATATCTCGTAAACTTTTTTTGGCAACAATTAAAAATTTAAATGGCTTATATTAAGTCAATATAAGTCAATAAGTTTTTTATTTTCATATTTTAATTAATTTTGAAGATTTTTTCAAAAAATTTTTTTCCTAAACCGTCCCTGACCTATAAGGAAAAAAACAAAAAAAGAATGATCGAAATCGGTCAAGCCGTTTACGATTTTATAAATAACATACAGACAAACATTCATTTTTATATATATAGATATGTAAACATGGGAAAAAATGAAGAATAATTTTTTCAGGTAGGAAAAATTTTCCCAAATCAATTTAAGAAAATTAATACGCAGTTGGTTTTATGCACGTTTGAAACTGATAATTAGCTACTGCTACTTTTTTTTTTTATATGCATGATTAATGTACAGACACAAAAATCATATTCTATATTTATTTAAAACATTAGTTATACTTTAACTTAATTAAGTTTTTTTGTCTATTGTTAAATAAATTTCTTACAGATTCTGTTTTGTAGATATTTATATGTTGAAGCGGAATAACTTCATTTAAAACTTTTATATATTTAGTATAATCAATATATAGTGAAACGTTTTTATAGATTGCTTCTAAATATTGAAATTGTAAAACTGTATTGTTTAATACGTCAAAGAAGAAAAAAAAAAAATCTTCCCTTTTTTTTTATGAAATCTTCTGGTTTTTCAACAAAAATCTTCCCTCTTTTTATTAATATTGGTTGGCAAGTCTGCTTTAGGTTTTTACACAAGTAGCTCAATAGGGGTGCTATTTTTTCAGTCAGTAGGGCAGGCATGCACAACGTCTTCCCGAAATAGTCTGGGGTAAACTGCAGTTACCTTTGTTTGAACATTGCCCTTGTTTCTCACATGTTTCACTTATATATTCGCATCATGGTTTTATTTGATATTTCATTAGATTCTTTACGGACTAGCTATTACAGTTAATATTTTTGTATTCCCTTAATTCTTTAAATTAAGAGCCTTTTAGTTTGTTGAATTTAAGTAAGGTAAAAAATTTTTATTATGTCTGAAATATATTAATTTTTTCTTTTTAAGTCTTGTAATATTCCGCACTATAATTTGAGAGTTAATTTACATTTCTGTTGTTTGAAATTCTTCTTCTTTTTATAGATTTTAATTTTTAAATTTTTCCATATTTTCGTATGATTCTTATTTGTTATGTCTAATTTGTTGTAAATTGAGCGTTATGTACTGTAAACTTTTGGCTTATGCATACAATATAACAGATATTTACACCTTTTGCATACAATATACAATTAGAAACCCTGCTGACGTATTGTTTTATCTTGTATGTATACCTACATTTTAAAGGATTTTCATTGATTTTTCTCTTTTTTTATACTTTCCAACAAGATTGAAAAGTGTTAATGACCTTGGTTTGTCTGTCTGTCTGCGCTCTAACTTGCGTAAATATTTATGAAATTTCTTGAAACTGATATATGTTATTCAAGTTCACTATCGGATGTTTCCATGAAAATGGAATGAATACCTCTACTGGTTTATGTACAAGGACACACAAAGGTTTTCCAAAGCATTGTATTCTAAGAGAGTCTATAAACCATGTTTTAATACCTTTACTTTACACAAATACACTACCTTTTCATAAATGATCGGACATTTTCGATTTCAGACGTTTTCTGAAATACCTCATAAAGTACTAAACAAACCATCTTGAAACTTCAGGAGTGTAAAGAACACGTTATACCTCATATATTTCATTGAAAATTTTGCGCCGAAAGTGAAAAGAGGATGAGTAAAAAAATAAAGTAAAATGAAAGTGTTTGGACTCACCCTGTAAAAAGTAACACTTGAAATGCAATATGACTGTAAAATGTGATTATAGGGCTATTTCTTAAAATCTTCATGTCTCTACCGCATGTAATCAGGTAGATATAACGTGTTTTTTTTTTTTTTAATTGCAGAAAACATTGTCATTTTTTTTAGCTCTAACATGCAAGGCATTCAACCCAGTGCAAAGCTATTTTCAGGAAACTTGACATACAATATTAGACACAGCCAACTGCAATCGGAATGAAAAAAATATTAAATATCTACTGAAATGTGAGCATTTTTACAAAATTTTTAACTGTGCATGCTCAAGATTTAGCTAAATAAAATTTTCATAATTTAATAGCCAAATGTATTGAGCTATTTATATAAAAACCCCTAAACAAGTATCATGTAAACCCAAAAGGTATATACTATATACGCGGTAGAATGAACTCAATTTCATCTGTTCCTAAAATTAAGAAAATGATAAGGGGGTTTTCTCAGTATTTATTTCCAATCATCGAAAACTGTATTACTCATTGAAATAAATAAATAAATAAAAATAAAAATGTGAGTAAAACGTCTTATAGTTTTTTTTTTTTTTTTTTTTTTCTCCGAGAGAAACTGAATAGCAGTTCATTCTATCGCGTACAACTTTTTGAGTTTACATGACACTTGGTTGGGGGTTTTATATAAATAACAATACATTTGGCTAATAAATTATGCAAATTAAATTTTCCTGAATCTTACGCATGCGCAGTTAAAAATTATTTAGAAAAAATACCCATATTTCGTTAGATATTTATTATTTTTTCATTTTGATTGCAGTATGCTGTATCTAATACTGTATATGAAGTTCCTGAAAAGGGCTTTGCACTGGGTTTAATACCTTACGTGTTACTGCTAAAACTAGTTGGCATAGGTGGACTCTGCTCAGTTCCCCATCATATATATGTTCTCATGAATTTCTAGTGCAAGACATATTATAATTATGTTAAGAGAAATGATTTGACTAAACGACACAGTGACAGAACGAAAACCTTGCCTAATAGGCTATCCACCGTTCACTTTGATTTATCTTATTTTAATGTATTAATTTATTTTATTCGAGTCATTTCATAGTTTAGTTTTCATGCTACTGTTTCCAATGTAACAATCCTCAAAATGCATATTTATATGGAAAATTTTCAATTTTGGTATGTTGATAAAATCTTAAATTACGAATAACTTACTAAATTTTCCTATTAGAATATTTGTAGTCAATCATGTTCAAACAAGTATCATAAATGGTATTTTGAAGTTGTCTGATATATTTATGATCCTCAAAATGGCCGTTTATGCTCAATTTAGCTCAGACTAACATACTAACACACTAACGGACTAACACATTGACGGGCTAACAAACTAACAGACACCCTAGAGACGGACACCATACAAATTTTGTCATTTTCGGAATCCTCACACCTCAAAACGTGTAAAAAAACCGAGGTCAAAAATTTTCACGATTACCTAAGTTCCTCATACCTATAGTATGATGGGGAATTAAAAGTGATATTTTTTTTTTGAAATTTTTTTAAAAGAAACCTTTATATCTCCCTGATTACATACGGTAGAGACATAAAAATTTATACAGATACAAAAAAAGCCCTATAATCACATGCTACAGCCAGATAGCAGCTTTACTTTTTACGGGCGATGGCAAACACTTTCATTTTTCTTTAATTTTTTACTGCGCCCCCTCTCACTTTCGGGGCAATGCTTTCACTGAAATATATGAGGTGTAACATGTTCTTTTCACTCCTGAAGTTTCAAGTTGATTTGTCAAGTACTTTTTGAGATAGTTCAAAAAACATCTGAAATCAAAAGTGTCCGATCATTTATGGAAAGGTAGTGTATTAACGAAATTGAAATATGTTATTCAAGTTCACTAACGGATGTTTTTTTTTTTTTTTTTTTTTTTTAATATTATTATTATTATAGAAAATGAAGTAAATACCACAACTGGTCTATGTACAGGGACATCCAAAAGTATTCTATGTTCTGAGAGCTATTTCTATAAACCAAATTTTAAGAACTTTATTTTGCACAAATTTTAATGAAATTGAAATATGTCATTCATTTGCACAAAAGAATGTTTTCTATAGAATATAGCATGCTTAGCATTAACGGCCCTCTTCACTTACCGTCGCCGGAAGCTCGAGCCAATGTTATTCTATGGGGAAATTTTCTTTACAAATAACTTATTAACTAATACATATTTTTAAATTCTGTTTTCACATTGAGAAAATTTCCAACTGTTAAATTGACGGACCTTTTTTTAAAAATTGTTTTTTTAATTTTTTATATTTTATTTTGAAGCTGCAAAATACGAATTTTCAATATGTGAAATTTTTTCACTTCGCAATCTCAAAATAAAATGTTAAAAATTAAAAAAAAATACATTTTTAAAAAAGGTCCGTCAATTTAACAGTTGGAAATTTTCTGAATGTGAAAACAGAATTTAGAAATATGTATTAGTTAATAAGTTATTTGTAAAGAAAGTTTTCCCATAGAATAACATTGGCTCGGGCTTCCGGCGACGGTAAGTGAAGAGGGCCGTTAAGATTTACTAGAACACACAAAAATATTCACTTACATTAACGGCTATAGAGCATTTCCTCGTGACGTCTGGTGGTTGGCAAAAAAGCGCGCTCGACTTTCCCGCGCAATTTACTACATTGGTGATCCGCCATCGCTATGCTTTTCCCAAGCCTTTTTGCCAACCACTCATAAAAGTTGAGATGTTTGTTTACAAACAAGGAACTGCCCTATTACTGGAAATTTGTTGGAATTGCATTTTCACTTACATTAAGCTTTTTTAACAATTTCTAACAATGTTTGAGAGTGAATATGATTTGAATTAGTGTATCTGTCTAGCTGCTCATCCCAGTGTCAGTAAATATTTTCAAAATTTCTTTAAAGTGATATATATTATTCAAGTTCACTGTGGGATGTTTCCTATTTAAAATGTTATTAATATAGATCTTGTACAACTGTTTTGTGTACAGGGACACCCCCTGAAAAATGCCGATGCATTCTTTTTAGGACAGACATTTTTATAAATCACATTTAAATAACATTCTACTACAAAGATCATAAAGAGAGTGAAATTTATTGTTAATATGCTAAAATAATGTTTTGTATAGAATATTATATGGGTAAAGTCCAGATTTACAGGGCTGCTTTAAAGTATTTAGACACATTAAGGGCTACAGTTACAATTTAAGGGCTGCATTTTCTTTTGAGTTAAGCATTTTTAACATATTCCAATAATATTTATGAGTGATTGAAAATTCAATTAGTCTATCTGTATGTCTTTTAGTCCTTCTATCTGTAAGTTGTGTGGTAACGTATACAAAGAACATGGAAAATTATATGATCCAACATGTACAGTCGGTAACAAAAGTATATCCGAACACTAGCAAAAATTCCTATATAAAAAAAGTAGAGTTAATACTGTTTTGTTAGATAAATCCTTGTCGAATCTTGTTCTTAGATTGACTAAGAAGATGATTCGACAAGGATTTATTTAACAAAACAGTATTAAGTCCACTTTTTTTATATAGGAATTTTTACTAGTGTTCGGATACTTTGTTACCGACTGTACGTATAGTTGAAAAGTGTTAATAATCAATGCGCACCGCATGACTTTTCGTTCCTGTTTGAAATTGTTCCAGTTTATCATTTTTTTTTTTTTTTTTTTTTTTTTGCCGTGTCTGAAAAGTTTTTCATAATATATATGTATGTATATATATATATCTATATATAATTGGTTAAAAATAATTCTCGATGTGTACATTAAGCAGAATTTCGTCATATGATGCCTTTTAAAAAATTAGCCTAAAACGGGAAGACAGCGTCACCTGTTGAGCGATATACACGAAAGCTGAAAGACACGAATTCAAGTCAAGAAGAAAATAAAACATTTAATGAAATTCAATGCTGTTCAGTTATAATTCAGTTATAAAATTCACGAACTGGAGTTTGCAGAAATTTTACTCACACACATTAATACACAGAAACACAGATAGATGGACTTTTTTTAAAATAGTCATCTCAAAACATGTAAATTTATCGAAAACCAGAATTCAAAAATTGAAGAATTCATAAACTTTTTTTTTTTTTTTTTTTTTTTTTTATTGAATATAGGAAACAGAAATAGGTCGCATTGCTAGGGACGTAAAATTTCCTGCAATTTTGAGGAGATGGAAAAAAAAAAAAAAAAAAAAAAAAAACAGTTTATTTTTTCCTTCTATATATAAAAAAAAGGCTGCTTAGTAGTTATGTTATCTTAGAAAACATACATTTTTAAGCATTAAAAAATATATGCTATTCATATTTTTTTTTTTCATTTGTTACGAATATTCTCTCCACCAGGGGTCGCCGTGTGTTGTTAAGATTAGAAACCCTGGATAATCTCAGAGATACGACAGGTACTTAGTACGCATGCTCAGTGGACAAACGCTTGTCCAGATTCCCTCTTGCTACAGTAACCATTTACAATGCTTGGCGCTGATCGCTCATTTTGGTGATTTATCGGTGTAAGTTTTTAAAGATAGTCTCTAAAGTAAAGCAAAAAAAATTTTCTTTGCAATCAAACTAAGATACATTATGCTTTACGTTACATTCGTTTTATTATTATTATAATTATTATTTAAATTTAGATTACATTTCTATATTCATAGAAATAATTTACACCATCTTATCATACTGCATATAAAAAATTCTGAATTTTTATACTCTTTAGTTTTTAATAATATACTATGCAACTGTAGTCTAAAAATATATATTTATACAAACTGATAATAATAAAAATAATAATAATAAAATTATTTTTATTTATTTAAAAAATAATTTATTTTATCAAATTTGTCCTTGTAGTTACTGGTAAGAAAGTTCATCGATATTAAGATTAATTTGTAAAAATTTGCTGATTTAACAGTTAACTTGATTTGATATATTCATTTGAGAGATGACCGTTTAGCTTTATGATTAATTTTATTTATTGCAATAACTTACAAATATATACATTCTCAGCACATTAAATGTTTAAAAATTGTTTTAGTTGGTTTATAAAAGGTTTTTCAGGGGGTCAAATGTTTTTGAGACTGTAAAATTAACTTTGCTCTCAAAGCTGGTACACGGGAGATATCAGGTTCGATACCAGGTAGCGCTCATCGGGCTAACTTTTCGAAATTATCTGCAGTTTTCTCCGAAACAAGCGTAAATATGGGCTAGAACACCTTAAAAAGACCACCCCTTACTTAAGTTATTCAACCCATACCTCGGCCTTTCTTTTGTAGGCAACTGGCACATTAACACCAACATGTTTTTCTTAAAATAATTCAGTTTAGGAAAATTGAATTAGTTTAATGCTTAAAAACATACCAATATTTTATAGTTAAATGCATAATCATTGATAATATTAATATTTGTAAAAATATTTATTAACTTTAAAAGTTTTATACATCCTTATTGTTCATGTCAAAAGTTTATTTTTCTTCAAATGCAATACAAATATATATATATATATGTATATATATATATATTTTTTTTTTCGTATTTTGTACCTTTGAATAAAGTATGATAAAAAAAAAAGAGAGAGAGAGAGAAAATAACGTATGTGATAAAAAGAGATGTGACACTAAAAAATAAATTAATTAATTAATTAATAAATTAATAAACAAATAAAGAAATTAGCACTTTTAATTTTACAACATTAAATTCTAACATATGTTGATCCATAAAGAATGGTTGATTGGTTGTATGGCATGGCTTAAGACTGATTGACTACTCTAGGGGCCTAGGCCTACAGGAGAAATGCCCTCCGTGGGGGAAGGGGGGTTCTAAGTGAATCTAGTTCGTATTTACGCGAGTTTTAGAGAGAACTACGGAAAACTCCGAACGGCTAGATCAATGAACGCGTTTTTTGATCGAACCCGGCACTTCCCATCTACCAGCTTTGACCGCAGTTCCACTTGCCCACCATAGAGATATTTTCTTCTATTTATGCCTTGATTTCTCCATAAAAAATAAATAAATAAAATAAAATAGATAAACAAATAAAAAAATTTTATGTTTTTAAATTAATAAATAAGAGAACAATAAGCATTTTAATACTTTTAACCTTATTCCTTTCCCCCTCATATTCCGTATTTTTGAATAAATATAAGAAAAATATAAGGTACCTATTGAGTTTAAGCTTTATGCATTAAATGAATGTACTAGCCTTTATGTACTCCTGAAGAAAAAAAAAAAAAAAACTAAATAATTAAAAGGCCTTTTTATTTATTAGTTATGTATTTTGAACACTAAAATTTCCAAAAATATGCTTTACTCTATTAATTGTATTTATATCTAAATGTTTACTATATTAATCAAAATAATTTTTAATAAGATCAGGTAAAACAAAAATAAATAGATAAATAAATAAAATAATAATAAGTGTATATTAGTTAATGTAAACTTACATAATTTATTTTCAAAATTATTCTAAAAAGAAGGGGGAAAAAACCGAACACCGCACGTTAAAAGTGCGATTTTTTCCGAAAGAGGTTGGCTGTGTAATTATTGAAGTTATCGCCAAATACGAAACTGTTTTAAGAAAAGTACTTATTTAGAAAAGAATTGACGAAAATCAATGAAAATTTTTATTTCTATTAATAGGAAAAACATTTAGGAACATGAAAATTTGCTTCAAAAATTTTTAATTACATTTAATTAATATGAATTATAAGCATTTTTGAAAGTCACAATTTCTCCCTGCCTTATGTCTATGGTAGCGATGCGCGAAATCGCCTCGGGCGGTCAAAGGGAGCTTTCCACCAATCAAAAAGTATGAACACCTTGTCGTATCTCTCAGTAAAGGGTCGCTATTAAGATACGTGTGGTACATGCCTCTCTGTCTTGTGTGGCAGGCAACGCGCGGGTCGAAATGGGAGACCCTAAAGAATGCTATAATAATGTAAATTCTGTATATACTTTATATTTAATATGTAAATAAGTGTTTAGTAAATCATAATTAAGAAATGTGGAGTAATTATTTGTACCTATTATTATCTGCAACAAAAGTGCAATATTAAAGCGATATATCAGACGAACTACATACTATAAAATAATGTGCTTTAACTAAGGTTTTACGACATGTTCAATCTGTTACTTATAAACTCTAGTATTATGTTGCACTTTACAAATTCCTTAAATCATTTAATAAAATAAAAAGCACAAAATGAGGTGGTACTGATTGTATAATTGTACTAAAACGATGCGTAAATAGTAACTAGGCAGTACAAAGTAATGTGTAGATAACTAAGGAGACTTAAAGCGACTTTTTTCAGTCTAATACTTACAAACTACGTAATTTGTACTACTACTACGTAATTTTGGGGTAGGGTGTTATTTTTTTGTGAAACAATCTAACTTGTTATATGTATATTCAAAATGGATTGTTTTTGCAAATAAAGGCATTTAAATAACTTTTGTAATTCAAACACAAACTCATTTAAACAAGGATCTGTTTTGCAGGAATGGAGAAATCTTCTTTACGATAACATCACCACCGCTGAGTCAATGTCGCACTTTAGCTAACTCCTTGAACCATTAGCTGGCAGAAAAATCAACAAGAGGTGGTAAAGTTAGCTTAAAATTTGCATTAGACCATCACGCCTCCGCCATCGAATCATTGCGGTCCATGAAGAAGTTGCTGCCTTATTAAATTACTCACGTTTGCTTAAATCGTTTGGT
Source organism: Salticus scenicus (assembly GCA_963930645.1). NCBI lineage: Eukaryota > Metazoa > Arthropoda > Arachnida > Araneae > Salticidae > Salticus > Salticus scenicus. The sequence continues at coordinate 138,006,021 of OZ005659.1, read as the reverse complement.
TGAACAAGCAGATACTGATCGCTCGAAGATGGAAGGTCCCGCAATTACAGTTTGCCAGTCGGGTAATGGAAGCAAAAGTGCTCAGGTACCGTAGGCCACTGACCTATGTATTATAAACTCAGAAATAGTGGGGGAAAAGCGACGATCGTTTTCGTGATTATATAAGTGGAGTGAGTTAGAAACAAAAGGTAAAATAAATACATTCGTGAAACGGAAAATTTGAACCACCGGAATGACTTTTACGTGGTTTGTTTTCAATCGAGCAAATATGATTTCACATAATTTAGCTTGAAATAAAAATTTAGCGTTGCATTAGTCTGATTATTCGAAACAGATTTGGATAAACTGCGTTTAAAACAAGTAAAGTTGTTTATTTAGGAATCTTACTGAATACAATCATCTAAAATTGTTTATTTAGAGCAACCATCTTCTCGATCTTCTACTTAAATTCGTCTGCTTGAGCTACATCTAGTAATTGGATGAAGATTTAAAAATAGTTTTAATTCTTCCGAAATTTCTTACTTCGCTTCAGAAAATAATTCTGCTGTTTCGCACACTTTTTTAAAATAATTTTTTTTTTTTTTTTTTTTTCGCTGAATGTTTTATACTAGGTTTTCCAAATTGAATTACACATTTCAGAGGACTACAACAAAATCTATTCATCCAAAACTCGTGAAATTTGAAGAATATATCGCAAGGAAATGATACATTTTTTTAGGGAAAAAATGATCCAAAAAATAACAATAGAAAAGATTCTTTTTTAGTCGGTATATATTAATATTCATAACCAAGAAATTATTTAAAGCTGCTATTGCAAAATATGAGTCACATTTTTTTTTTTTTTTCACATTATTCGAAATGACAGCAACTTTGATCGTAGCAGCTTTGATGCTACGCGACTAAAAAACTGTGGTTTATTGGTAAAAGTATTTTATAAAGCTGTTGTAGTAACATTGTGAGAAATTCGTCTTTTGAAATAAAAGACGAATGAAAAAAGTGAATGAAAAGGGAAAAAGTATGAAAAAATCTACTTACGCTTAAGTAATAATAATAATAATATGATTATGAAATATGAAGCAATAGGATCAATGGCTTATTAAATAACAAAAGAATAACTACGTCTAGCTAGTGGATGACGTAAAGACAGACACAATTGGGTGAATACACGAACAGAACTGGCGTTTCACCATTGATCAAATTCTCGTTTCTTGTCCGTAAAGATTCTTAAAACTTGCTCTACTATAGAGGTAAATTATTCCTCTGACTTGTTAATTTTAGTGCATGAGAAACTTTTACATTTCACTTTGACGCCCTTGTTCGCTGGTAGTTCTAAAATGAATGACTACGGAACATTCCTTGGATGAAGGTGATTTCTTTCTTTTTTTTTTTTTTTTTTTTTTTTTTTTTTTTTTAATGAGGCATTTTATGTGCATGATTACCATTTTCAGACTTAAAAAAAAAAAGGTTCGTTATTGCCTATAAATTCCACTTACACTCTTCTTGCATTATGGTGTGTGTGGTTTCGCTGTCACTTTCATTATTTAGATCATTGTTTAATATAGCCCAGGAAATGCATGTGCATGTGTAATGTATTTTGCCATCGGACAATGTTAATTATTCTTTTTCTTTTTGCCGTCTTATATTAATTTGGAATACTTTATATTTAATTTGCATATTCCATTTTCATAATACTATTGACTTTTCGACACTCTGATGCCCTTTATGAGTTTATTTTACATTATTTTATTACATTATTAAAATGCTACAGGGGTCTCTTTTATCATTAAATATTTTCATTTTATTGCATTGACTAAATTGTTTGGGTTGTTAAAGACTGTTCTCTATAATTAATGCCCCTTTTATTGACATCAGGATACATTGCTACTTACCAGTACCATCTATTTAGATCCAAAGTCAAAAATCCCTAGTTTTGATTTTCAAATAACTTGTCAAGTCTGTTAAAAAAAAAAAAAAAAAAAAAAAAAAAAAAAACTGATATCCATCTTAGCGATCACATTCAATTGTAAAAAGTCATCTCGCAAAACCACCTTTCTTCTTTGACAAAGTAAAACTAGTATGTTGGGTACTATTATATACATTTTTAATTCCTTATACAAAACATAAGGAAGTATATTGGAATCCCGATTTGCGAAATGGATTTTGTATCTCAAGTAGCTCAAAAATGAATGATCGTAGAATATTTCAAATTCATATTTGTGTTTGTCATGATGTCTAGTTGTACACCTACAAATTTGGTCTCAATACGAGCTCTCGTTTTAGAGATATCTGCGAATTTACACGATTTTTCGTGACGTCTGTATGTACGTGTGTGTGTATGTATCTCGTATAACTCAAAAACTGTTGGACATAGAACGTTGCAAATTAGTATATAGGTTTTTTTTTTCATAACATCTAGTTGTGTACCTTCCTTTTTGGTCTTTCTGGGACTTTTCGTATCGGAGATATTTACGAAAATAATATTCATATAGACCAAAAATACAAAGTTTTATCCATTATGTATAGGACATACCACCATAAAGATTTCAAAAGAAGCTAATGATGTAACAAGTAATGATATTTCTATGATATTGTTATAAAAGTTGCCGGTATTTTTGTGCGTAGAAAATAATTCTTAAATACATAAATAGGTTTTAATCGATGAATGCACTTTATTTAAAGAATATTCAGCCCGTAGATAGAGCCCGTAATGATATTGTTATGGTTGGTTGGGCTTTACGTCGCACTAGTGATGCGCAATGGTCAATTGGTGACGGTCTGTGATTCATCCCCTAGAGGAGGTCGGGAGACATGCCATCACAATTTTTATCCTACACGTAGAGGATGGCTCCCCCGCTTCGGTAACCCAGAAAGGTATAATTTTGATGGGAACAGGGGGACATTGCGGCCACGACAGATTTTTCTTGCACCAGCCACCATTAGTGTATATGACGGTCTTGGGCCAGTTCGAGTACTGAATCCGCAATCTTCCAATTACGAGCCCGGAGCTCTACCGACTGGGCTACCGCGGCCCTGATATTGTTATGAAAGTTGTCGATATATATATATTTAATTTCACAATAATTCGTTAAAAATAATGCTTATTGTGCACATTTATACGAATTTTTTTTCCGTACTGTAATATTATAAATTATGAAAAAATGTGATGATAACGCATCGATACTGGATAGATAATAATTTATGTCAAAGTTCAATTACTTGTATGAAATTCAGTGCATTACGTCTTAAGCTAGAGCTGTCATAAAATTTTTGTTACGCATACACAGTCACATAGAGAGACAGTTGTTTTTTAAAAGACTGTATTCTGGATCTCTTACAACGACAAATCCATCGAAACCTGATTAAAAAAAATTTAGGAATCCAATACGTTCTTCTATTAAATATAGAAAAAAGTTTTAAAAAGAGAGAGAGAAAGAATAAAACAACACAACATTTTCTTATTGCCTAAAAAGCATACACACACACACACAAAAAAAAAAAAAAAAAAAAAAAAGATAGAAAGAGAATACAGGAAAACTGTCAACAGCCACTCGTAGAAGTATTAGGATAAAAATTATGAGTACATGGTGATCGCGAAATGACATTTAAAAGCCAAAAGCTTAAAATAAGTTATGAGTTTCGTAATAATTATATCCTCTAACAACTCCCCTTTCTCGTTTGAATTGCATTTCCGACCCTGCATTGCTGTGTGATTCCGAATCGTCATTGTACCCCCTACATCTTCTGCAAGTTTGTTACAGCGATTCAACCTGTATGTAATATCATAAAACGTAATTTTCATATTCTTATTTTCTTTACCTATATTATTTAAAATAAACGAAACGTCGCTATCCGTGGTTGTTTATTCTATCTTCATAAAGCAGTTTGTCTGTTCAATGAGTAAATCATTTTATCTTTTTCTATAGATAAAAAAATAAATAATAATAATAATCTGGTGTGTCACCCACACGACCTGAAAGTCTCTTACCCTGAAATTCAATACCATGAAGACAGATTGGGCATTAAGGGATAAGATAACGAATACTGTTATATAAACCTTCGTTAAAAATCATTTAAAATAGGCTTCGGAAAAGTTTCACTTGACAAATAATTCTGTATGTGGGGGACTACCGTCCCCCCCCCCTTAACTTCCTCTTTCAATATTGCACTTACATTTAAAGAGGATTAAAAAGCTGTTATTAAATTTAAAAATTCATTCCAAATTATTCCGGCAACTTTCACTCGCACCATTTCTTGAAATTTAATAATTTTGATGACATTTTTCAAGTAACAACGTTATATTAACTTCAAAATACAACTTTTGAATTGCCTGAAATTATTTGTTTTTCAGTTCTTCTGATAAAAAACATAGACAAGGATTAAAAGTTAAAAACATGATTTATTCAGGGAACATCAATATTCAGGGAATCTCAAAACATGTAAATATACAAAAAACAAACACTAATAATTTACTTTATAAAAAATTAAACCATGAAGTAAACATCCATTAAAATATTCAAAATATAGAACCTTTTTTATTTTTTCATGTCATACTGTCGACTAGTTTTGCATGGGGCGCCCCAGCTTGGTCTCCGACGACACGGTGCTTGAAGTTTGTTGAAACTGTTGTTCTACGCCTCCTTCTTCTCTTTTAAAGACTCGGCGCCATTGCCGGTCGAGTAGAGCCCCATCTTTGCCATTGCAATTATTAAAACTTGATAAAATTTCCACGGATTCTCTAATGGCGGCATAACTGTGGTTATGATAATTGGTTAATTTCTTTACTTGCTCGAATTTAATATTAATATTATCGTCTTTGTTTACCTGAGTTAATGCAGTAGTAGTTATTTTTCTGGTGGCTATATCGTGGCTGTGTTCCTTAATACGCGTTTTAATTTTTCTTTTTGTTTTTCCTATGTAACACATCTCTCTACCTTGACTATTAGTATATGGGATTTTATATATGCCAGCGGTTTCTAAAGGGTTTATTTTGTCTTTATCGCTCACAATCAGCTGAAAGATATTGGGGTTTGGTTTGATGGGTATGTTTACTTTGTGTTTAGCTGCAACTTTTTTAATTTTATTTGAAACTCCGCGATCATATAGAATTGAAGTGGTGTATTTAAGTTGTGGCTTTTGAAAATTATTGATTTGGTTTAAACTTTTTAAACGTTTTTTGAATAAATTGTCAATTAGTTTATTTGAATAATCGGCTTTTTGGGCGAATTGTTTGATATTTTTTATTTCGTTTTTGAGGATTCTCTTGGATGTCCCTGTACACGAACCATCTGCTTGATCTCAACGAAAAGGTTAGAGTTGCATCTCTATATGATACAGATTTAGAATATAGAGTTTGGACTTTCTCTGTTATTTGTTCTTGAGATATTCTGATAACATACGCATAGACAGACACACAGACACACACACAGACCAACCGCTAAAAACATGTTTTTTCGGATTCGTGGACCTCAAAACGTCTAAATATAACAAAAAACTCAATTTCGAAATTTTAACCCAAAACGAATACTTTCTCTACCATATATATGGGTAAGAGAAAGTAAAAAAGTAACTTCATAAAACATTTAATGATTATAAAATTAAGAGTTTTCAACTCTTTCGGATTATAAAGGTTTGCTTGCTTTAAATGATCTAGAAAAGTGGTTTACATAACACCATAGTTTGACAAATTACACATTTCTTAATTTCTTTTAAAATGGCTAAGAATGAACAAAGTTCTTACTACAAGAAAGTTTACACAGATCAAAATTAAAATTTCTACCTCCTTTCGCCATTTAGATGAGATAGAGGTAACAGTGTTCTCACTTATAGACCAAAATTGTGAGACCTACCATTTTTGAACCACGCCCTGAATTTGTTCCCATCCCTCTTCTCGTCTTTTGATACCTCTTTTCGAAAATATTTGCATAATTGCCTTCACAATCTTCATTCCCCCCTCAGCTATTATATTAGCTCCCAACATTCGTCTTTTGTGCTATCGTTTCATTAGTGGTTCTACTAATACAAAGCTGTGAATACAATAATTATGACATAGTCGGTGTTGAGATGAAGTAAGTTTAGGGGGGTTTATTGTATCATCGTATTTTAGCATAGATTGTTGAGGTGAAAATCAATCATCCGGCTCCTCCTCTTCTTTGTTGGGAAAAGTTTAGATTCTGTTTGGAATATGGTAAATTTGCGTAATGTATACGCCATCTAACATATATGATGCCATCTCTCTAAAGTTAAATTATGGAATTTTATTTGTTCGAAGGTTAAAAAATAATTTTCGTAGAACTTTAGGATTCACAGAAAACAGAGCAACAGTGATTGGTGGAATAAATATTTACAAGTAAAGAAGAGGGGATGGAACTTCCAAGAATATTTTGAAGAATTCTTTTATTTATAATATGTGAAATTTCAAGTGTAGACTAATTTGCGTCTTTAGAAAAGTGATGATAAATTATATTAATGTTTTTGCAATAAAGTAAAGTGGGTGAAAGTAAAGGGTATTTTCGGATTAAGATTGTTTGATACATTCATGAAAATTCGTTACAGAGCCGTCAGCAGTTTTCGCTATTTAAGAATTATTTTCCTGCATCAATGGAAGTTAGAGTATTTTCTAAAGAATTGAGAGAAAAAATTATTAAAATTTCCTGATTTTATGTAAATGTTAAAAATAAAATAAAATAAAAATAAATAAATATATCAACGTAACACATACGTAAAAGTTGTATAGTCAATGACCATACTATGCTATAATCATATAATTTTTAATTTCATTATATTCTAATTTAATACATGATAAGATAAATAACCATGCTACCAACAAAGTTGAAGAAAGTCTGTTAATAGTTAATTTAAGAATAGCAAAATATTCTCCTAAGCTTGTAGCAGACTAGACCTAAAAAGTCCATTTGCCTCTCACCACGTAGAGATATATAATATATATATATATATATATATATATATATATAAAGAAAGAAAGAAAGAAAAAATGTGTTTTCCCTCGTGATCTTCATAAGAATAAATTTCATTAATAGACCATCTGAAAACTATTTATTTCAGCAATTAAGCAAGTCAAACAGCGGCGATATGATCCCGAATTTCAGATGCAAAAAATTGTATATTCTGAAAATTGTTCACTAAAAATAGGAATTTTTTTTTAATATTTGAGGAGAAATAGTCATGTTTTCTGGAATTGGCTTTGAAAAAACTGTACACTCCTTCTCATATTTATAAGGACACTTTATATTTTGAAATAACTAATGTAAAAGTAATTGTGAACAATATTAACTAAGTGCACTTAATATATCTAGTATTCTAAAAACCAAAATTGCTATAATTTTTTTAATATGAAACAAAATTAATAAAAAATAATGCAAAATGTGTTTTTCTCCACGTTTTTAGATGTTCATAATTATAGGGACAATCCAGATTTTTTCGTTTTATTTAAATTACTAGCGGATAAATTACAGTTGACATGCGAATTCGTTAACTACTGGGCTAGATTAATTCATATATAAGCCTTCAATTTTTCTTGGACGGACATTACTGATAATTCCTCGAAAAAAAGAACGTTCAAGTACTGAAGTATGATAAATGTGTTTTTTAAGTGGAAAGATAATTTTAATCCGCCGAATTTCTAATGAAATTCGAAGATCTAAAATTGTTGAAGGAAATGTGATCAAATGTTGAACTGCTGGTTCGATAGGAGAGAGATCTGATGCAAAATCAGAGTTGTTTTACAGAGATCGAAGACTCATAATTCCTCTTACTGTTCTACTCATAATGACTGCTGCTAAATTTGCTCGTATTTTTTAACGAAAGGTTAGGTTCCACATTTATGCATGTTTAAAATAATTAATAATATGTTAAAATGAATAAAAAACCTGCAATAATCAATCAGCATTTAATGGGGGAAAGAACGTCTGCGTTAAAGTTGAATAAAGACAATATTAAATGGTAAAATGTTGCATTTTTGGATGAAAAACATTTTGTTCTTGATTAACCAAATGGATTTAACAGTTACTGGCACGATCTGAAGATAGCGAAAGACAGAGCAGATTTTTTAAAGGCAGATATGAATCGGGCATTTAAAAGTTGGATCTATCGTGCTCTGGGAAGCTGCTTCTACTGAAGGCAGAATGAATTTAGTATTTTTTTCAATTATTATGAACATCAAGAGAATATCCGCAAATTTTAAACGTCGAATTATTAGATTTTTGTTAGATTTTGGGGGGTAATAATATTTTTTTTCAACAAGACTTACATTTTTTCTCTACTTTTAGAGCAATAGGAAATAGTTTGAAGAAAGAAACGTCTGTATTATTGCCTTTCCCATGGTCTAATAGTTGAAAAAACCTTAATTTATGATATTAGAAATGTGCATGCAAGTGGAAAGCAATTTTAAATAGTTTAAATGTATTAAAAATATCATATATGCTATATGAAATGGTATTGAAATTGAATATTAAAAAAAATGTATATATATATACCAGAGAGAATGTCTGACTGTTTAACCCTAAAAAGAGACCCCATAAAATATTAATTTAAAGAAAAACTGAAAAAAAATTCGAGCTGTCCTTATAATTGTGAACACCTGAAAAATCATCTTTTTACCATATTTAAAGTTTTTTAAGATAGAAAAACGATAAAACTTTTTAAATATAGTCTATTAATGAAATTCAAATTAATTAAAAATATATTTGTTTAAATTATAGTGTTCAGTGTTTAGTTAATATAGAAAAACGGGTGTCCTTATAATTATGAGAAGGACTGTATATCCTGCCGATTAGCACTGAAATATTTATCTATTAAAGTAATTGTCGATGGTAAAAAGCAAGATTAGCTGCGATTAAACTTAATTATTAATTTTTAAATAGAGAGAAACTATTAAGGTGGGTTGGAGAATATTTTAAGAAAAAATGTTTAGCATAGAAAATATCATGTGATGTGACATTTCAATGAAATAGTTCTCAGTGTCAGTTTCCATTTATTTGAAAATAAATTTTTTATCTTTATATATATATATTTAAACTCGGTACAAAAATGTGTAAAAATCCTATATGTTGTTTTCTGCATATACAGTTAGCGCTTTTTTATCAATAAAGTACTTTATTGTATATTATCAAACGGTTATAGTAAAGTCCGTGTATAAGGAATAAATTTAGTTTTCACACGGACCTTAAAGATAGTTTTTACAAGGATTTTTTTCCCATTATTCTCGGACAATAGACTTTTTAAGATTATATGCTTATTTAAGACGAATTATGCCATTGAAAATTAGTGGTAGAAAAGAAAATAAGGACTGAAATTTTATGTTCATTTAGTTTAATTACAAGACGTTTTCACTGCAGTTTCAGTTCGAAATTAAATGTACAAAATTTCATGATATTTAATGCAGTTAATATGTCATCAACCAACTGCCGGTGACGAACAAAAACATCTTGAAAATAATTATCAGGTGAAGTACAATCCATTAGATTTAATTCCTCATTGCATTTCTGTTTGTGTTGCAATTATATCCTTTAGTTCAGCTTTTTGTCATGTTGGCTTAAGAGGTCAATGAAATTTTCAATACATGATTTAAAGGTTAAAATTTATGTAATTAAAAGTTAGAGACAAACGGACGTCATCGCCAAATTTAATCAAGTGTAGCTAATTATAGCTCTTGAGCTTCCATACAATTTCAAAGTAATGAAACACAATAAATTTTTCTCTATAATTTCCACTTTTTTAATTGTACAAACTTTAATTATTGCTTGCATCAAACAAAATATATCATAAAAACAGTTTTTTCGATTATATTAAAATGTATCGTAATTAAAAACACCACATGCTATAATGCAGGTGTTCGTAAAAAAGTAAATGGGCGAATAGGTATTGATAATTAATGTTTATATGATAAAAAGTCTGAAAATAAAATATTTTTTTTCTTATTGACAGGCATCAATAATGCAAATTAATTCATTATTAACGGCCTGCTAATGATTATTAGCCTGTGAATTATGTATAATGACGACTGTAATAATATTTCGGTTTTATTACTTTCTTCTATATCCAATAGAAGAAAGTATTGGATTCGTAAAAATTTTCGACCTCGGGTTTTTGATGGACTTACATGTTTTGAGAGTTGTAGAACACAATTTGACCATTTTTAGAAAATGTCTGTCTGTCTGTCTGTCAGTCTGTCTGTGTGTATGTGTGTGTGTGACAAAATTTTGTGGCAACTGTATCTCAGGAACTACTGCACAGAACTTCATATAAATTGGTATGTAGTTGCACCTTGACATAAATTAGTGCCTATCAACTTTTGGTAAAAATTGTTTTACAGGTTGCGTTGCCATCCCGCTTTTTCTAAACTTTTAACATGGTGATATAGGACAAAATTTTGTATAAATGTGCATAAAGAGAATTATTTCTTAGTAATCATTATGAAATTTACAAGTATTATTTATAACAGAGATAGTCAACTGGGAAAATTTTTTTGTATGTGAAGGAGCCTCATCAACCCCCCTGGGGGGGGCAGTCCCCCCTCGAGGGGAGTAAATTTTCAAGATGGGTATCTTTCGAAAGGTCTCGTCAATACCTTTAAAACGAATGGTTGAACTATAAATTTGTGATAATTTAAAACAAAGTTATCGATTTTTTTTTTATACTTTTTACGAAAAAAAAAAAAAAAAAAAACTTTGAAAAAAAAAATCGTAATTAAAAAAAAAAAAATTTTTTTTAAAGAAATTTAATCGAAGTTGGTATTTAGTTGGCCCCTGACATAAACTAGTGCTGATTAGATTTGGGGATCAATCGCTCATCAGGAGGCGCTGTGATCTTATTTTTTCTAAATTTTTAACATGGCAGTATAGGACAAAATTTCGTATAAATGTACATAATGAGAGTTATTCTTAACCTGTGATTGTAAAATTAATATGAATTATTGATAAGTGTACGAGTTAATTAGGGAAAAAAATTGTGTATGTGGGGGCATCGCTTCCCGCCCCCTGGGGAGAAGTGGGGGGGGGGGGTTAAATTTTCAAGATGGGTATCTTTCGAAAGGTCTCGTCAATACCTTTAAAACGAATGGTTGAACTATAAATATGTGATAATTTAAAAGGAAGTTATCGATTTTTTTTTTTTTACTTTTTATGAAAAAAAAAAAAAAAATCGTAATTAAAAAAAAAAAAAAAATTAAAAAGAAATTTAACCAAAGTTGGTATTTAGTTGGCCCCTGACATAAACTAGTGCTGATTAGATTTGGGGATCAATCGCTCAACAGGAGACGCTGTGATCTTATTTTTTCTAAATTTTTAACATGACAGTATAGGACAAAATTTCGTATAAATGTACATAATGAGAGTTATTCTTAACCTGTGATTGTAAAATTAATATGAATTATTGATAATAGTAGTAGTTAATTAGGGAAAAAAATTGTGCATGTGGGGGCATCGCTTCCCCCCTCCTGGGGGTCCGGGGGGGGGGGTAAATTTTCAAGATGGGTATCTTTCGAAAGGTCTCGTCAATACCTAACGAATGGTTGAACTATAAATATGTGATAATTTAAAACAAAGTTATCATTTTTTTTTTTTTTACTTTTAGCAAATATATATATAGTTTTTTTTTTAAAATATTGTTACTGAGTGAATTTGTATAGGAAAATATCGAAGAAAGTCTTGTGGTGGCCACAACATACTAGTTTTATTTTATTTTTTGCTAGCAGGCCTTGCCTGCTTCGCTGGTCATTGTATTGAAATGAATTCTCAAAGTTCCATACCGTTAATAATAAAGAAAAATCTCAAAATAATAATAATAATAATAATAATAATAATTGAAATCAGTCAAAATGTAAGTTAAAGTTCCCGCTCGCTACACGTTGAATCTGAAGCCCTAATGCCTTCGGCAGTTACCAACTTTTTACTCCCCCTTCCTTCGCGGGTATTTTGAAAGTTTTGCAAAATTCACTCCCATTAAAGTGCATGTTGCGTACACTTAATCAGCACCCACACATCAAAATTGACCATTCTAAGATAATCTGGAGTATGTTTAAGCTTGAAACGTATTTTTTGCCCCCTTTCCGCCCCAAAGAAGGGGGGAGGGAGTGGGTAATTTCGCGAAATCCCTTTATAATGCATGTTGCATACACATACCTAACCACACACACATAAAAAAAAAAAAAAAAAAAATCGAGATCCTGAGATTATTTGAAGCAGAGTTATGTTTTAAAACGGGTTTTTTACCCGCTTGCTCTTAAAGGAGGGACGGGGAAGGGAATTTTGCAAAATCTCTTTATATTATGAGTTATATACATATAGCTGAGCCACATATCAAAAATATCCTTCCTAAGATAGTTTAGAGCATAGTTACACATGGATACATGTTTTTTGTCCCCCCCCCCCTCCGAAAGAAAAAATCTGGAGTGACTTCACTCGACTTTCCGAACATTGAGTAATTAACAGTTGTGTAGATAAAGTAAAGAAAGAGGAGTTGTTAAACAAACAAAAGAGAGAAAACCATAATAGAGTGTTTGAGTAACAAACGCATTTAACTTTAAAATACAACATTTGGATCGCCTGAAATTATTTGTTTTTCATTTACTCTAACAGACACAGACGAACATCAAACGTTAAAAACTTGACTTCGGTATTCAGGAAGCTTCAAAACGTGTAAATATATATATATATAAAAAAAACAAAAAAAAAACAAACAAGCTATGAATATTTAATTTAAGAAAATACAGTATTTACCATATGGTTATGAGGGATTAATTTCAATCCTTGAGCAGCTTTCCTGGACATGGTAAAATATTATAGTAAAGCACTTCCACTAACAATAACAAAGAATGCTATGGCTTAAATATGGGCAGCCTTGTATATCTTCTGAATGTTATGTACACATCACATGGTGCACATAAATATAATTCTATATTAAGAACACACGGCACAACCTTAAGTACACTTCGATCAATTTTCAAGTATTGTCGCACTATAATCTAGTTCTTTTGTGTAGTCCTGTAAACGAACAGTGAATGATCTCTATACCATATTCTACATGAAACATGTTTTTACGTATATAAAATACTATATATATTCACTTCATTTGGTTTAGTGCAGTTTATAGATGTGAAACTCTACTTATCTGCAATTTCCCCCATAGGCGTAATGCATTTGAATTCTCTTGGGTGTCCCTGTACACGAACCATTTGCTTAATCTGAACAAAAAGTTTAGTGTAGCATTCCTATATAATACACATTTAGAATACCAAGTTTGGACTTTCTGCTACAATTTGTTTTTGTGATATGCAGATAACAGACAGACACACAGACCAAACGCTAAAAACATGGTTTTTGGATTCAGGGGACCTCAAAACACATAAATATAACAAAAACTCAAATTTTGAAAATTTGACTCAAAAGCAATACTTTTTTTTTTACCTTATGGTAAGAAAAAGTAAAAATGTGCGAAATGTCAAAATGATCGGTGCATTTTTTTTGAGAAATCGTGTCCACCGTTTTTCTGAAGGGTCTCCGGATACCAGGGCACACCGGATGAATTTTCCAAATTTGTTAATGAAAATTTAGTAAAATATTGTTTAAATGTGGCTCTTTTATAAGCTCAAAATTTAGAATAAAAATTCATATTTAAAATAAATAAATAAATAATAGAGAAAACATGCTTTTCTTTCTACCTCCTTTCTTTTTCTTTTAAGCCTTCAAAACTCATATAATCCCTTAATTTAATCGTCCTATATCTATTTCAGTAAAAATGAGATAAAGGAGATAAGAGATCACAATAGTTTAGAAATTGAAGATACGGTAATACGGCATTTCTAAATTTGCACTGATATTAAAATTTACTAAAAATATTTTTTCTCTATAAATCCTCTTTTCATATCAGTTTTACTTTACTATACTTTTTATAAGTAAAAAAAAATGTGCCTGATGGAATATCTCACTATTAATTCCGGTAATTTCATGTTGCTAAATTTATTTTAAAACTTTATTTGAGAGAAAAAAGCAAGTTTAGTTACTAAGTTTAAAGTTGTACAAACATACTAAAAATGAAATAAAATAAATCAAGCCACAGATTAAAACTAAGGAATAAAACCAAAACTATAAAAAAAAAAAAAAATAATAATAATTGCTTTAGCAAGGAAATGCACGATATTGATAGAAACGAAATATAAACAACAACATAAATAAGAAACAATGAAAATAATGAGCATGTTATATGTTTAAAAGCCGTTTCCTATATTGTTGAACAATTGTTGTTATTCTTAATTATGAAGTATCATTGTTGTGTCCATTGTTGGTATAATAACAACAAATACATTTGCATAAATTTAGTTCTGGTAAAAGTCTTTTGCTTGACGTTTGCTAAGAGCTCATAATTTGCTATTTTGTTATTTAAAACGTTTCATAATTACTAATTTGTGACTTTTTTCATTTTATGATATTGTAAAAAATGGGTTTCAAAAGTTTCTTTCAGAAATTTGCGTAAGTAGATCAATTTTGCGATGCACTCTAAATTTTCCAATATGTTTCGCTAAGCCTAATGTATTCAACGTTACTTTTAATGCATTAATGTAATATAAACAATGTTTTGCTTTCACAAAAAGGATCAGTGCATTTAATATTGTATACAAATTTATAAATATATTATATACACCATTGGAAGATTCAATAACAGATATTTATTTATTATTCCATGTACATTTATCAGGGACTGGAGCAATCTACATTTTCCATACCATTTTTTGAAAGATAAAAATTTAGTAATTGTTTGCAGTATTTTTCTTCTATTGAATATTGTGAATATTTATAGTGATATTTAAAATAGAAACTGCATAGAGCTCTGATATATATGTACATATTTACATACAGTGGCGGAGCCAGAACTTAACTTTTTTTTTGGGAGGGGGGGAGGGGCTAAGAGTTTTCAAGATATTATTCCAGATCAATGAAAAATTTACTATTGTAACATCCAATTGGGAATGTCAGTGCTTTTTTTTTTTTTTTTTTTTTTTTTTGGGGGGGGGGGGTTCAGCCCGCTAGCCCCCCCCCTTAAATCCGCCACTGTTTACATACATATATTTCTTCTTGTACGTGCGTGTTTTATTTTAACGTCACTTATTTTAAAGCAATCCATGGTTTGGACAAACTTCTAGGAGAGGTAGAGTGCACCCTGGTGATTCGAAATCATAAGGTTATCCAGCGTGAGAAATGCGTTCATGACACGCTGGTATATGCAGAATCCTTAGAAATAAAATGTCGCCTGCAAATAATTATCTATTTTAAAGATGAATGTACATGGACAAAAAGAAGATGGCTCAAAGATAGTGTTAGAAATTTATCCACCGACTCCAATAAATACTCTCTAATTATAAAAACAATGTACATTCATTATTAAAATGAACCATCACTTATGGAACAGAGTCTTTTTATTTTTGATTATCTGTGTGTGCGACATATTTCAACATTATAATGATCTAAAACCAAAATGAAAAAAGTTTTAATTAGCAAGTTATGACTAATGTATAATATACGGAGATTAAAAATCATTATACAAATTAGGAAATATGGAAAATTTCTTTAAATGAAGGAAAAATAACTTTGACATTTAACCCCCAAAAAGCTGCTATATTTTTATCGAGAGTATGTATAGTTTCAGGCTATAATATAGTCAGCTGTTTCATATATATATATATATATATATATATGCATATACATACTTGCCAACCATCTCATTATGAACCGTACAATTATTAGTACTCGCCTTTTTTTTCACACCAATAATTTTTAGAGTAATTTTAGTCTTATTTAATCGCAACAACATTTGGAGAGAATAACTCTAAAAATATAGTGGTGTGAGAAAAGGGGCATTTATTCAGGGGGCGTTAACAATTGTACGGTTATTAATGAGATGGTTGGCAAGTATGCATATATATGGCCCAATGAAATTTACCCTTTTAGTAGCCGAAAAATTTTATTTTATATTTTGAAACAGCAAAGAAAAAAAATTACATTAAAAGTAACAATAATGCACCAAAGTAGAGCGAATTTTAATAATAAAATTCTTTTAATAACAAAAAACATTTAATGTAAT
Source organism: Salticus scenicus (assembly GCA_963930645.1). Taxonomy (NCBI): domain Eukaryota; kingdom Metazoa; phylum Arthropoda; class Arachnida; order Araneae; family Salticidae; genus Salticus; species Salticus scenicus. The sequence continues at coordinate 137,989,929 of OZ005659.1, read as the reverse complement.
CTACTGTTTCAGTTCAACAGCAAATGCATAAATAAATATGATGTTTTTTCAGATTGCGTTCTCGTCATGACTTTGATTATGATCAGGATATTATGAAATACGAGAAAAGTTTGAAAATTTTGAGAAGAGAGTTAGCAGTAGACATGTAAGTGTATAAAATACTTTTCTATAATTTCATAATTTTTCTTGCAAATTTTTGTATCCTAAATTACATTTTACAGTCCGTATTTTTACTCTTTCGCCCGTCTTAAAATGATTTGAATTATAGACAGATGTTAAAGCAGGTTAGTACTATTTTCTCTCATCATTTTGCATAAAAGTGCAAAATAATCGAAAATGTGTAAAAATTATTTGATTAATTACAAATACTTCTTGCAATGAAAAAGTAGACAGATAGACAGACGAACTGTAGTCATATACACTGTTAAATTTCGATCTAAAGTATTCAAATTTTTTTTTTTTCAAACTTCTCAAACAATGAAAGTTAAATTACATATACAAATGAAAATAGATTTTTAGAATTACAGCATGCATTACAATAAAAACAATAATAATAATAATAATGAAACATCAATTACTCTAACAATTTTCATTCGTCTGTATTTATATTATCATAGCTGCCAACTTTTACCCTTTTTGTCTATACCAGTAATATGCAATGGAAATGTCTTATGACTTTCCGTTATAGCCTTTCACAAATTAAATTAAATAAACAGTTCTACTCATATAGCGTGGTATCGGAAAAAAGAATAAAAGTTGAAAGCTATGACATTCATTATGCATATATATAATACAATTTATTTGTAATGTAAATATTTATAACACATTTGCATTGCATGCATTAGAAAAATGTAGTTTAGTTTCAAAACTTTTTAAGTCAACATTACTGTTACCTTTTTTTTAATGCGCGGCAGTGTCTAAATGCCTTATTCGAAAGAGCTGAAATTTTATAACCATGTTATAGGACGCGATCGCACGAACTGCATAGACTTTGCTGAATTAGAAACTTACAGTTTTTTTGCAGGAACATAATGAAAAGTTCTTTATTACTATGGTTTATGGGCTCAAGTTATTTAATGTGCGATAATATCAAAATGCCTTCCCATTTAGCAGAAAATTTATATACATGTCATAAAACACTACTGCACGAACTGTATAGATTTTTGGTAAATCTAGTCCTTATAGTTATTTTACAGAGACACAACGAAAGTTTCTTTATCAATATGGCTTATAGATTCAAACTTTAACGTGCTATAGGGTCTAAATGCCTTTTTCAATGCTGAAAAATTATATACATGCCATAGGTCACTGTCACACGAACTGTACGGATTTTGGTGAATACAGAGTTTTATAGAGTTTTACGGGGTCACAACAAAAAATACTTTAACATTATGATCTATGGGGTCAAATAATGTGAAGTGAAATAGCGTAAAATTAAACAACATGTTATAGGGAGAAAAATATTCAAACACTTTAATTTTCTCATTTGTTTATTTAACGACTTTTCTCCCTTTAATTTGTTTAACCTGTAATTATTTAATGTTCAGAAAGTCAAGTGGAATCACTCCAGATTTTTCAAATTATAAATATTATTTTTAAGTTTCCTTGTATTTTAATTTTTTTGTGAGATTTTTTTCAAATGAACAAAACACTTCCAGCTTCATGTATGACAGTGCTTCTTATGATTGTCAAGTCGAAGCAGCTCTCAGGCGAATGAAAAGGCCATCTGCAGTCTGCCAAAATGCTATGCTGTGGTTCAAAAGCCAGTTGAAATCAGAAAGGGAAAAGGTATGGACAAAATTGATGACTGAGAAAAAGATCGATTTGTCCAATGCAATGATTTATTTGATAAGAATCGACGAAACTGACGCAGTGTGGCTGAGCCTTGAAAGCAGAGCAAAAGATTACATTTTTGAATGGCAGCGAAGAGCTAACTTTACCGTCCTTGAAATGTTTATTCTTAGACATAAAATGTAAGTATAAATGTAACTGTGTATGAATATATGGATATTTTGGATTTTCATTTACATTGTAAAACATTTAGATTGATTATATATCCCGTTAGTAGTCGCTAGTTGGTCGATTTGCCGCCCATCCTTCAGTGTTGCCAGATTTTTTTATTCAATAGCCACCAAAAATTTTTAGAAGTGGCATTTCATATACATAAAATACGAATAAAATCGAAGAAACGTCGATCACATCACTTCTTAAAATTATTGGTGACAGTTAAATAAAAAGTACGCAATTTCTAATAGGTGGCGCTGTCTATAGCGACTACTAACGGGTTAAAAAAGAAAAGGTATAAATATTGGCACTGTGGCGTTTCGGACTTTCGGGCGAGGGTTCTGGTAGCGAGTGAGAAAATCCCGTCACAGCAGAAGTTGATAAGAAAATTAATTTAATTAAAATTTAAACAAGATTCTATGTACAACCGTTAGTTACAATATTGATGTTGGAGGATTATATACAGTGGCTAGGAGTTACAGCATGGATCGATAGTTGAGTGGATGCTTTTAACAAACAGTTTCAGTGGATCTCCGTGATCCGAAATTCGATTTACTGAAACAATACTTGCACCGTTCCAGGTACAGAAAAGATATAATTCAGTCCTAGGATAATTTAGTAAAATGTCTCTTACGAGCTGACCTGCACACCTTCCCTGGTGACAGAAAATAAGCTGACCTGTGTTCTCTGCTCCTAGAGGAACACACAAAAAAATCACTAAGTCTCGCTACCTCTCCTGGTAAACGGGACAAGAAAAAACCCTCCGACCTTCACTGGCCGAAGACAAGATACGAATCCCCGACTCTCTGCTTCCAGCCCTGCTCCTGGGGAAACTCTTTCTCTCGATGGCAACCCGCGCTCCTCCCTCATTCGCTGAGCGGGCGGGCGCCTTCTCGTCTGGCCGAAGAAATTCCTCGGAAACTCCGCTGTTCTCACGACCATCAGGGCGTACTAGCAGGGCAGCTTCTTTGTACTTTAGTGTCACAGTTCGAGACAGTCTAGAGCCAAACTATTGTAAGTATCAGCACACCTGCTCTGTGTAGAGATTAAGGTCTGGCCAACTTTAATTAATTGGAAGGGGGGCTGTATGCCACAACTCCCCCCCCTTAAGATGGTTTTCTGGGGTTGAAAAACTCCAGAAAATCTCTGCAATCAAATTAGGTTAGGGTGCATCAAAGCAATTCTAGAGAGGCTAATCTTCCTGACTAAACAATACTTAAATTTACACTAAAGTTACAAGTTTCAAATTACAAATTAATTAACATAATAAAAACAATACTAATAATAATAAACTATATACAAAATTTCTTACAGATAACTTTTAATCCACCCGACTCAAACAGTCCACATGAGGAATGTCTTTTCCTGGTCTGTGTCGGATTTCATAGTTAAAGGGCTGCAAGGTTAACGCCCACCGCATTAATCTGGGATTGTTTCCCGCATTTTCTTTAACCATATTAATGGGTTGTGATCAGTTTCTATGGTAAATTTTTGACCATCCAGGTAATGTTTCAACTTTTTCACTGCGAAAATGATCCCAGCACATTCCTTTTCGGTTGTGCTATAGTTTTTCTCTGCCTTAGTAAATTTTCGACTTAAGTACAGAATTGGATGTTCTTCATCTCCTTGCCTTTGAGCCATGATAATACCTATCCCCTTATCTGAGGCGTCACTTTGAATAATAAACTCCTTAGTATAATCAGGAGCGTACAGTACTGGGTCACGGGTGAGTTTATCTTTTAACTCCCTAAAAGCCTTCTCCATTTCGGGACTCCAGTCTACTTTTTCCTTTTTCGTTTTCCCTCTTAAAGCTCGGGTCAGCGGTTCTACTATTATTGCATAGTTCTTTATGTATCGGGAGTAATACCCGCACATCCCTAAAAACCTTCTAATTTCCGTTTTTGATTTTGGAGCTGGGAAATCAGTAATGGCCTTAATTTTAATCTCGGACGGTTTCGTACGTCCTTTCCCTACAACATGCCCTAAATATTTGACCGTCTCCTGGGCAAATTTACACTTGGCTAATTTAATGGTTAATTTTGCCTTGGTTACCCGCTTTAGAACTATATCTAAATGTTCTAAATGCTCTTCCCATGAATTAGAAAAGATAGCCATATCGTCAAGGTAAGGCAAACAGAAACTTTCTAGTCCCTTTAATAGAATACTCATGAATTTTGAAAACCTATACGGGGCGGAGACAAGTCCAAATGGCATTACCAAAGGTTGATATGAACCGAAACTAGTTACAAATGTCGCTAAACGTTGTGCGTTAGGGGTTAAAGGTATTTGCCAATAGCCTTTAGTTAAGTCAATCACGGTAATAAATTTTGATGCTGCCACTTGCTCTACCCTCTCTTCTATGTTAGGCAAAGGGAAAAATTCGGCACGAGTTATCTCATTTAACTTGCGATAATCAACGCACGGGCGGGGTTCTCTGCCAAGGGCCTCTACTAATATCATAGGCGAGGTATAATCTGACTCCCCTTCCTTAATTATGCCCAATTCTAACATACGCTGGATTTCGGATTTCAGGATGTCGGTTTGTCGAGGTGACGTCCTATATGGCTTCATTCTAACGGGTTTATCACTAGTCAATTCAATATCATGCTCAATTAAATTCGTTCGGCCTGGAATATTGGAAAACACTTTCTTGTGTTTAATTAGTAATGCTCCTAATTGCTCCTGTTGGGCTTTTGTGCAACGACTTCCTAAATTACTGTCCCTAATTACCATATTGAGGTCAAATTCTTCCGGGTCAGTTATAGGATAAGGTATTTCTAAGTCTGCCTCCGTCGTTTTATTATCCCGATTTTCCTCTATTAATACATTTACGATTTCTGCTCTCTGCACGTAAGGTTTTAGTAAATTGACATGATAAATTTGCGACTTTTCGCGCCTGTCCGGTACATTTACAATATAATTAGTCTCTGACATTTGACTCTCAATAGTGCCTGGCCCTATCCATGATACGGATAATTTATTGGGTTTACTTGTGGCTAAAACCAGCACTTTGTCCCCGGGATTAAATTTCCGATTTACCGCATTTCTGTCATACCAGATTTTGCGTTTGTCCCTTTTTTCCTCCATCTGCTCCCCTGCGAGCTCTTGACACCTTTGTAGTCTGTTTATCAATTCGAAAACATACTCCGTCACTGGGTTTTGCTCCTCTTCCTGCTCTGTCCATTTCTCAAATAGCAGGGTTTCCGGGGTTCGCAGATTTCTCCCATGAACCAACTCGGCTGGGCTGAATCCCGTTGATTCATGTGTTACCGTCCGCAAAGCTAACAAAGCATAGGGTAAACTCCTCTCCCAACTTTCTCCACTTTCTAAACAGATTACCTTCAATAACCGTTTAACTGAACGATGCCAACGCTCAATGCAATTTGTCTGTGGGTGGTGCACACTACTGTGAGTTATTTTAATTCCAAATTTTTCTAAGAAAGTTGAGGTTAAGTTACTCATAAAACAAGCCCCTAAGTCTGTTTGGATTACTTTCGGAAATCCCATTCTACTAAATACTATCATTAACGCGTCGATCACTGTTTCCGACCTTGAATCGGGTATCGGGATAGCCTCTGGATACCTCGATGCTAAACACATAGCCGTGAGCATATATTTATTTTGATTTTCCGAAGGTGGGAGTGGTCCCACAATATCACAGTTTATATGCGTAAAAATTGCAGTAATAATGGGAACAAGTTTAAGAGGGGCTTTTTTTTGCTCTCCTGCCTTCCCAATTTTCTGACAAGGATCACACGATTTTACATAGGCTTCAGCCTCTTTAATGATATTTGGCCAGAAAAAATATCGCAGCAATTTATCCTTAGTTTTAGTCATGGCCACATGACCGGATATTAAACTGTGACAAAGATTCAAAATTTCATTCCTATATTTCCTCGGAATAATTAGCTGACGTCTTTTTTCTCCTCTGTGATCTGTAGCAATTCTGTACAGCAAACCTTGATCTATTGTTAAATTCGATTTCTCCTCTTTCGCGCGCGCCCACAACTCCGTCAGGCTTTCATCTTTTTCCTGCTCTTGGCGAAACTCGTTTTTCCCAACGTGCGCCAGAGCGGTGATCCTATCCTCCTCTAACTCGGGGAGGAAAATTGATTCTTCCGTACCCTGATTTTCCGTAGGCTCGCTCTCTGGCGACATTTCTGCCTCTCCCTGATCATTCCCAGCGCTTTCACTCGCCAGACTGGTTTTTGGCGCAGTTTCGTTTTTACGCCTTTTTGCTCGCGTTTCGACTGCATGGATTAATTCGGGTTTTTGTTTTTTTCTCTCGATTAATTTCTGCGTCTCATTTCCCAGTAAATAATAATCCATGAGAACTTCCTTATCCGCTACCGCGGCTTTCGTATTAATTAACCCTATTCCCTCAATTTCTAATTCAATATTGGCTATGGGTAGACATCTCACTTCGTTGGCTAAAGCTGCCTTAACCCACACGGTTTCCCCGTTTAATTGCTCATTAGAAATTATTTTATGAGGGGCAATATCGAGGCACGTCCCAGAATCACGTAAAATGGTAAACTTTTCCCCATTTATCTTGGCTTCACTTAAATAAGGTTCAAAAGCCGGGTTTAAATTCTCAGCGTCTCCTACGTGATTTACTTTTTCAGCCTTCTCTTGTCTGCTTTTCCAGACTGGGCAATTTGGCTTAATGTGATCGGGGGAAGAGCACACATAGCAAACAATAGGTTTTCGGGCCTCAAATAATTTAGATCTTTCCGTCAGATCAGACTTATCCCTCCAATTTTTTTGTTCTGGGGCATTTTTCTCAACCCTATTTTTATCAAAGTTGCGAGGTTTATCTAATTTCTTTTCTGGTGGTGGTTTCGGGGTCCAACTTTTCTTATTATTTCTGCGAACTGACTCGTACGCGTCAAACTTCTTAGCTAACTCTCGCGGTTCATTGAGAGAGCTCCACGAATCTATGAAATGATCTTTCATTTCGAAATTAGCCCGTTTCTTTAACTGGTCGGCCACCATTAATTTCTTTAGATCCTCAAAATTTGTCACTTCTACTCCCTCTAACCACCCATTTAAATATGTATCTAAATCATACGCTAGATCATGCCAAAGAGTTCCCGGTTGTTTTTGGTGTTGCATAAATTTAATTCTAAAATTTTCCGGACTTAATTTAAATCGATCTAATAGCATTTGTTTGACTTTCTCAAAATCGTCACTAATTTCTTGGGGTTCTTTTAAAATTAATTCCGCGATTTCTACGGGCAATAAAGCTAATAAATTAGTCACTAGATCCTCGTCATCTATTTCTAACTTCCTAGCTTGTCTTTGGAATAACGCAAGAAATAATGCCATGTCCGATTTCTCCGGTTCAAATTTTTGCATAACCGATTTTAGTGATTGTCGGCTGGGGCGTTCGCTACGAGTCGAAGCTAGACTTACTGTTTCTGAATGTTGGGCTATTTTAAGTTTTTCTAACTCTAATTCATATTTCCTTTCCGCTTCTCTTTCAGCGATTTTTTTCTCTTCAGCCTCCCTTTCCGCAATCTTTTCCGCCTTCCTTTTCTCTTCCGCCTTTCTTTCTAAGAGATCCTCCCGTATTAACTTAATTTGAGCTAGGGCTAGGTCTTTATCATAATCTGGAGACTTTTGAATTTTCCCTATGATATCACTTATCCTATCCGAAGTTTCAACAATCACTCCGAATTCGACTTCGAGCTCTTGCAGTTCCGCTTTCCTATACTGCCCTAATTCTGACATGTTTACCTAATTCTAAATTCACAATTTAATCTTACACAATTCCCAAAAAAATTTCTACACAATACCTAACACTTTTACACAATTCCTAACAATTTTACACAATTCTTACAATTTTACCCAATTCCAAAAAATACATATACAAAATTACACTAATAAAACCTATAATTCAATTTTGCAAATTTTTGGGGTGTATAAAATTCCAATACAACACGATTCCAATAATTAAAACTTAATATTCAATTCTACACATTAAATTTGAAATATTTGAAATCACAACCCTTTCCAGGAAAGAAACCTCTTTCCGTAACTTATTTGATTCACTTTTAATTTTCGTAAATTACACAAAACAATATGAAATTACTGTGTTATCTTTCTCAAGATATTTTAACACCCTTTTTGTTTTCTCAATTAATATCTGTTTTCAAATATAATCTTTCTCATTTAAAACAAGATAATCAAATATGTGCAAATCAATTAATATTTTTCCAAACTAAACAAATATGAGTTATATTTAAATTAAATTTACCTATAATTTAAATTCCTCCCTGTTTTTACTTAGAGTTTCTAATATTTGTGATATGCCACATTTTTAATTTTTCCAAAAACAATGTTAATTTAAGGTTTACTCTCCCTTAATAAATTTCTAAATAACTTTTAACTTTATACATTTATCATCTAATACCTTAATTAACAAAAATTTTACAGCCTCACTAGAAAAGTTTGACTCACCCCTGTTTTGTTGTCGTTGCTCGAGTTCCGTCCTTCCTACTGGCACTTATGATGGGCTCTCGGATCGGCACTCCGTATGGAATTCGGGATGGGCTCCGGATAATTCAGGCTGAGGGCTCTCCTCTCTGTCTTACAGATTCTAGTCGATGCGACGTAGATGTATCCTCTGTTGATTTGATGGTTCGACGTACTCCGCTGCGTCTATCCTTCCGATCCTTCCGTTGAGTCTATCACGTTTCTATCGTCCGTAGTCCGTACTTCTTCAGGCAGTGTAGTATTTCTCCAACAATCATCCCTCTAGCGCTGCCACCAAGTTAGTATAGCTGTGGCGTTTCGGACTTTCGGGCGAGGGTTCTGGTAGCGAGTGAGAAAATCCCGTCACAGCAGAAGTTGATAAGAAAATTAATTTAATTAAAATTTAAACAAGATTCTATGTACAACCGTTAGTTACAATATTGATGTTGGAGGATTATATACAGTGGCTAGGAGTTACAGCATGGATCGATAGTTGAGTGGATGCTTTTAACAAACAGTTTCAGTGGATCTCCGTGATCCGAAATTCGATTTACTGAAACAATACTTGCACCGTTCCAGGTACAGAAAAGATATAATTCAGTCCTAGGATAATTTAGTAAAATGTCTCTTACGAGCTGACCTGCACACCTTCTCTGGTGACAGAAAATAAGCTGACCTGTGTTCTCTGCTCCTAGAGGAACACACAAAAAAATCACTAAGTCTCGCTACCTCTCCTGGTAAACGGGACAAGAAAAAACCCTCCGACCTTCACTGGCCGAAGACAAGATACGAATCCCCGACTCTTTGCTTCCAGCCCTGCTCCTGGGGAAACTCTTTCTCTCGATGGCAACCCGCGCTCCTCCCTCATTCGCTGAGCGGGCGGGCGCCTTCTCGTCTGGCCGAAGAAATTCCTCGGAAACTCCGCTGTTCTCACGACCATCAGGGCGTACTAGCAGGGCAGCTTCTTTGTACTTTAGTGTCACAGTTCGAGACAGTCTGGAGCCAAACTATTGTAAGTATCAGCACACCTGCTCTGTGTAGAGATTAAGGTCTGGCCAACTTTAATTAATTGGAAGGGGGGCTGTATGCCACAGCACCCTTTTTGTTTTTGACTTAAAGTTGCTTTAAGTTTGAAATATTCTACATTTTTTTATCTTCATTAACAACTGTAACAAGATTGGTAAATGAGAGGGGGCAAAATAACGATTGATATCAAATATTTCAATTCAAAAACGAAGATTTACAAAAAGCATTTAAAAAGACACCAGAAAAAATGGGTCGCAAATAGGGGCCTTTTTCAGATAGAACACAAAAGATAGTTTAAAATGCTTTAAAACAGGATAAAACAATACAAAAAGATATAAAATGTATTTATTACCGAAAAGAAAAAAAATTACAGTAATCGCTGACATAACTGGCTCTTAGAAACCTGCCACAATCTAAGTGTGCTCACATTCGGAACAAAACTTCACACCACTCTTTTTTGCGAGTGTGTTCAGAGAACATTCCGTTACAAAACATGTAAGTCGCATCTCTCGAATTTAGTTAATCTCCGTCGTTGAAATCCAGATTGATATCATCATCGCCGTGGATAACGGGAGGGTCACAGTAATCTAATAAATTTAACAATGAAACCTATTGTTCGTAGGTTGAATTTTCTTTCTTTGAAGGCCTTTGGTTTTCTCATTAATGGCCAGTCTTTTACCTTACCGGACCCTGGTGGTATATTATTTAGGGAAATCTTAAAGATGTCTTCTTGTGAGCACTTTTGTCAATCAATGTAATCAATTGTTTCTTGTATGGCCATCAAATGATGAGGTCGGACCTTGCTGATGGACAAAAGTAGCTTTGGATCGCCGCTTTTCAGATATCACTGTGCAATTATTTTAAACTAACCATAAGAGCACGAAAAGAAAACGATTTCAGATACCTGTCAAAAGTTTTTAGTCGATAACAACCACCACTTGACCCTGCATCCATGGAACTTGAAAGAATGGTTCCAACTGCTCTCTACTATCTTATATCAACAAGTGGCACCACCTACATTTCTTGCCGCCATCCTTCAGCGTCTCCCATAGCCAATTGTGGAATGGTGCCCTTATTTCCACCTATTCCCATTTTTGCACCTTCTTTTCATATCGGTTCAATTCATATCTGTAATAATAAGTGAACCTAATTAATATTGCTTTACTTCCTCTTTAACTGTTACAATTAAAATAAAATTATGTTAAAATGTGCAGTATATATTTAATTTCTTATGTGAAGAACTCAAATGAATGCTTTTCAATACTGTATATTCTAAATGAATTATTATTTTATTAATGTAATTTTTTATTGTTTTAGGTTGTCATTCTCTCAAAAAATGAAGCTAACTCTCTTCAAAAGGAAAAAATAATTTTTAACATCACTGATCGTTTTCCGAAATGATGCTTTAACATCTTCAGCATCCAAATCCTGATATTTATGACTCACTTACCTGGACTTGACTTTTATTTCCCGAAATGTGACTTTTATTTACCCGAAATATGACTTTTATTTACCCGAAATGTGACTTATTTATTGCTATTTAACATCAATGGATATCTCTCGAGCTTCTTCTTCAATGTTGGATCTTTGTCATGTGTATCTCATCCTTCATCTTCGGCCATCTTGAACACCATCCTCTCCAGCTTCGACCTTCTTCTCCACTCAGTGCCATTTTCCCCTCTTTTATAATCAGCAGCTCCATAATATGTACTTACGCATTTTCAAATAAATACTTACACAAGTGAACGACTGTGTTCTTCTGCTTTAGTAGATTTTCTATTGTTTTAGATTTTTTACAAGACAAAAGTTCTGTTTTGTTTTAGCACACCAATTTTGTTTAGCATTTAAAAAAAAAAAAAAAAAAGCTAGTTTATTATTGAACCTTATTAAAGACGGTGAAAAAAAAAAAAAAAAAAAGCATTTTTAATACTTTGACATGGGGCCGTGCCCTTAGAGGAAATCCATAAACCCGTGTCCTTAGCGGAAATGTTATCCCCCCTCGGTGGCATGCTTTGAGCATACGTGCCTTTAGCGGAAATGTATAATAAACTTAAAAATAAATTAATAAATAAAAAAAATGAACTTTTCAATTTTCCTCCACATTTTATCCACATTTAGCACTGGCTATATTTTGCTTCAGAAGTAACCTGTCTCAAAAATAGGTATGCTTACTGTAGAATATCCGTTATTTGAGGGCACGGTGATCTGTAACAATATAAAGCTTAATGAATCACAGTACTCCAAACGAAAACGTACATTACTGTCATTTTATGATTTATTTAAGTTTTTGAAAATCTAATTAAGCTTTACACCTTTTAAAACTAAATCAAAAACGAAAAATCATGAGGTACGATTTTGATTATCAACACTTTCCAACTGTACGTACTCGTTGTATCGTATAACGTTCTATGTTCTGTGTCTAACTATTTATTACACAATAGACAGACAGAAAGACAGATATATAGACTAAATGAATTCATAATCACTCTGAAACATTGTTGGAAAGTGTTAAAAATGCTTAACACAAACAGAAATGCTGCTCTCAATTTCCCATTTGCTTTTCTTTAAATTGCAAAAATCGCTGTATAGCAGCGTCACCTGTCGGTCCATAAACATTCGAATTGAATCAGTATAATGTCTCACAATGGCCTTCTCTTATATCAAGTTTTGATTGATTATACGCAATAGAACCTGAGATACAGCTTCCCCTTAAACTGTGGAAATCGCTGTATAGCAGTGTCACTTGTTGAGCGCTTGGCACCAAAAGTTGATAGGCACTAATTTAGCTCAAGGTACATCTACATGTAAATTTATATGCAATTCTGAGCAGTAGTTCTGGAGATACAGTTGCCACAAAATTTTTGTCACTCACACACACATACAGACAGACATTTTCTAAAAATAGTCAAATCGTGTTCTGGACCTCTCAAAACGTGTAAATCCATCGAAAACCGGACGTCGATATTTTTACGAATTCAGTACTTTCTTCTACTGAATACAGAAGAAAGTAAAAATAAAAAATTCTTAAAATATTTACGGATGCCGGAGGCGGACAAACGGACAGTAGAGTCGACAAATACACTAATTCAAATCATATAATTAAAAAAAATGGTAGAATTATTTTACCATTTTTTAAAATGTGAATATGATTCACGTTTATGAATACGCTTAATGTAAACGAAAATGCAATTCAGCAAATTTCCAATAATAACCCTCAGTGTAACTGAATATTTTTGTGTGACTCTGTAAATCTAATGCTAACCATACTACATTCTATAGAAAGCATTCGTTTGTGCATCTGAATAACATATTTCAGTCTGCTACTTGCATTTCTTCTTATTTTCGCTAAGGGCACGTGTGAGAACAAGTTCACACATATGTTCTTTTAAATATTTAATTTCTTTCTAAATAATTCAATTTATAATTTTAAATAAAAAGGTCAATTTATTAAGAATAGTTAAAATTAATTCATTCATTTAACATATAAAATCTAATTTAATTTATTCCAATAAAAAGAACATTTTATTCTGTAATATCCTCTGAATTCAATTCATTCTATTATAAAAGGCAATCTCTATTTAATTTAATTTGTATTTTTACTAGGGGACTTATTCGTTTGTAGATAGATACATTTCCCCCTTTTCATCAACGTTATGTTCAATATCTCATTTAATTATAGATAGAAAATAATTTATTTGTCTAAATTACTTCATAATATAAACTGAAGTTGCAAAATTTATTTCATTTCCGGTGATTTATGCTTTCATAATAGCTTAGTTCAGCCTTATTGGCGTCAACAGATATGGATTCGTTTCTTTTAATAATAATAATAAAATAAAATAAAGAACAAATAAATTCTTAATGATATATTGGTGGCGCCGATAAAAAGTAATTACTTTAGTATAATTTATGTTGCCAAGCTTGGCTTTGTCTTTTGAATAACGGATTAAATTTTTAAATTAACCAATTAGAACATTCTTCTGGCGCTTTATTTGGCATTGGTTTATTAATTTCGGGTTTGAATTGGCGAATGCAATTGAGTACACCTTTGGCATTCAAACAGTCAAAATCTCTTGTTTACTGGTTTAATAAACATCTCTCCTAGTTTGCTCTCCCTCTCTCTCTCTGCCCTATAGATCATATGAGGACCATTATAAGTGTTTGCTTGAAAATTCATGTTTTTAACATAAGAATAAAAAACTGTTTCTTTTGCAAGTGACTTCTATTATTTATGTCAAGTGACACTTTTTTTAAAGAACTGCTATGGACTTCCAGCCTGGTTATTGTGGTAAGCAATGTACTTGATGGATTCACTATTTCACGGACAATAAAACGTCTTCACAAATCTTGGTCTGCGTGACCAGTGGTTCTCTATTTTCTACAAGGATCAAGAGAAAGGGAGGGGCTGTATTCATTCTTATTTTGTTGAAAATTCTCATTCGCAGTATACTCAAACTTTTCTCATGGATTACGCATACGCTTATCGGACATAACGGAGAAAAAGAAACAATTTAAGATATATTACTGGACGGCAATGCCTCCATTGATGAACTATGTCTCGACTTGTGCTACTAGCCTTTTTTTAATGTTCCTCTGTATAAAGAGACGAAAAAAACGCTCAACTGTTTAACAGTGCATTTTTGCATACATACAAGTTAAAAGCCAGAACTTCGTGCAGTTTTTTGCGTTTTATTGATTTAATTGAAAATGCGCTAGTGGATTATCTGCATAAATGTTTTTTGTCAACTCCTGTCCCCCGTTCGACCGAATATGTCACCAAGCTTCGTCACTGAGCAACAGTTACCTGTAGTATGATGCTTCCATATTTTTGTGAATATACAGTGCTTGGGAAAGTTTAACAATCTCTTGGTTTTTCAGCAGCTGTTTCTGTCCCAGTCCAACCTTCATCATTTCCGAATTTTGTGTATTCAAGCCATGCCGTTTGGATTTATTTTGCCGTTTTCTAGTGTTTGTGCACATTTTTTTTTTAAAGGAACGTCATAATCAAGTGAAATCTTATAGTGACGATCGGAAATAGACATTCAGGTACACTACGTGTGCAAAATGGTGAAAAGCATATGTGTGATGTGCAAAGGAAAAATTGTATACGGGAAGAAAACTGCCTCTTTTATATGAACATCAGTGCTCATAAAATTTTTTAATTTTTGTTAAAGACATAATTCCAGAATTTTGTTTTCATACAAACAATTTCTTCATCAGATGATTAGGGAATATTAAATATGTTTTCAAAAACATATTACAAAAATTAGTGAACTTTTAGGATGATTTGAATACAATTTCTTCAGGACTCTTTTCATGTGAGTATATCATTTTTCCATCACAAAATTTTTCCATAGACTTGGTATAATTTTATTATTTAAAGCGTTTTCTTTACGTTTAATTTGCAAGTGTTTCATATATATATTATGTTTGGTTATGCTCGTAAATTTTCAGGTATTTTTAATGTTGAATAAAAATTTTTTTGGGTCTTGTTTTAATACATTTAAGGGAAAATTAATTAATATATCGTTTCATGTTGTCTTGCATATTTATACATATGTAGATAGATTGAATACACTGGGAGTTATTGTCGAGTCATTTATAATTGATATGAGAATTTATCTATTTTTCTTTGTTATGTTTATATATGTGTTTA
The DNA here is from genome assembly GCA_963930645.1 of Salticus scenicus. Lineage (NCBI taxonomy): Eukaryota > Metazoa > Arthropoda > Arachnida > Araneae > Salticidae > Salticus > Salticus scenicus. The sequence continues at coordinate 137,974,766 of OZ005659.1, read as the reverse complement.
TACTTATATTTGATCTGGTCAATTTTTATCAAGAAGAAATTTTATTAAATCTAATTTTTCAATACTATTGCTTGAGAATGGTGTGCATGAAAATGTATTATTGGAATTTAAAATTTTGTTAGGATTTTGAATTTCTACAAATGATTTTTTTTTTTGGAATTTCTCGATGGGTTTAAATAATAAACATACACATATTTTTGTTAATTAGTTTTTATTTTTTTTAGGAACTAGTGTAAATAATGTGTTAAATATATTAGAAAATGCACATTATTGTGTTTTAAATAACTTTACACCGATGTTTCCTGTTTTTATTTTACACTTTCACATACACTTTTAAACAACCTACTTGAGAAATTTTAAAATGTTAACTTAATAATTTAATTTACATAAATTTAAAACTCATTTTTTGTACACTATTATAGCAAACAAACTATTTTTAGGGAAGTGTATAATTGTAATATGCTTACAACAAATATGTACATTTGTACTTCCCATTTAAATTCACATTTACACACAATTTCCTAAAAAGTATACTATAAATTTATAACTTATGGACCTTTTACATAAATTTACATAAGGTAACAATTTAAAATTATAGTAAAAAAAAAAAAAAAAAAAGAAAAATGAAATTGTGCATGCACTCTGATTTTCAGTGATATGTAGTAATATATTTATTTTCTCAAAAGTATTTTGCTTAAAATGATTGTGTATTTTTTAGCCAATTTATTGATATGAATATTTATGGACATTTAAAATTATGCTTTTACCCATATCATTTACAAATTAAGTCACTTACATGAATATTTACCAAGAATTGATGATAAAAGACTTTTTTTACTTCATTGATAGATAATGTTTATAGATACATTGATGGATGATTTTCATTTTAACTCATTACTGAGTTCATGACTTAGATTAATTTTATCTGCTTTAATTTAGTTACATACGAAGCTTTTACACTGCAATATTTTTTTACAAATTAACAATCTAAATACTATAAACATGTATCACACTGAATTGATAATATTCATTTTTTTAATAAATTCAATTTTGGGCAATTTATCATAATTGCATTTTATTTTTAGCTTGTGTATTTGTGACCCATTGCTGTGTTGAGTGCCGGCTTAAATGCAGAAATGGTATTTTGATGCTCAATGCATAATCCTTTCTCTTGATTTCTGGCCAAAAATTTGTCTTGAGTAAGGGTATGCTTTGAGTAACTTAATTTGCATAATACACATTTTATTACACTTTCATAAAATAATTTTAGCTATAAACATTTTCACAATTTAACATTTATAAAATATCAAGTAATTCTAGCCGTGTCAGTAGCTTAAAACTGTTTTGCTAGTTTTGATTTCTTATTTTACAAAACAAACTATGCATGATTGTGTAAATCTAGCCTAATCTGTTTTATTTAAAAAAAAAGAGAAAACTTTGCTGGTCACAGTGTTATATATGCATAGTACACACAATCTAAAATATTTTCTACAAAATACACCATTTTTTTACATGTATAATTTTTTCAGTTGTACAAAATATCTATTTGCCCATTTTTTTAAACCTTTAAGGAAACACAAAAGTTTATAATTTTATTTACACAATTTATTTATATTTTAATGATTGAAAGTTGTATTGCAGGTATTGGGTCTTGAATAAATTATGAGAAAAATAATTCATTCTCAATCCAAAAAAAAAAAAAAAAAAAAAAAAAATTAAATACTTTGTACATTAAATTTATTCAAACATTCACAAATCATATTCAGTTTTTTCCCCCTCTTACTGCATAATATATAATTATTTTTTTAGTCTGTTCAGATTGTTTTTGATATGCTAATATTTTTTAAATAAATCATAATGCAATTTTTTTTTCATACAGGTATAAGTTTATCACCTTTCATATGTTTCAATATTTTTATCTTTATCTTGCACATTACAATTTTATTTATGGTATTGGCACAGAAATTGCATTTCGTCAAGACACATTTTTTTTACATAATAACGAACAATTAATTGTTGTGCCAAATGTGATTTTGGTTCCATAAAGTTATTTAAAAGTTATTTTGACACACACAAAGATTAAAATTTACTTATGATGTGTTCACATAAACCTGGCTGGATCATCGAGATCTTAAATTATGTCAGTCGTGAATTAAACACATCATGTCTTAAAATACAATCACACATTTACTCATTTTAAAATACATTATTTATTTCTTTTGTCAATTTACCATATTAAAAATTAATGCAGTTAAATGAAATTTATTTTTTTAAATGATCAAATATTTTCAGTTACACATTTTTTTTTTATTTTTCTCATTTACCTTAATTGACTATTTTTGTATAAACACATGGTGATAGCAGTTTTGAATGTTTGATGATGAAGAGAATTGTTTAAGAGAAATAATAAGATAAAAACAAAAAAAAAAGGGTATTGATTTATGATCAATGAGATCAACTGATTTTTGTCAATGAGAATTCATGAATAAATATGCTAGCAGATTCAATCATATGAATCATATTTTTGTGTACACTTGTTGAAGGCAAATGTAATTGCCGCTTAATTTTATTCCAGCTGATGATTTAAATTGTGTTGACGTATTCTGTTGAAAAGGTCAACCAATATTTATATATTTTGCATATGCACTGATTTATTTGAGTTGACGTATTCTGTTGAAAAGGTCAACCGTTATTATTATGGCCATGCTTTACATATTATTTGCGCTATTTTAAGAGGATCCTCACACAATAAAATAATAATAATAATAATAATAATAATAATTAAATAAAGAAAAGGCCTATATTTTTTTATGTGTACACTAATAAACATTTTTTTTACTTTTTCTTTTTGTTTACATTTTAGTGCACGTTCAATTCGTGATTAGAGAGCTTTCACTACAGCTATGATAATTTGTTTTTGTGGCAATTTATTTTAATTTTAATATATTGTGGAACACTTACAGACATATACTAAATTTTTTAATAGTTCCAATTATTTCAGTTGATAGTTTACAAATCTATTTAAATATTAAAACATATCACCCATTTGATTACAAGTTTAATTAGACTTACACATTTGCCCTGTAAACACAATTGTGTTGCTCTCGTTGTCAGTATAATAATGACTTTTATAATCTTTGGATTTCGACCATTATATTGGTTTCAACACCTGTAATTGTGTAGGGGACTTACAATTTTTTACAACAGTTTTTAAAGTTATAAAATAATAATTAATTCACACAAACAAAAAGAGTGTAAATTTATGTATTTTTGTTGCCAGATCTCTATGTGTGTTCCTGTATATGTTTTCTTTTGGGTCGGAATTTCATTGTATTATTGGCTGATTTATCAGTTTGTCAGTCATAATGCAAATATATCCAATAGTATTATTTTATTTTCTTGTACACGCATGTTTTACCATGCTTTTCTGCATTATTATCAGACTTGGCCTCACAACCCAATGTTTGACACACACACACACACTTTCACAAAATTTTCTCTGACCTATTTAGTTGATATTTTATTGGTTCACATGTGGTGATGTCGTTTTACATTTTTGTTTATTAAATTTTTACAAGCATTTTTACACACACACACACACAAAAAAAAAAAAAAAAAAAAAAAAACTGGTTATATTAATAAAACACACATATACAAAAGTAAATAAGTAGATAAATAATTTTTATTTCTTTGTCAACTTGCAGTAAATTCTGATATTTTTTTTTTTAGAGTCTATGTGGTTTTCGAATAAAAATAAAGTCATTGATAAAACGTGAAATATCCGTACATATTCTGTACGTGTTAGAAAATTTTTGGTTTACAAATAATTTCTTGTTTAATAAGTAAAAATTTTGTTTTTGTTTTTATTTTCTTTCAACTTAAATTAAATACTTATTGGTTTAAAATTTCTCATTTAAAATAATCCCATTTTGTAATGTTTTGCACCACAGATGCATTTTGAATGGTACCTTGAAATCATCTGTGTGTTGCAAGAGGTAGTCTGTGCAGAAGCATGTGGCTGGTTCACTCTTCATTTTTTTTAGACTATTTCTTGCTGAGCAATATTATAAAATTATCCGTGTAACATACGCTATGATTCTTGGGCAATATATGGAATATTACTTGGGCTTGATGGAACAATAATTCAAATTAATTCTAAAACAATATATATCTAGAAATTTTGTAGTTTTTGACAATTTTCTACATGGTTTTGTTTTGTTACATCTATACTAAAATGACTTTAATTTTTATCGCTGCCAATTTTGTTAAAAAATTATATAAATTAATTTTTCAAATACTAATTACTGGTTAAAGTTCTGTTTAGGAAAAGGAAATTATTTCATAAGAGTAAATTTTTAATAATTTTTGACCAACACAATATATTGAAATAAAGTTTGTTCAGAATTTCTGCAGAGAAAATAAATTATAATACAAAAAATAAAAATAATTTGTTTTTCTTTAAAACATTACTAGAACTATTACATGTGCGATCTTATTTCAACATAGGGCTAGATTTTTTTTTCCTACACATTTTTTTACACATAAGACATTTCATTATGTCTCTTTGCAGAATGCTGGTTGTCATCTTTTGCACAACATGAAGCCTCTTCTGCTTCTCATACAGTTCATTATGCTATGTTCGGTATGGCATCACAAAACCATGTTGGTCATAGCTATTGTACTATTCTACACTCTCTAGCTCATTTTGTTAAAAATTTAGATTTTCACGTGCATAATAAATTTTTTTATATACTCTAAAACTATTTGGAATATTTTTCATATTAATGCTATATTATTTTATTTAAGTTAATAATTAAAAATTTAAATCAGTTGATTTACATATTTTTTTTGCTACTGATTTCCTTTTCCTTTTCTCAAGCATATATGCCATTTTGTGAATGGGAACTTTGATATTTTCAACAAGTTATATATTGTGTCAAACTAGTATACTTCACTTATTAGATGGCTATTTCATGTTCAATACACAATGTTATAACAATGATATGTCTGAGTTGTTCTATAACTATGTATATTATTCAGATTTTTAAATTTATTCTTATATGCCACCTTTGTTTTTATTGTTGTTTGACAAAAGATTATTTGTATTGTTTTCAGCAATATTACTTGAGATATTCAAATTGTCATGTGCTGTTTCTAGGTGAGAGAGAGCAAACCTTTCTTCTTCTTCTTCTTCTTCTTTTTTTTTTTTTTTTTTTTTAGGGCATTGGGGAGAAATATGTGAGAACAAGTTCACACATATGATCTTTTAAATATTTAACTTCTTTCTAAAGAATTCAATTTATAATTTTAAATAAAAAAGTCAATTTATTAAGAATAGTTATAAAATTAATTAATTAATTTAACATATAAAATCTAATTTAATTTATTCCAATAAAAAGAACATTTTATTCTGTAATATCCTCTGAATTGAATTCATTCTATTATAAAAGGCAATCTCTATTTAATTTAATTTGTATTTTTACTAGGGGACTTATTCGTTTGTAGATAGATACATTTCCCCCTTTTTATCAACGTTATGTTCAATATCTCATTTAATTATAGATAGAAAATAATTTATTTGTCTAAATTACTTTATAATATAAACTGAAGTTGCAAAATTTATTTCATTTCCGGTGATTTATGCTTTCATAATAGCTTAGTTCAGCCTTATTGGCGTCAACAGATGTGGATTCGTTTCTTTTAATAATAATAATAAAATAAAATAAAGAACAAATAAATTCTTAATGATATATTGGTGGCGCCGATAAAAAGTAATTACTTTAGTATAATTTATGTTGCCAAGCTTGGCTTTGTCTTTTGAATAACGGATTAAATTTTTAAATTAACCAATTAGAACATTCTTCTGGCGCTTTATTTGGCATTGGTTTATTAATTTCGGGTTTGAATTGGTGAATGCAATTGAGTACACCTTTGGCATTCAAACAGTCAAAATCTCTTGTTTACTGGTTTAATAAACATCTCTCCTAGTTTGCTCTCCCTCTCTCTCTCTGCCCTATAGATCATATGAGGACCATTATAAGTGTTTGCTTGAAAATTCATGTTTTTAACATAAGAATAAAAAACTGTTTCTTTTGCAAGTGACTTCTATTATTTATGTCAAGTGACACTTTTTTTAAAGAACTGCTATGGACTTCCAGCCTGGTTATTGTGGTAAGCAATGTACTTGATGGATTCACTATTTCACGGACAATAAAACGTCTTCACAGCACGGCTTCTTCTATTCCTCCTCCTTCCGTTTCATCCCATTGCGCTAAGAACACGTTCCGCTAAGGGCCCGCCACCTTTGAGGTTTACATTTTATTTATTTTAATTCTAACTAATTTCAAAAATGGCTATTAGACACGTAGCCGAACATAAATACGTAAAAAAAAAAAAAAAAAAAAAAAAAAAAAATTAGAAAAAAAATTAGAAATAAAATAAAGCATTTTCTTTATTTTCGAGACATTTTGGTTGGAAACATTTCTATGTTCCTCTGATTAAATTCAATTAGCATTTAATTTAATGAACAAATGAGTTTGTAAATAGACATTATAAATAACCTAAAAACTCGTAATATTTGTTTCAAATCATGATAACAGAACGAACGTGTCAAGTGAAAAAAAAAGTAGGCACAAGTACATCATTAAAGCTGTAATGGGTATTCGTGCCCCACTGACAAATTTATAGTGACTGTTGCATGTGGCTTCTTCTAAAAGTCATTTATTTAATTTCGGAGTAGTGATGTTATCCACCGAACAGAGACAGAACACAAGTTTAACCCGTTAGTAGTCGCTATAGACAGCGCCAACTATTACAGATTGCGAACTTTTTATTTAAATCGCACCAATAATTTTAAAAAGTGATGTGATCAACGTTTCTTCAATTTTATTCGCGTTTTATGTATATCAAATGCCACTTCTAAAAATTTTTGGTGGCTGTTGAATAAAAAAATCTGGCAAAACTGAAGGATGGGCGGCAAATCGACCAACTAGCGACTACTAACGGGTTAACAATCGATTTAAACAAGGAAAAATATTTAAAAAATTGTCAAATAAAAAGTTCTAAGCGTTCGGTTTCAGTGCGAACACGGTGAACGATAATGGGTTAAAAGAAGGGATTAAATTAAATAAAAAGTAGCTCAAGGTGGAGAGCTGGAAGTTCGTGTGGGTTTTAAACTTCGAGCCTATTCCGTGTTAGAGCCCTGCATTGGGGGGTCAGTTAATCCGATTTTACGATAATCCGATCCTATCCGTCCCGCGAGTCGGTTTTGGGTCGGGTTGGTTGATTTATTTTACGTGCGGTTAGTTTCGGATCGAGTTGATTGTATATTATTATTATTATTAATTTTCTTGCGGGCAGGTTCGGATCGGGTCGACTTGAAAACATATTTAAAAAATATTTTACGATAATAATCAGAAATTTGTCTGATATAATTACAACTATATAACTGATGTAAACATATATACCTATGATTAAATATATACGTACCCAAAGCATTATAGTAAACATCCATATGGCAGAAATGCAATTAACAAAGAAACAACAAATTATTATTATTATTGTTATTATTATTTAGTATAAGCAATAAACAATAAGCGATAAATTGCGAACACTACACACGAAGAAGCCCGCATTTCCGAACACTTGAAGTACACAACACGCATAAAGGGTTAAAAAAATATTATTAATCTATTTTTCAGATTTTTAAATTTTTAACTTTGTGTATTAGTAATTACTTTTTTAATCCTTTTAAAATGATTTACCGATAACGTGGCAATGATAATTTATTTTATAGCTTTAAAAAACACTACATGATGTTCAGATGAATTATTAATTTTCATTTAGTTTTCCGGTTTCAGATCGAGTTCCGGTATAAAAAAAAATCGGATTTGGGCAACATCTCCTGTAATAATGCCTTCGAGCTGAGCTCTACGTCAAGGAAGATCGGCCGATTTTTATCCAATCAACAGTTCCTATGATACATGTTGGATCGTGGGGATTGGATGATATCGGCCGATCTTCCGTGACGTAGAGCTCAGCTCGGAGGCATTATTACAGGTGGCGTTGATTTGGGTCGGTTTTCTGATCGATGAAAATTGTCCTGTTGGGTTCGTGATAATTAAAAATTCATTTGTCGGGTTTGTGCAGAACTCTGTTCCGTGCTACTATTCGGCATTTGTGAAATGACAAATGTCATGAAAATAATTAATAATAAGAATGATAATCATTAAATGAAAAACTATAATGATTCTGTAGCAAATTTCATCCTTTAACAAGTGCACTGGCTACGCCATGTTTTTTCCCCCCTTTTTATTAAACATATTAGCTGTATGTCAATGATATTTCATGTAAACGTCTAATATCTGTTAGATATTTAAGACAAATAGGAAAAAAATATTCTTTAACCACATTTCTTGCGACCATGGAAGCCTCTGCGCAAGTGCGGATTGAACGAGTCCAGTGTTAAAATAGAGGTGACTGAGAGAAAACAAGCGATAAGGGAACACCGAATAACTGGATGTTTCCCAAATAACTATCTCTCGGCCAATTTTGCTTCCCTCTAAACTTTTAGACTCGGTCTCACTGCTAGGCGTAGGAAACGTGATCGCACTATAATCATAGTTTTGTTCCTACAAATTGGGCAATATCCAGTTAAAAAATAAAATAAAATAGGTGTCTCGTCAAAAAATAAATTCTGCTTAGGAAAATACTTTAATTCATGAATTGTGAAAGAGAAAAAAAAAAAAAAATCTGGAGTGACTCCACTCGACTTTCCGAACATTGAGTAATTAACAGTTTCGTAGATAAAGTAAAGAAAGAGGAGTTGTTAAACAAACAAAAGAGATAAAACCATAATAAAGTGTTTGAGTATTTTTCTCCATATATTACACGATGTTTTATTTAACGCTACTGAACTTTGAGCCCATAGATCAATGATCATAATGATAAAGAATTTTCGCTGTGTCCCTGTAAAAAACCTATAAATGCTAGATTCACCAAAATGCTTATAGTCAGAGCAACAGTGATTTATAATATTCATATAAATTTTCAGCTCTATTAAATAAGGCGTTTAGATGCTATCGCACTTTTAACAAGTATGTTGTGGCCACCACATGACTTTCTTCTATATTTTCCTATACAAATTCACTCAGTAAAAATAATTTATTATTTAAAAAAATTATCTTCCATTATAATGCAGATGATTTCCATATTAGAGAAGTAGTATAACACTAAATATCCAAAAAAAGTCAATTTTATTGTCAATATTACATTAAATATATATATATATATATATACCGGGTGATCCAAAAGTCAGGACAAACTTTAAAAATGAATAATTCGAAAACGAATCAAGATACAAAGATACGGTTTGCACCAAACGGATGGAAAAGAAGCCGGGTTTTGTGTGGCAACGAAAAAAAAATAGTTCTGTTGGCGACCAACAGATGGCGCTGTCGGATTTCTGATGTAGGATTATGCAAAGCAACAAACGACATAAAAAGGAGCAACTGCAGCAGGTAATGGTTGTGGAAGCTTACATGCATCGAAATATCGCATTCTCAGTCACTACTTTTATCACGCATGGCCTCCAAGATCTCCCGATCTGACACCCTGTGACTTTTGGCTGTGGGGATTCTTGAAGTCAAAAGTGTACCGCGACCAACCAGAATCACTAGCAGCACTGAAAGATGACATCCGCCAAAATGTGTCTGCCATAACGCAAGAAATGCTACTAAATCCTGTGAACGGTGAGGTGAATCGTCTCACAGCTGTACTTCTGAATGATGGACAGCACATTGAGCAGTTTTTGTAGTAGTACTAATTAACTGTAATTAAGCTGACTTGTAAGTTATCAATACTTTTTTCATTTGTAAACCATCTTTTGGTGAAATAAAACACTATAGCGCCATCTGTTGGTCGCCAACAGAACTAATTTTTTTTTCGTTGCCACACAAAACCCGGTTTCTTTTTCATCCGTTTGGTGAAAACCGTATCTTTGTATCTTGATTCGTTTTCGAATTATTCATTTTTAAAGTTTGTCCTGACTTTTGGATCACCCGGTATATATATATTTGTTAAAAATGAAAAAAAAAAAAAAAAAAAAAAAAACGGTATGGTGAAATTTTGCAAAATCCTTTTGTAGTGTGTGTTGAGTACGCATAAGCAGCCCACACATGAAACATTGCCATTCTAAGATAACACTGCTCGGCATGAAAATTGCCCCCAACACCATTTCGGCAAATTCTTATGTAAAATGACCTCCTGAATCCGAATATGACGTCCATTTTTCCTTATCACCCACCGATTTATAGGGACGACCCCCTATTTTTATGACTTTTTGGTAATTTTATGGCTATGATTTTTAGGGGAGGAGGAGGATTATTTTAACTGTTAAACATCTTGTGAGGGGCTACAGAGTTGAAAAATTATAAAACATCAATATTTGCGGCAAGGGGAAAATTTATGGGGGGAGGGGGGAATTTGCCACTGAAATTATGTATTACATTTCTTATATTTTTTTAATCTATTATTAATGTTATTTATTAAACATTATATTTTTTCGTTTTTAAGTGTTAAATTAGCCACAAAATTACCGAATAGTGATAAAAATTGGGGAGGGGGCGGTGTCCCGAGAAAACGGTGGGTGACTGGGCAAAATGGTAGTCATACTCGGATTCCGGAGGTCATTTTATATAAGAATCAGCAAGTATATCAGGAGTATAATTTTTTTTTTTCAGCGCATTGTAATTTGGAACAAAGTTACGCATGGAAACTTGATTTTTGCTCCCCCCCCCCCCCCCCACCTTCAAGGAGGGTATAGGAAGGAATTTGGCAAAATTCCTTTGTAGTGTGTATGTTGAGTACGCATAACCAATCGACATATAAAAAAATCGCTTTTCTGAGCTAATTTGGAGATGAGTTACTCTTAAAAATGTGCTTTGCCCCCTGCAATTAAAGAGGGGGCGGGAGGGGGATTTTTCATAAATTCCCTTTATATTGCGAGTTGGGAACGCAAAACATAAAAATTAATCTTACTGAGAAAAATTGAAGCAAAGTTATGCTTGGAAACGTGTTTATTGCTCCCCCTTCTTTAAGGGGGAAAAGGGGGAATTTCACAAAAGCCTGTTACAGTGGGTGTTGGATACACGTAAATAAGCCACACACTAAAATTTGTGACCTTATCTCCTATGGATTTCCCCGGAGGAAATTTGCCCGCTTAGCTGGTCACTATATTTAAAGAAAACTCTTTTCTATATCACTTTATAGACAAAAAATATTAAGAAAATCCATTGCAATTGCTTAAAAGCTCGCTTCGGGTCAATGCGAACTTCGGCAGAAGTGTCCCTATTGCATGCAAAAATCCATACTAATGGGCTTCCATGTTTGTGCTTATCAGTTAACAGCTTCGAAACAGGTAGTATCGAAAAAAAAAAAAAATGAAGTAGCCCTTTTATATTTGAATTTTCATTATATATAAACAACATTATACGATTGTTTTAGATACCTTCTTGATATCGTATGCAAGTAATTTTTGTATTCTGCAGATCTGGTTAATCACACCTTTCGAATTATATCACTTTCAATACTCTACTTCCATAATTAATATGCCTAAAGTGTACCACAAATTTCATGCTTGCCTATTAATATATAGATTATTTAATTTTGATAAAGACGTTATTTTGTCACATGCCTAAGCAAGTTTAATATTTAATATATATATATATATATATAGCTATTATTATTATTATTATTATTATTCGCGTGAAGTTATATTTTATTATATGTCGAAAAAAAAAAAAAAAATAATAACTCGTAAACTGTTTTGCAACAATTAAAAAATTAAATAGCTAATTTTAAAGCTTTATAGAAGACATCTATGTTATAAGAAAATATATAGATAACGTTTTGCTTCCTCCCCCTCCCCTTGGAGACTGAATTTCTAAAATTCCAAAAATTAGTTTTTAGGTATTTGTGTTAGTAATATTTTAAAGCAAAACTTTAACTATTATCTGTTTTTTTCTTTGAGATATAAAGATATTTATGAAATCACGTTTTGCCTCCTGTTCCCCTTAAGGGCCGAATTTCTAAAATTCCAGAATTTGGATTTAAGGTATTGATGTTAGCTATATTTTAAAGCAAGAATTTTACTGATATGTTTTTTTCTTTGAGATATGAAGTTTTTTTTGTGAAACCATTTTTTGCGTAAGGGGGGTGGAATCACATTTTGCCACGGACTTGTGGACCGAAGTTCCAAAATTCCTGATATCGATTTTTAGGTATTTGTGTTAGCTGTGTTTTAAAGCAAAAAATTTACGGATATCTGTTTTTTCCTTTGAGATATGAAGGTTTTTGCGAAATCGCGTTTTGTTCCCCCCCTCCTCTTGGGGGGTGAATTTTGCAAAATCGCTTCTTAGGGGTGCTTTTACTATATGATGTATAATCTGATCCAATTTCGAGTCAGTGGCTCTAGTAGATTTTGCTATGCGTTGAAGAGTCAGTCAGTGAGTGAGTGAGCGGAAGTACTCTTTTATGCATATAGATTTTTATTAATAAGTTTCTCCGTCAATATAAAGTTTATTTTTGTACCCCAGAGGTAAAGGGCACCATGTTCATTTTGTTAAAAGAGTTAGTACCATGTCTTTTATGTGCACTTTTTAAGGCATTAAGCACTAATGTCCAGTTACTATAAAGAAGATAAGACAGTGGAAAATAAAAACATGTCCATTTTCTTTAATCATGACAAAAGTATTTCAATGCAGTATTTCAAGTCATGGTGATAAACCTTTTCACAAAATGGACACAGTGTCCTTTACCTCCGCAGTACAGATTTAGGGCTCAGTAAAATAAAAATAATTTCGAAGAAATTTTTCTCTGACTTTCGCTTCACAGTTTACGAATTAGGCATAATTTTGTTTTCTTTCTTTTTGAATAACATTTACCCATTCATTCTATGACTTACTTTCATTTTTATACAAAACTATATCCCGTAATATAAAAAAGAATTTCATAATTTATGAGTGACGCATGATATTACTTTCTTGTTTTTATAATAATATGAATTTGCTTAATACACACATATATATGCATGATTAAATAAAGCTCTTCATTTTCACTTTCCACGAGCTTCAACCATTACATTATCCAGTAATATGAGAAAATTCCTCATCGCATATTTTTTAATTTATCAGATGATGCATAATTTTGCAGCTTTTCAATTCTACATATCTTTGGTAACAACGATTTATCAACAGATTGAAAGAAATAAAACCATTGTGAACTAAAAAAAAAAAAACCTCTCTTCTAAATTTTCCAAACAGAACAAATCTAGATGGTGATTTCGTAGATTTTTTTTTTTTTTTTTTTTTAACTAGTAGCTTTAGGTTATTACCTATTTAAAACTTTAACATGTTATCAACATCAAATCAAAGATATAGATAATGGAAGCTAAGGCTTTTAACACCCAAGTTAGACCTTGTTTTTTATATCTGTTCATCTTTATTAAAATCGAAATTAGTCTTTTTACAGTTTTCAGACGATGACAAATACACCGGAAGAGTACCAGAATAAAATAAACTCAACATAGGTGATATAAAACACTTAACATCATTATAGATCTAAAGATGTATTATTCATATAAAAATATACGTTATATATCATGCGTATTGTGCAAGTAGGTGGCTTGAATTCTAATATAAATCAAAACTAATAATAGGTGGGAGAACATAGAAAAACCTCTGAATTGCCAGCCACGCGTAACAAATTTGAAGATTGAATACTGTTGCCATTCACCAGAAAGCAAAATGATTTATGTTTTTTTCTATTTTGGGTAACCCCCAGGCAAAGGTGTAGCAATAAACTGATAAAATCCTCCTAATTCATTATAAGTTCTTCATCGGCTGAAGAATTCTGTGTATGTAACCGCAACTAAGTCCATAACCAATGATTAAAACTTTGTGTATGTATGAAGAACTTTCTTCCATGGATTACTTTTTCCAAATTTAGAACGCTGTCCACGAACGCAACATCTGGTGAAATGAGAAGCTTTTTGATTCTCTGGTATCATTAAGTACTGCGTTTCTACTCCGAAATTGCCCAACAATCAATCTTCATGTGGTATTAGTAAATATATATATGATTTGTTCTACAACATTAATAAAGTAACTGAATGATGATCATGAATTTTCTTCGGACAGGAAAAACCGGCAAATTATTTTATGATTTTTTTCTCATTCAGTTACCAGGTGGTGGGAGTGGAACGGATATTAAATAAAACAAAATTAAAAGAATATTCAAAAGTTGTGGAATTTTAATTTGAGAATTTAGCCTCGCAGAATGTAGTATAAGTTTAGCTGAAGAGACAGCGTAAGGCTCACATTGAGAAAAAATTCTGTAACTGACATCTAGAATCTAAATTGTGGCTCTAGAAAAAATAGTTCCATGTCATCCTTACAAATTCTAGTCCCTATTGAAAGCGAGTTCTAGAAACCACTATTAGAATTCTAGAGCCTTTGCCTATATTCTCGAGGGCAAAGTTATTTAAAAATCTCTGCAAATAAATGCGAACACAAGAGGTGGGTTTCAGTAACTATAATCTTAGTTTATTACCCAATTCTAGAAAATCAAGCGAGAATTTCTCGCAATGCAAAAGATTCAGAATATTCAGAATATTGTTTCACCCTCTAGAAATGTGTAGACTAGAAATTCTCGATCATTTCGTCTATTCAGTTTATTGGCTGCCTTATGCGCATAGCTCGAAAATCTATATTTCTAGTTAAGGAATTTAGAAAATGACCAGTTATACATTCTGGAGGAAGGAGGTATATATTTTTTTTTTCTCAGTGCAGGCTCAGAGGTAGCTGAAATATAATTCGAACTGTTTATGATGTTATAAGACTTACTGAGAAAAAAATAATATACTGCTTTCATCTAGAACGAATAAATAGCCATTTTTTAAATCCCTAAACAAGAAATATAGATTTCCGAGTTATGCGTATAAGGTAAACAAATCACCTGTATAGACGAAGTGGTCGAGAATTACCAGTCCACACTTTTCTAGATGGTGAAACAATATTGTGAATATTATGAATCCTTTGTAATGCAAGAAATTCTCGCTTGATTTTCTAGAATTGAGCTATAAAACCAAATTGTAGTTACTAAAACTCGCCTTTTGTGTTTGCATTAATTTACAGAGACTTTTAGAGGAGATTGACCACGATAATATAGGAAAACGCTCTAGAATTCTAACAGGGGTTTCTAGAACTCGCTACTAAATGAGACTAGAATTTATAAGGATGACACGGAACTATTTTTACTTAACCCACAATTTAGATTCTAGATGTCAGTCACATAATTTTTTCTCACAAGGAGACGGCAAGGGTGTGGGGTCCTCAAATCGAACGGAGGTTCCGCGTGTAATAAGCACTCAGTGAGTGTATTCATATACTCAAACCCTAGAGCGCACTACTTAGCCATCGCCGAGAAAAAAATTCCTGAAGTTTGAAAAAATTTTTTTTTTAATTTGTATTAAAATTTAATAAATCGTTATAAACAATTACTTTTCAACTTTTATACATTGTTAAATCACGAATTTAATGATTTCTAACTTTTTAACGATTAGAACTTAGAACTGTAGATAGAATAAATACAAAAGCCACAGTTCTTTAAACATTACCATTTATTTTTTTTATAAAATAACATATTATTAAATACAATGAATATTTATGATTATACGTTTATAGCATTAGCAATTCTTTCAATCATTCATCTTTACGAATACACAAACCTGGATGATATTTATCATAAAAACAAGAAGTCGACAACTTGCACAACAAATAAATGCAGCTTTTTTACAGGAGCACGTAAATTCTTCATATTGTTTTTGATATATTAAATTTTATTTAATTCCAACCACATGCGAATAATAAATTTCCATATGTTTAATGTTAAAAAGTTAGAAATCATTAAATTCGCGATTTAACAGTGTATAAAAGTTGAAAAGAAATTGTTTATAACGATTTATTAAATTTTTAATACAAGTTAAATTTTTTTTTTTTTTTAAACTTCAGGAATTTTTTTCTCGGCGATGGCTAAGTAGTGCGCTCTAGGGTTTGAGTATATGAATACACTCACTGAGTGCTAACTACACGCGGAACCTCCGTTCGATTTGAGGACCCCACATCCTTGCCGTCTCCTTGTCAGTATATTCAACGTTGCTGTTTTCCAATTTTGAAGTTGTAGTAATAAGTTTTTTGAACTGAAAATTTATTTATAAGCGTCTTAAACCCCACATCAATTAGATGATTTTTTATTTTATTTTATTTTTTATCTAAATCACCAAAAACAGAAAAAAAAAAAATACTTCCATGTCATCCTTATAAATTCTAGTTACATTTGCTAGCGAATTCTAAAAACTCCCTATTAGAATTCTAGACTGTTTTCCTATATAATCGTGGTCTGACTTATTTAAAATTTTCTGCAAATAAATGCGAACTCAAGAAGCAAGTTTTAATAACTATAATCATGGTTTTTGACCCAATTATAGAAAATTAAGCGATAATTTCTAGCAATATAAAGGATTCATAATATTGTTTCATCATCTAGAAAAATGTAGACGAGAAAATTTCGATCATTTCGTCTATCCATGTTATTTGTTTACCTTATACGCTTAGCTCGTAAATCTATATTTCTATTTTAGAGATTCAGAAAATGACTACTTATTCGTTTTAGATGGAAGCGGTACATTTTTTTTTTTTTTTTTTCTCAAAAGACACAACAAAATTTTGAATTTTTATCTTTTTATTATGCTACCGGCATTTACTTTTTCATCATTCGAAGGTGATTCATTATCTTTAAAACGTTTTTTTAAGAAGATTATTGAGGATGTTAAAAAAAAAAATCCAATTTTCATCTTTGTGCATGTGTGAGGAATGGGAGTTGTCTACTGGGTAATCTCACTACCTATGAAATCATGAATAATAAAGTTTAGAATATGACGATTTATAGAGAACAACGGAAAAACAAGAGTTTTATATTTTTCTTTCTTTCTTCCCTTTTTTTTTTTTTTTCTTTTTAAATAATACATATATAAAAGATGAAATTCAAATTATTATGTTCATAAAAAACAGCTACTCAATTCTCACCATCACGATTTACTACATAATGATGATAAAAGTTGCTGTTTTTCTTTTTTCTTTTCTTTTCTTTCTTTTTTTAAATGATCTGTTATTTAATTTTTGATAAAGTTTTCAAGAAATTCCCTCCCCCCCTCCCCTTTACCACTGCGTTTTACACTATTTGTTGAAACATTTATATATCCGTTTTAAATAAGATTTTTAACTTTAATTTTTAAGGTTTACCTTTGGTACTTTTTCTTATTTTCGACATAAATTTGTACCATGGTATTTTTTTAAAATGTTTAATTGAAAATATCACATATTAAGTAATCAGCTGGAAGTCTAAATGCACTGAATAAGCAAACAAATAAATAAATAAATAAATAAGGGAAAAAATAATAAAAAATAATATAAAATAAAATAAAACAAACACATAAATAAATAAACAAAATGTCCTATTAGTTTATTATAGGCTGTCATGAAAAATTAAAGCAACAACTTGCTTTCCACTTTTATTTTTTTACACATGAATTTTAAACAAATAAACATATAAGCACAAAATTTAGATGGTTATCCGATTATTTCGTAATACAATCATTAATTAAATTTTACATAACGTTAATAAATGCAATATTTTCTAAACTGCTATTAATTTAATTTTTCTCAAAAATAAGCTTTGAAAGAAATGAAAAAAAAAAAAAAAACTTTTTTAGAAAAGAAAATTGAATGAGAAATGGTGGGTTAAAGATGGACTACAGATGCCACTAAATGTTAAATGAAAACTGGATTTTTCTTCCTGTATCCACTTTTCTTTTTTTTCCATAATGAACTTTTTGAAAATAAAATTATTATTTTTCTGAACTATGAATATCGCCAGAATAATAAAAATGTCAATAAATAATTTTATAATGAACATCTCGACCAGTTTTCATGTTCATAATGTATAATTTTTAAAGCGTTATTCGTAGCTGAAAAAAAAAAAAAAAAAAAAAGAGTGAACATAGGGGGAAAAAAAAAAATCTACTTTCATTAGACATTTGGAGGCACGTGCATCCGGGCCTATCTGCGATGCATCCTTAACACTATGTCTCATATAGTTTTTCTTTGCAATATTAAATTGTTTAAATTTTTCATTTCTTTCAAAACTCACTTCTGTGAAAAATTCAATTAATATCAGTTTAAAAAGTAGTACTTATGTTAAAGTTATATTAAATTCGAATAATGATTTGATAACAAGCGCGTGCCACCTAAATTTTATGTTCATGTATTTATTTGCTTAAATATTAGGGTAGGTGCTCCAGTGCTTGGCATGCTCCAGTAATTGACATCTATCCCGGAATAATTAATAAATAAGAAAAATAATAAAATCCTATATTTTACGTATAAGAATTTTAACATTTTATTTTAAACACTGGAGCATAGGGTGCTAATAACTGGTAAAATGAATAACTAGCAGTGTCAAACACTGGAACATAGGGTGCCAATTACTGATAAAAGGAAAAACTGGCAGTGTCAGTTACTGGAACACTGAGTGGGTGTCTAATAAAAATTCATAAAAAAAAAAATAATAAAAAAAAAATGTTATCAAATGTATATATTTTAACATATATGTGGTTCTGAATGTCTTTCATACCATATGTACTAACTTAAGATTTCTAAAAATGTTTTCTGATGACTAGAACATTAAAAACATCAGAGATTTCTCTAAAAGTGTCAGTCACTGGTGCACTTACCCTATGTGCAAAAAAAAAAAAAAATCTGGAGTGACTTTACTTGACTTTTAGAACATTAAGTAATTAACCGTTGTATAAATGAATAAAAATAAGAGAAGTTGTTAAATAAACAAAAGAGAAAATTATAATAGGATGTTTGAGTATTTTTCTCCATATAGTACACGATGTTTAATTTAACGTTTTTGCATTTTAAATAATTTGAAACCATAGGCCGCCATCATAATGATAAAGAATTTTTGTTTGTGTCTCTCTAAAAGAAAACAGTAAGTGCTAGATTCACCAAAATCAATGGGTTCGTGCTACGGTGACGTATAACAATTCGTACCAACTTTAAGCTCATCCGGGCAAATCATTTTGACGCTATCATGTTCACTGACACACATACACACACACACATACATTATCTTAAAAAAAGCAAAAATGAATTCAGGGTACCTCAAAATATACAGATACATCAAAATCTCAAAGTTGAATTTTTGTCATGGTTACAATACTTTCCTTTACATAGTACGTTCGGAAAGTAACAATAAAACAGTTTGTTGCTTTAATTTTTCACCCCATTGTAAAAAAGATTGAAAATCAAATAGAAGTTTTAAAATTTTTAAACATTACTTTGAAAATTCAACGAGTGATGACACGAATGTATACAAAATATAAAACCAATAACTTAGATGAACGCTTCCCCTCCTCATTTTTTGCATTTTAAAGTATTTTATAGATTAATGCATGAAGATTCCTTATGAAAAAATATCTTTTAATGACTTAAATTTCGGATTTTTGATAGATTTCAGTTGAAATACTATTTTAAGTTAAAGAATCGAAGGCTGCATTCGATTGAAGATCTCTTCATTCGCGAAGAAAGAATATCTTTTAATGACTTACATTTCGGTTTTTGTGATAGATTTCGGATGAAATACTATTTTGAGTTAAAGAATCGAAGACTGCATTCGATTTACACATTTCACGCGAATTCTAAACTATTTCATAGCCATTTTCGATTTGCTCTTCGTACATTAACATGAATCGTTTCTATTCCCCCAAAATATGGAAATTTGGGATAGATTTAACTCGCATTCTATGAAAAGATAAGTTCCTTCTCCTGTAGTAGATCAGATGTCGTACCGTAATTTACTCTCGCAGGAGGTGGTTTGTCTCGATTTTGAATGATGTCTTCCGAAGCTATTTCTTGCTTCGAATGCAACACGAATTTCAAATATAAGGAGGAGTTTTAGAACCGATATTATATCTCGTGTTTGATTTACAAGTGGATTAAAACTTTTACTGCATACATTTCTAGAAATATCGCGATACATCTGAATAAATCTAGGTGTGAAGTAGTGAAATTTGCATGAATATAGTTCGTTGAATAAGCAGTGGTTGTACTGTAAATTCGAAGATATTTAGATATTTGTTGTCTCTTGGAGAAACGTTAAAAGCGATGGTTTGCTTTTAAAGGACATTATCTAAATGATGCATGGAAATTTAGATGTGCAGGGGCTTAATCGGCAATGTACAAGCGATGATTGCCTGTTAAGTATTGTATAATGTAATAGTAATGGTGCGATAATTTAAGTTTGAGCTATTTATTATTAAAAAAAAGTTTTTGTTATATGATTACATTGGTCGAGAAAACTCATGAACAATAATTTGCTTCAATCTGATTTACGAAATCAGTTGTTAAGAAAACAGCTAATTTACTGGGAAAGATATTGCCTATAACAAAATATAATGACTGACACAGAGCTCAATGATTGCCCTCAAATGATATGATTGAACATTTTTCATGCAAATTGTTGTGGTATTTCTATCTATTCAATCTTTTTAAGTGCTTTTATGCTCACATATTACTTGATATTCTAAGAAGTAATGTTAATTTTGTGAAGAAGGGATTTTTCTTTCACGTTACGAAACCTCATGACACATTATTTATAATATTGAATAAAATCTTCATATTTTAAGAAATTGTGCTTAATTTATATAAATGATATAAACTTTTTTAACACTTTGACTGCCAAGCCAAAATTGCAAATGTTCACCACGGGGCCGAAAAATTCTGTTGTGTAACTTGTATTTTTTTCGACATAAAATTATATATATATATATATAAATCAATCTGATTCATTTTGCAACATATGAGGAGATTCTCATTCTCCAACAATCAAACTCCAGTACGATTTTCATGTAACTGATATCGTTTTTATAGCCAAGGACTGAAGTGTTGAAAATCCACGGCTATCATATCTGGTAGCCAGTGTCCCAACGGAAACATCACTCGCTATCACATATGATAGCCATGACAGTTAAAGAATTTTTATAGTTAAAATCAAAGTACAGTTTCTTTACAAAAAATATTTTTATGACGCAAAAATAAGAGTTCCGTTTCCTAAAGAACAAACTAAAAACAAGTCTAGGTGTGTTCGTATGTCTTTTTTGCTTTAAACATCGCTTTCACTTACCACTTAGCAAGTGAAAAAAGCTCGCCCTCGCAGTCGATAAATAAAGAGAAAAATTACTTTTTTATACATCCTCAATTGCCAAGACTCTTTGAAACATTATCTCAGAACATACATCCTTAAACGCGTCTAAATTACACACAGGTCATCTATTATACTGTTTTGTTCACCTTCGACCTCAACTGAAAAGCTCGACGAAACTTGGCTGAACAAACAAAGTTCGACTTAATCGTCCAATTATCGCTCATTCCATAGCGTGTTGACTTTAAGACTTGTTGCCAGTTTTCTCTAACCTAATATTGAATTCTGAATGACTTAATGGCAGGTATCTTTCAGCAAACGTGAATAAAAAGTTCATCGATCACCCACGTAATATATAATTATGCCAACGTGCTAACTTCACCACCCAAGGAATACGGGATGGTTGCTTGCGCTATTTGCAGAGAAAAACAGAAAAATGTTAATGTTGAAAGGCTGCCAAAAGTTTGAAGGAAGATTATATTCTTAACGCAGTTTTTCACTTAAAGATTGTCTGTTATTAGTACGACAGGACTATTTCTTTCAGACAGCGATTTTGAGTTGTCGTTATTTATTGTATTACACCTTCAATCGTTCTTTTTAGATTTAAATAGTATTTAATTAAAAAAGAAAAAAAAATGCGTGTGGAGAATGAAATATTATGGTACTGGATAATTTTATTTAATTTATAGAGATGTCAATGATATAGGAAAAACCACTTTAGCCCTTTTCTTTCTAATAATAAACAGAATGGAAAACGGATAATATTTTACCTGGAGACATTTTGTATATTTAGACGAATTTAAAAGAAGTTTTTCTTTTTCTTCCCTCTCGCATTAAGTAAAAAAAAAAAGAAAAAAAAAAAAAAAAATTGAGAAAATTCTGCTAAAGCAATGGAACAACTTGTACCTCTTGGTGAAATTGTGTTAGATAATAATTTAATTCTTCGTCAAAATAGCATGAACAATTTAAAATCTGCCTGAGGAGTCTCATTAACTGTAATTAAGAAAAAATTAACAAATGAATATAGAATCCGTTGCTAAGAAACGCAATGCAGTTACCGCATGCCTTTATATGGAAAAATAGAACAAAACAAAATGTCCTGTCGTACTAAATTAAGTTCTATTTTCTGTAGAATTTCATATCTATTACTTAGAGAACGAAAACAGGCTTCGAAATTTTTTATTACTAGTTTCAGTACTACCTATTGTTAATATTTATAAATAAGTTAATTGATATACTAAAACTATTCATTTTAACTAAATTGGAGTGTAAAGGTTGATATTTTTATTTACCAATTATGTGAAAAATACCAGAGCCGGGAATCGAACCCGGGCACCTCCGCTTAACGCACGGATGCTCTACCACTGAGCTACCCTGGCTGACAACCAGCTAAGCATTTCTCACATAATATTCGTTGGCCAAGTCACCGAGTCTGCAAACGCAGCTGTATCAAGTGACAATATTAATCGCAGCACAACTCCACAGACCATGAAATTTCAATTTAGAAATATTTATTCATGAATTCATCAACCGTGAATATTCATTTTAACTAAATTGTAGTGTAAAGGTTGATTTTTTTATTTACCAACTATGTGAAAAATACCAGAGCCGGGAATCGAACCCGGGCACCTCCGCTTAACGCACGGATGCTGCCAGGGTAGCTCAGTGGTAGAGCATCCGTGCGTTAAGCGAATTTTGGTGCTTGGATTGTTTATATGTATCCGACACCTAAAGTAACGGGATATATCAAAATTCCTACCATTGCCCCCCCCCCCCCAAGGGGGAACAAAAGGCAAAAACACCTTTGTAAGCATAACTCGGCTCAAAATTAGTTCACAGTTAAGAAATCGCACAAGGTGAGACTGCGCATTATTACAATTAAAACATTATCTGCGATTTAGGAAATTTCAAATTTTAAGGAGAGGGATAGGGGAAATCCATATTTATTCTGGACTTTTGAGTAAAACTCTGCCAAAAATGAAACAAAGATGTTAAAAACAGTCCTGCCACTTCTTTCGGATATTTCTAAAACACGTTTTTGATTTTAGTGATCTGCCACTTTATTTATTTATTTATTTATTTTTTTTTTTTTAGGGGGTTGGGAGGAATGGTATGTGTTAAAAAGGGCAAATTCGAAACACCCTTTTTAGCGCTAAATTTGTCCTGGGAAATTTATGAGAGTTGCGGTCATGAAGTTTGGTGTTTGGATTGTTTATATGTATCCGACACCTAAATAAACGGGATTTATCGAAATACCCCCGCTTCCCCCCTGGAGGGTAAGAAGCAAAAAAACGTTTGTAAGCATAACTCGGCCCCAAATTACTTCACGGTGAAGAAATTGCACATGGTGAGATTAGACTTGAGTATAAATAAAACATTATGTACGATTTTGGAAATTCTTGATTGTTAAAGGAGAGAGAGGAAAAATCGTTTTTCGGGGGGAAATTTTTTAGTAGAGCTCTACTAAAGATGTTACAAAACAGCCATGGGTCTTCTTTAAAATACTATTTCCAAAAACACATTTTCGATTTTTTTTTTTTTTTTTTTTTTTTTTTTTTGATTTTTGATCTTTTTTTTTTTGGGGTGGGGGGGGGCAGCGGTTATGAAATAGCAAATTCAAGAGCCCCCCCCCCCCCCCCCCCTCCCTTTTAGTGCTAAAGTTGTGTTGGGAAATCTATGGATTTGCGTTCACGAAATTTGGTGCGTAAATTGCTTATATGCATTCGACACTTATTGTAACGGGATTTTACGAAATCCCCTCCCCTCCCCCCCCCTTGAGGTCGAGGGGGCTATAAACAAGTCAAAAAATACGTTTTCCCGTTTGAATTCGCCTTAAATTATCTTAGAATAGCGAACTTTGGTGTGTGGATGTTGATTAGGTGTACGCATTATGTACTTTGGTGAGATTTCGCAAAACTTCGAACTTAGCCACTAGGGAAGGGGAAGTAAGAATCGGGTAAGTTGCGAGAAAAATCTTTATCGAACACAGAGGGAACTTTAACTCAGCTTAATTAATAATGATATGGGATTTTAACAACCTATTTAAGTATTGTGTCCAGCGAAGCGGACAAATCCTGTTAGTTGATAATAAGAAAAATAATAAGTGACTTTTAAAGCAATACGGCAATGTTTTATTCTGAAAGGTTTCATTGTTGGTGCAATCTAGACCAGCAAAGCTGGCGAAAAACATTTGAAAATGGAAGCTCTATACATACTAGACAGTTTGTCTTGGTAGCTCAGATAATTTCATACTCCTTATTTGATCATGACCTTTTCGTGCACTAGAGGGCACCACGTGATCCGCGTGAAACACGAGGTAGAACAGATAAGTATTTTCAACCCCGTTGTTAGTTACACCCGCAAATTACGACCTGTTGATGATCATTTTCAGATGAAAAGATGAGGCGTAAAGTGTTTTTTCGAGTTAAGTTGAGTAGTATGTGTAGATACTTTTGTTAAGGTGTATAGTATTAGAGAAAATTGGTCGTGAGGCGTCTAATTTTGATAGTTATTTATTCTAAGTTGTTAAATCAGGCTTATTTAGCTCGCCAATTGATAAGAATAGATAAAGAAACAATTTTTTAAGTTACATACTATCACTATAATCATGCAAAAATCATTTAGAATAACGTGGAATTTTTTTGTAAAAGCGGAACTCTATTGTTTCCAAATACATCATACACGATTTAGTAAAAAATATTAGCTTAACCAGATGAAAAAAAAAAAAAAAAAATGTTAAATAATGGAGAAAACTTTCGCCTTTATAAACAACAATAATGATGGTAAAATAATAATAATAATAATAATAATAAAATATGTTTTATAAGGAATTAAATTTGAAAAGATTGTGAATCAGATAATTTTATTTATGCTAGTTTCAGAATTCGTATCAATAAGAAATCTCTTTTGAAAAATTCTCTTGCTATATAAACTAGTGGATCTGCAGATCAGAAGCCTCAACGTCCTATATCTACCACTCATTACTCAGCAGGTCATTTTCATTTATTCCATATTAATTTAAAGGTTGGTTTGTTGGGGGGGGGGGGGATTAAGGCCGATTGACTGCTCTAGAGTCCTAGGCCTGAGGGGAAGTGCTTTCCGTGTTGATCTTTCTAAGGGAGTCCTAGCCCGCATTTCAGTAAGTTTCAGAGAAAACCACGGAGAACTCCGAACACTAGGCCGACGAGTGCGACGTGGGATCGAACCTGGCACCTCACGTCTACCAGCTTTGAGCGCAGAATTGCTCGGACGCTTGTGGGCCTTAATTTAAAGGCCTCCACTTCCATTGACTTTTTTGGCAACTGCTATAATATTTCAGTATATCTTAACAGAAATCTGTCGCTTATTAGAGAATGAAAAATCGAAAGTTCATAATCTGAAAATCAGAAAAATACATTACAATGTTCACCCATCACCCACCAATATCTATAAGAAATTAAAATGTTGTGGCGGTCACAAAATTTTCTTCTATATTTTCCTGTACAAATTTTCTCAATACAATTTATTTATAAAAAATATTATTATTTAAAGTTACTTTCGATGACGAACGACAGACGATTTCCATCTAAAAAAAGTATAACACTAAATTTCGAAATGAAGTCAGTTTTGTGCCCTACAGGCGGCATCTACAAAAATTCCATCTTTTCAGGGTTTTTTTTTCCGTTAATAAAAACAATCGATAACTTTTTTTCAAATTTTCATAGATCTACGGTCTTCATCTACCCTTCATCTTAAAGGTATTGTCCAGTTCTTGAAAAATATTCATATCGAAAATTAACACCCTTCCTCGAGAAGGAGGGGTAGGGGGGAAAGCGATCCTCCTGCGTACGCAAATTTTTTTCGTAATTGATTATCAATATTATATATATCTTAATATATATAAATCTCGTGTCACAATGTTTGTCCTCAATGGACTCCTAAACCACTTAACCGATTATAATAAAATTCGCACACCATGTGCAGTTCGATCCAACTTGAGAGATGGGATAGTTTAAATCTCAAATTATAGTCGCAATTTTAATTTATTGCTAATTATTTGTCTGTTATTATTTGACAGTCACAATTATCTGTTAACTCCAAATGATTCTAACAGATGTCGATACCTTTCGACTGGGTTGAAATGAAAGCTGAAATATATTTGGTGCTGCCATCTACACAAAGAATCTTCAACTTTTTAACCTATTAATAAATTTCGTATAATTCAATTATTTCCACTTTTTAAATTTTTGGTGTTAGCATAGCCGGCCACGTGTTACTTAGACTGAAGTGTAAATTGAATTCATATTATAATGAAGATAATACAGTGAAATTAATCCTGTTTTTTACTTATTTGTGCTTCATTGATCAAAACTTTATAATTTAATATATATATATATATATCTTTATATATAAAATTTATTATGTTTGTCCGCGATGAACTCCTAAACTAATGAGCCGATTTTAATGAAATTTGGACACTGTGTGCAATTTGGTCCAACTTGAGAGATAGGATAGTTTTTATTGCAAAATTCGCCTCCCAAAAGGGGGGGGGAGGGGCCAAAACGTGATTTCACAAACAAACAAACAAACAACAAAAAAAAAAAAAAAAAAAAAATAGAAATGCAGATAGACTGTTCAAAATTGGTATAGAGAGGTTTTAGAGGCCTGCAAATCGAATGAGGATATTTTCGAAAGTGTAAAGTTATTAGGAGGGGCGGGTAAGGGGGCGGAGGGGCAAAAAAATAAAAATAGAGTTACATCACTAAAAATTGGTACATAGAAGTTTTTGATACGTACAAATCGATTGCAGATATTTTCGAATTTGTAAAATTATTAAGAGGAGCGGGAAAGGGGGGGGGGCAGAGGAGCAAAATATAAAAATGGAGTTAGATCATTCAAAATTGGTGCATAGAATTTTTGATACCAACAAATCGATTGCGGATATTTTCGAATTTGTAAATTTATTAGGAGGGGCGGGAAGGGGGGCAGAGGGGCAAAAAAATAAAAATAGAGTTACATCGCTAAAAATTGGTACATAGAAGTTTTTGATACGTACAAATCGATTGCAGATATTTTCGAATTTGTAAAATTATTAAGAGGAGCGGGAAAGGGGGGGGGCAGAAGAGCAAAATATAAAAATGGAGTTAGATCATTCAAAATTGGTGCATAGAATTTTTGATACCAACAAATCGATTGCGGATATTTTCGAATTTGTAAATTTATTAGGAGGGGCGGGAAGGGGGGCAGAGGGGCAAAAAATAAAAATATAGTTAGATCGTTCAAATTGGTGCATACAGGTTTTTGACACCTACAAATAAACTGTAGATATTTTCGAATTTGTAAAATTATTTATAATAGTGGGAGGGGGGAGGGCAAAGGGGCAAAATAATAGAAATAAGAGTTAGAACTTTGAAAATTAGTATTATTAAGTTTTAAGGCCCGATAAATCGATTGCGGATATTTTCGAAAGTATAGAGTTATTAAGAAGGGCGGGAACGGTGGATGAAGAAACGGTGCGCATGGTTTGCGCAGGTATACACTGCCGCAGGCAGTGGGGGTCCGAACAGATTATTCCACCAATGAGAGAAGATTTTTTTGTATTTTATATCATTTTCCTTTCGATAATATATGGATTCATTATGAGTGTCGAACATTTTTCCCGATCAGATTTTTTTTTTCTCTTTTTTTTTCACATGTTAAAAATTAATGCAATTTTGAGAATTCTTTAATTATAGTGAATAATTTAAAAATAGGGACCAGCGAAGCGGGCTAAGTCTGCTAAGATCAAGGATGTTATCAAGGATGGTCTTTATTCGTAAATAATAATTTTAATATATTGAATATTTTACTACATTATAATTCAACGTATAACATAGCCACAGCAACGCGTGGCCGGGTCTGCTAGTATATATATATATATATATATATAATTTTTAATTTTACATTGATTCTTTAAAAATAATTTTCCTTGTGCTCATTTATACGAAATTTTGTCCCATACTGCCATATTAAAAATTAAGGAAAAACTGAATGGCAACGTTACCGGTTGAAAGAGTGATCCCAAAATATAATCAGCACCAATTTCAGTCAAGAACCAACTAAATATCAAATTTGGATATATTCCGTTCATTGGTTTGTAAGATACAGACCCCCCACAAAATTTTAGTCACACACAGGCAGAAAGAAATATTCTGAAAATTACCAACTCGTGTTTAAGACAACTTAAAACGTGTAAATCCATCGAAAACCGGGAGTGAAAATCTTTCACGAATCCAATACTTTCTTCTTGTGTATATAAAGAAGAAAGTAAGAAAGAAAAACTTCAAGGTTTTGTTTTAAAGGGGACTACCGAGATCCTTATATAAAATGGTCTGTAGAAGAAGTGCCCTCTGGTGATGGACGAAACTAAACTTTGAACTCAGTAATGTGCGTTTCATTTGAGTTGCATAAGGTGATGGGATCGTGGGTAAGTAAAACTGTATCCAAAATTCAATGAGAATCAGAGAGGGGGCAGGGGAGGACTTAATGCAGTCCCCCCCCACACCTATTTCTCACTTCCATTACCGACTACCGTAGGTAATGGAAGTATTGTATTCGGTCCAAAAATTCGATATCTCCACCTGATTTACACGTTTTAAGGTCGCCTGAGTCCAAAAAAGTAGTTGTTGGCAATTGGTCATTGTGTATACGTATTTATGTGGAGAATCTTCTGGCTATTATATCTCCGAAACTAATAAAGGTAGAACTACGAAACTTCAGAATTGAGACAGGTCTGGTGTACAGATGAATTTTCCAAATTTTGGTGAAAATTGGAAAACCGGAAATGGAACTGTAAGTTCGTACCTCAAAAACAGCTCTGACGATTTTCTTCAAAGTTGCTATATAAACACTCTATTAGATGTCCTTTCAAGTGATATAGTTGGTTAGTTCAAGAATAGGCGCCCTGTATAAATAGCTCAATTTCACATCTCGCAAGTGCGTTACTTTAAAAATGGCTGTACGGATTTTTTTTTTCAAACTTGCCATAGTAATTCCCTTTTAAATATGCTTTTATATGTAATTATTGTTTTCCTGTGAATAATTGAGTATATGCCAAGTTTTTAAAAAATAGCTCTAACGATTTTCTTGAAAATTGTTACATAATTCGATTGTAGGTATCCTTTCTCATGTACTATGTGGTTGTTACAGAAAAATTAACAGTCATCCTGCTTAGGTAGGTCATTTTTAGATCTCGGAAATTGATTTTTCAAAAAATAACTCTACCAATTTTTTTTTTCTTATTTTTTAACTCGCTGTGTAAACTCTATTTCATATGTCTTTATACATGTATTAAGGGTCTCTTACTGGAAAGTTTTTTGGTGTTTACTTCGTTAGGTCAATTTTATGTCTTCTGATGACATTATCTTCAAAAAATGCATCTAATACGTGTAATAGTGGGTAATGGAAGTCGTGTGGTTGTTTCACACCAGATTTAAAAAAAATATTTTTAGTTTCAATCCTCTCCACAGAAGATCAAAATTGCCATGCCATATCTCCGGACCATCTCTACGCAGTAGAATTACAGACTCTTGCCAATTGTTCGCTACTCGAACTGGCCGAAGACCGTCGTGTATGCTAATGGTGGCTGGTGGACGTAAAATCTGTCATGGGCAGATTTCCAGACATGCCTTCTATGTTCCCATCCAAAATATTATATCTGGGGGGAAGTCACCGAAACGGAAGAGCCATCCCTTCCGTGGAGGATCAAAATGTCTCCGGATCACCTTTAAGAGCGGAAAATACCTAATCTCGGCGGCAGCCTTGGCCCATGTTATTATATGGGAAAATTTGATTACATAATTACTCATTAGCTAATGAATATTTTTCAATTTCACATTTAGAAAATTCATAAGCGTTAAATTAGTACTTGTTTTCCAAAAATTGATTTTTTAAAATTTTAGTATTTCATTTTGCGACTAGAAAATGAGAAAAATGCATTTTGTGAAAAATCGCATTTTCGAACTCAAAATTAAAATGTAAAAATTTAAAAAAAGGAATTTTTCAAAAATGAGTACTCATTTAACGGTTATGAATTTTCTGACTGCGAAAACAGAATTAAAAAACATACATTGCGTAATGTGTAATTGTCGCAACAAATTTTCCCATAGAATAACATTGGCCAGGGCTGTCCGGTACTGTCCCCTCTTAAGGGTGAGTCCCAGACTATCACCAATTTCTCATGGAGTAGAAATAGTGAGACGCAAATTTACTCAACCATTTCCAATATTGCTTAGATATACGTTAAACCCATTCCACTACATTCTTTTTTATTTCAAAATTTCATTTTGAATGATTGAGAATTTAGAATATCAAACACATTAAATCTGGGTGAGTGAGTTTTATATCCCACTTAAGCTACGCAAGGAACGATTGGTGACACTCTGGAATTCACTCCTAGGAATGATCCGGGGACATGCCATCTCAATTTTGATTTTTCGCGGAAAGGAAGGCAACCTCGCTTCAGGAACCTCCAGAGGTATTATTTTTATGGAACATGAAGGATATTGCAATCATGGCGGATTTTACGCGCACCAACCACCTGTAATGCATATGGCGGCATCCCAAAACATCGGATTACGAGCTTGATGCTCAACCAATCAATCTACCACGGCTCCCAGTAAATCTGAAATTTGTATTATTTGCCAATATACATTTTAAAACATAAATATCAAAAACTACGTCAGTCATTAATTTATGTGCAAAATAATATTCTTTTAAGGGAGATATTTATTCTGCAGTTGATTCTCATATATTTTTAGATAGACTGTTTATCAAATTAAACTTAACTTTACACATAATAACTCACTGTATTTGGAATAACAATCTTTAAATGCACAATCTTCTTAGACAATAGACCAATTTTATGAAGTAAATATTCTAAGCTAAACTGTATTTTTAAACTACGTAATCTAAGAACTGTTTATTCCGTGAGAAAGTTATAGAGTTTGAAAAGTTAGCTTACAACATCTGAAAGAGGTTCTTCTCCCTCATCAGGAAGAGTGATGCTTTTAAAGGCGAAGTAGAACAAATAAGGTATCATTTTTATTGTTTCAATTGAATCGTTCTTTTTCGATAGCGAGTGAAGCCATTTATTTAGTATTATTATTATTTCTTCGATACAACGAGAATGTTATTGTAGGTTCATGTACTCTCTCTCTTGAGGAATTGATGTCAATAGTCAGAAGATAAAAGGTTTAACATCTTTAATTAGGAACTAATCGTGAGAAAAAATATATATATATATACTTGCCACCTGCCTCCTTCCTATCTTAAGTTTCTTAAATTATTTTTTCATAAATTTTGATAAAGTTTATGGTTTTAAGTTAAGATTTCTTGTGTCAGTTTATTGATTCGTTTGTTTTGCAGGCTAATAATTAATAAATCTGGTTTCTTTAAATTTGTGTATTTCATACCCTGATAATTTTTTTTTTCTTTTTACTGAACTTCTCAAAGAAATTTTTAATCTTATTGGTCATTGGTGTTTTAGTGATCTTGTATCTGTTGCTTGGCTTCTACTATGCTCATTATTATTTAACTCTACTAGTTTTAATTTTAATTAACTCTAAAATCTATTTTAACATTATCATTTAATCTTTACTCTGTGTTTTTTTTATCTTTAATAATGCTCTGAAGTATATTCGATTAATCGATAACTGTCGAGCTTTTATTTTACTTCAATTTAGGTTTTGGCATCATTCTTTTCTCCAGTTGGTGTTAAATGTTATACATGTGGTTACTCAGCTTTTTTCATGATATCACTTTGGTTTCAATTAAGTTTTTAATTAATCTTTATTTAATCTTTGTTTTAATTTAATATTTCACATATTTCTCATTCTTTATTGTTCTTACTGCATCGATCTTTCTCCAGTTGGTGTTAAATGTTATGCATGTGGTTACTCAGCTTTTTTCATGATATCACTTTGGTTTCAATTAAGTTTTTAATTAATCTTTAATTAATCTTTGTTTTTATTTAATATTTCACATATTTCTCATTCTTTATTGTTCTTACTGCATCGATCGGGGCGTGAAATGATATAAATTGCTATGAATAGCTATATCGTTTTACGAAATCGTTGCAGTTTTCACAGCTTTATGAAGTATGCGCCCCTTGAAAAGTATGCTTCTAACTTTAAGCATTTACATCCAATTAATTCTGTGATTTTTTATATGTTTTTCTCTCTCATAAGTATAATGGTCCTCTTTTATTATCATTCAGGTCGGTGTAAGTATTTCATGTTACTATCGTAACTCATTAGTTCTTAATCTATATCGCAACTTTTTGTGTAATTCTTTCCTCTATGTTAAATTCAGTTCTATATTTTAGTGTGCTGTTATTGTTTTAGTTCTATTAATTGCTAAATTTTAAGATTAAATTTTATTACGATATCTATTATTTATCATTATTATTATATATATAAATCATCATTATATATATATATATACACACACATTTATTATTGGTTTATTTAAGTTATTTGATGAGTTTTCAAGGAGGCTACCTTGCTTAGACTCAAGAAGTTTTCAGTGTTCCTGATAGCGACCACAAAAACTCACACGATCGATTTGAAATACGGTATAAATATTGATAGGTTACATAAAATTATATAAATAGTTTTTGATTTATAGTATTTGTGGCTTGTGTAAAGGGACACACAAAAGAATTTTGGTATATTATGGTTCGACAGAAAGCATTTTTTTAAATATGCATTTTAACATCTTTACACTACAACATAATGAAAGGAACATACATTATTAACAAGTTCTGTAAAAGCATGTATTCTGTAGAAAATGATGTGGATAAAAATTAATAATTAGCTTACATGCTTACATAAACGAATTCCGATATATTATGTATGTGTGATAACTACTGAATATGTATTGTCGGTAATGTTATATATATTGGTTAAAGAAAACAAACATTGAACGAGAGGTTTAAGGAGCTATATCCATGTAGACCCAGAATGTTTTCCCAGGTCATCATGAGAGGTGGAGGTGTGCTATAAAAGAAGTTTCCTCGTAGAAAAATCTTTTCCACTCACTCTCCTCTTGAGTATATAAGAGGTCGAGAGGAGGGCCAATTACTTATTCTCTACCTCCTCACTTTTAATTTTATAGCCTCGAAAGTTCGTGCAATCAATTTTCAGTTACCGTAAAATAAAAACATGTTTTATCTAGTACCTAGCTCTGATTAAAAATTTTAGAACACTTGTACCCTCTCAATTCTCATTATTATATTTAGTGCTTCGAAAGTACGTGCAATTATTTTCTCAGACCCAAAAACCTTGTAAAATGTTTTTTCAAAGCCATAGCTTTATTATTATTATTATTTTTTAAATATCTTCTTTATCTATTCCTATTAATTTTATAAATACGAAAGTACGCGTAAATAATTCTTCACCTCCAAAATACCAGTAACATTGTTTTATTAGTACTAATTTTTAAAAAATATTTAAATACCTGCCTTCCATTTCCTCCTTAATACTTTTACAGCTTCGAAAGCGTGTTCAGTCGATCCTTAAACCCTCCCCCCCCCCCCCCCCAAAAAAAAAAAAAATAAATAAATAAAATGAAATGAAATAAATAAATAAATAATAAGAATTAATAATAATAATAGTAAATAAATAAATAAAATAAAATAAAAATAAAATAAATAAATAAAAATAAATAAATAAATAAAGTAAAATAAACAAACAAATAAATAAATAGCATAGTAATGCAGGTTTTTCGAAGCCCTTGCTCCATTTAAAAATTATTAAACATTTCCCATATAATATATTCGTCACATTCCAAAATGCAGCAATAAGGGTTTCCAAGCTTCTAGCTCTATTTTAAAAATTTTAAATATGTCCTAACTATCTCTTTCTAATAATTTTATATCTTGTAAAGTTTGTGTAATCGAATCTTCCCTTCCTCAAAATAATAAATATAGATAAATGATTAAATAATAAAACATTTAAGTTGCTAAGTTTTTTTCTGTTGGAATATGGGCATATGTATATGTAAAATCGAAATCTGTCTCTTATAGATTTTAATGGTTTCACCTCGAATGATTATTCCTGCCCTTACAAATAAAATATTTAATTATTTTTTGAGAGATACACGACTTTAAAAAAAAAAAAAATATATATATATATATATATATATAACATCGTTTTATACATGTATAAATACAGACAATCAATTTTCAATATTGCATTTTTATTTTCTACAGATTCTGGATTCTAATCGTTCTGGGTTTTCCACAATTTTTCCCGAAACTCGCACAAAAATGTCTAGAACCCCTTAGGAAGATTCTTGCGGAGAATATTCCACTCAGTCCTAAGTTCTTAGAGGCCCACCAGCGGCCGAGCGGTTCTGCGCTCAAAGCTGGTAGATGGGAGGTGCCGGGTTCGATCCCAGGTCGCGCTCATCGACCTAGCCGTTCGGAGTTTTCCGTGGTTTCCTCCGAAACTTGCGTAAATACGGGCTAGGACCCCTTAGAAAGACCCCCACGGAGGGCATTCCCCCTCTAGGCCTAGGACACATCAGGAGTCAATCGGCCTTAAATCCTACAACCAACCAACCTAAGTTCTTAGTTTAGAAAATTTGCTTCAATTCACACCATTTTACTCTCTATGAATTGCAACTATAACTATATCTAGTAATATGGGATAGTGTATCTTCTTATTGTATTTCAGGTGGTTGGTCACGACTGTATTATAGCTCTATTTATGAAACCAACAATCTTCGTAGGCTAAAAAGAAAAAATAATGCACATGGTCCATAAAATTAGAGACGACTCAAAATTGCAGATTGAAAGAAATAGCTCTATGGTACTAGTAACAAATATGTGGTCCACCCGTAGCTGAGAGGTTCTGCTTTCTAAGCTAGCTTAGATGGTTCGCCAAGTTCTCTTAGATGAGAGTTGCCAGGTTTAAACCTAGGTCATGCTCGTCAGCCTAACCCTTTCAGAGTTTACCGTGTTTTATTAGAAACTGGCGGGAATAGTCTAGGACTCCTTGAAAAGACTCTCCAAGGAAGGCATAGGTCCCTAGCGTGAACCATACACTTAAATCAATACGAATAACATTTAGCATGTATAGATTAGGAGGGTTTTTTTTTAATTACCTAGGTTGAACCATGCTAAAATTTGTTATCCTTTACACATTTTATAGATTATTTAAAGATGCCTTTTAAATTTATAGAGAGTCTAATTTTATTCTATTCAATTCACTTATTTCATTTCTGTGGAGGATCAAAATTGTAATGACATGTCGACCACCCTTAGAAGTGAGTTCCAGACCTTCGATAATTACCCGTAATATAGCACTAGTGTGATGTTAAAAAAAAGAAAAAAAAAAAAAAAAAAAAAACCACTCAATTCCCTCTATTCTGTTTTATAAAATAGTTTTTCTTATTAATGGATTTTTAAGTTAATAATCCCCCTGTAGACCAGATTTAAGAAGGTTGGGACTTTCTTAAATCTGGATTTTTTACATGTTCTTCTGTGACAGGAAACACACTTCTTAGTGAAACGCCCATGTCCGGAGAATCGCGTGATTGGGAAATTGTCTTTTCTCTTGTCGTAGATGTCATTGATTTAACGGATTTGTCTTGTAGTTGGTTCAGCTCTTGTCAACGAAATTTGTTAACGATGAAGAAGGATGTGTTTAATTACAAGTAGTAGCAAAAAATATATGCCACCTTCATTATTCTGAGTGATTAAAGTTGCACTCTGCTAGAGAACTGCATTGATAAATGTTGCAGGCACACACATATATAAAATTAATAATCATGGTAATATTTATAATTGCCTGCAAGTAGCGTATACACAATGCCATTACCTTGGTTTCATTTAGATCTACGATGAATACTAAGCCCTTTCGTCGTGGATATCTGAATAAATAAATAAAATAAATATAAAAATAAATGAATAAGTATGTAAAAATAAATAAATAAATAAAAAATGAATAAAAATAAAATAAAAAATGAAATAAATAAAAGAATTACAGTTCCCACCGTTTATTAAAATCACATTTGTTCTGAGCCAAAGTGATTTTATTAAGCGGCTGATTTTGATATCCAGCGAACGTTCCTGCCCTTAAGGAAAATGTATTACGTCCCTGAATTTCGAAAGAAACTTCAAAAGGTAACGAATAATATAATTAGTAAATATTAATTAATTTTTGGTAGATAATTAACCAATTGTTTCTTCGATATAAGTAAATTAAACGCATTGTAAGTTCCAGTGCACTTTCGTTAGAGGAAAAACATCATTACCAAAGTTTATTTAACCAAAGTTCACGCTGTTCTTATAAATTTAAAATCTTTCCGTTTAAACCTTATGAATTATAGAAATTTCAAAATAAGAACTAGAAATTGCCTTCTAACAATTATGGAAAAAAAAAAAAAATCATTTCAAATTTGTATTTTATTACTGCGCTTCGAAAAATACGTTCCTTGAAATTGTTACGGAGATAAGTTGCGGGGCGTGTTTAATTTGTGTGCTGCAAGTATAAAATCTTGAACAATGAGCGATAATGGAGGGTTTCTTGTGCTTTAATTTATTTTTCTATTAAAAAAAATCACAATGTAAATAAAAAAATTTTAGTGTGAATAAATGATATTTTTGGCTGCTGAGAAGATATTTTTGAGTTTATTAACCGGCGATGCTGATTTTATTAAGCGGCGGCTTTAAAAATAGTTTGTATTGATTTGATTCCGGTCCTAGCGATTTGATCAGATTAAGCGGCTGATTTTATTAACCAGTGATTTTGTTAAACGTCGGTTACTGTATAAACAAATAAAAATAAAAATAAATCAGACTTTGTTCAAAATTGCACAAGGAGAGGTGCATATAAGTGTCACAACAAAAGTGTCCCACTTCTGAGAAGAAAAGAGTTGGCAATTCATAGCTATAATCCAGCGTTAAACTAACTCAATTCAACTCAACCCTGAGGAAAAAAAAAAATAGAAAAAGAAGAAAGAGAAAGAGAAACATTTCCAACAATTTCTAAGTATATATTCTAGCTCTTTCGCTTAGCCTTGTAAACCAATGGTGAAAGATTTTCATACCATATTCTACACGAAACCTGCTTATATGCATTTAAAGCATATATGTTCATTTTAGTTTGTTTAATGCAACCAATAGACGTTGAACTGCACCTACCAAAAGTTTCTATCATAGATGTAATGTATTTGAATTCTCTTGAATGTTCCTGCGTACAAACCATTTGCTTGATCTCAACGAAAAGTTCAGTGTAGCATTCCAATATGATACAGATTTAGAATACTGAGTTTGAACTTTCTGCTACTATTTGTTCTTGTTATATTCTGATAACAGATACATACACACATACACACACACAGAGAGAGACCAACCACTATCCCCCCCCCCTTTCTTTTTTCAATTCTGTTGACCTCAATAGGTATAAATGTCACAAAAAATCAATTTCAAAAATTCGACCCCAAAACAATTCTTTCTCTACCATACATATGGGTAAAAGAAAGTTAAAAATAATGCTTATTTAAATTAATTATTTTATTTAAAAGTCATCAGTAGACCTATGTTCTGAGCAAAGTCGTTCAGATTCAGACTAATTCTTTTGAGGTAAGTCCTAATTAGCATATCCTGTGGCAATCAGTCATATTAGTTTAATGTTTTAAATATTAGATAGAGATTTGATTAACTTCTACCCAAAAGAATGTGTGAAATAAATGTATACTTCACTAAAAAATGTGTAATATCGTATTGCCTTCTGACAGTAATTCACCAGAAATTAAATCGGAATACATTTTCATTGTATAGAGACTAAAATGTAACTACTGCGTAACTTGACCTCTAGCGATGCAATTGTGTTCTAGTAAACTTGGGTTGTTGGACGACTTATAAATGAAAGCGATAACTTTTTTAATTATAATGCGCAGGGTATTAGAGCCAGTGCAAAACCATAATTAGGAAACTCGGCATACTACATTAGACACAGCATACTGCAATCAGAATGCAAAAATGCTAAATACCGGGTGCGCCAAAAGTTCGTGAAAACTTTAAAAATTCATTAAAAAAGAACAAATGATGATAAAGTAAAATAAAAGTTAAAAAAAAACGACCGTTAGGGGCGTTCATGTTTAATACGTTAAGAAAATAAATACAGATGAGTCATACATTAAAATATAATGAGCAGAAACACAATATCAATACAGTTCTACATTTTCAAAGATTTATTTACGCTGAAGTTGTTCAAAATGACCTCCACCACATTGTACGGAGCAAGTAAGGCGAGTCACAACGCATGTGACAGCTGAGTACAGCATGTCTGGATGAATCCCGAAAGAGTCCATGTGCATTCAGATGTTTTATTGACAACCTAATTTGCATAAATGAGCTTCGTGTATGTACTGCAACGCCACCTATCGATCATTTTTTGAACTTTTTTTCTTAAAAAAATCCGCCCTCTTTCTGATGTCATTCGTGCAAACCGCACTTTTGTATCATCATTGTTCTTCTTAAATAATTTTTTAAAGTTTTCACGAACTTTTGGCGCACCCGGTATCTTAGGAAATACGAGCATTTTTACTAGGGTTATTCCATGTCAAATCAACACAAAAAAGCTGCATTTTTAAACTGACCCCTTCAGATTTTTATGAAATCAGACTCATTTATTTGTTCTACATAGAAATGAATGTATACCTATTAGTAAGTTCCTATCTCTTTTAATTTTTGATATACAGGGCTGCAAAATTGGGTAAAAAATGCAAATAAAAATAAATTTTGCATTACAAATGTGCCTATATTTTGTTCTCTAATTAACTTAGAGATATAAAATTGATATCATTAGAAAGCTTATAATACAGGCTTTCAAATGATATGTCACATATGTCACATGCTTATATTTTAAAATATTTTCATTTTAAGGTCAAAACTTTGACCTTCAATAGCTCAAAAAGTCCACGTTTAATTTTCTTTTAAAAATTATATGTTATTCCTACGTTTATTGTCTATAACTATTATAAGTTTCAGCATGGGATGGCCATGGAGTATTGAGTTATAAATTAAAATGCAATCCTCCACCAGTATTTTCATACTAACATAACATAAATTTTACAAAATAATTCTGAAAATTTAATAAAATGCACAGAGAGAAACATGATTGCAACTTTCAATTGCTCGCATTTAATATTTGTACCCTATCTATCAGGGTTTAGTGATAATTGGGATCTAGGCGCTGTTTAGTACCCCGAAAACGAAAAATAAAAAAACGGCCCTATAACAATTAGAGTAATTTTTGGTAGGTTTTTATTATTATTAATAAGATATCGTTTTTACTTTCTTCTATATGTAGATATAGAGCAAGTATTGGATTCATGAAAATTTTCGATGGATTTACACGTTTTGGGATATCTTGAACACGATTTGACTGTTTTTAGAAAATGTCTGTCAGTCAGTCTGTGTGCCTCTGTGTGTGTATCACAAATTTTGAGGACGCTGTAACTCACGAACTAAGGAACGAAATTTAACCAAACTTGGTATTTAGTTCAACCCTGACATAAACTGGTGTTGATTAGATTTGTGGATCAAATGCTTAACAGGTGGCGTTGTGATCGCATTTTTTCTAAATTTTTAGCATGGCAGTATAGGACAAAATTTAGTATAAATGTACATAATGAGAGTTATTTTAAACGTGTGATTATAAAATTAATATGAATTATTTATAATAGTAGTAGTTAACTAGGGAAAAAAATTTGTGCATGTGGGAGCATCGTTTCCCCCCCTAGGGGGGAATCAGCCCCCAGGGGGAGTAAATGTTCAATATGGGTATCTTTCGATAGATCTCGTCAATACTTTTAAAATTAATGGTTGAACTATAGATCTGTGATAATTTAAAACAAAGTCACAGATTTTTTTTTTTAATCTTTTAATGAAAAAAATCGCATTTCTTTTGATATTGGCAAAAAATTGACTTTCTTTCGGCATTTAGTGATATAATTCTATCAGATAAAAATCGTCTGCATTTATAATGGAAAATAATTTAATAAATAATTTGTATTCAATGAATTTTGTGAAATTATATAGAAAAATATCATGTGGTGGCCCCATCATACTAGTTATTTTTTTATTATTAATTTCATGCATTAATGAAAGTTAATACATTGAAGACATACAAGAAAGGTCAGTATCGTGTTATTTAAAGGAAGCTTTTAAACATTTCAAGGATGAGTATCCAGACATAAAAATTGGATTTTTTACATTTGCAGAACTAAAACCAAAAAACTGGATTTTGAGCAAGTGGAACATGTTTTGTCTGTGTTTGTCATATACATGAAAATGTTACATTAAGGCAGATTTGGTGCAACTTGTAGGAGCTGAGTAAATAAGAAAAGAATCAATTAAATTCATACAATAATTATATAAATTTTATTGGTTTGTAATCCACATAACTGCCACTGGAAAAATTTACACTCTGTCTCCTGAAGTAATGTTCAATGTTCGTGCATCTTAGTTAACGGCCCTCTTCACTTACCGTCGCCGGAAGCCCGAGCCAATGTTATTCTATAGGGAAATTTTCTTTACAAATAACTTATTAACTAATACATATTTTTAAATTCTGTTTCCGCATTCAGAAAATTCCCAACTGTTAAACTGACGGACTTTTTTTTAAAAATGTATTTTTTTTAATTTTTAACATTTTATTTTGAAATTGCAAAATGAAAAAAATTCAGATATTGAAAATTCGCATTTTGCAGCTTCAAAATAAAATATAAAAAAATTAAAAAAATAATTTTTTAAAAAAGGTCCGTCAATTTAAACAGCCGAGAATTTTCAGACTGTGAAAACAGAATTTAAAAATATGTATTAGTTAATAAGTTATTTGTAAAGAAAAATTTACCATAGAATTACATTAGCTTCGGCTTCCGGCGGCGGTGAGTGAAGCGGGCTCTTAACTGTAAAGATTGTTCCCCACTGGAAAATGCCTCAAACATTTGTACTAAAGGTTTTTTTTTTTTTTTAGGTAAAATGGGAAAAGGGATGTTTTATTATTATTATTTAATCATTTTAAATTCGGATTTTAATATGATTGTAAGATATTTATATCGTCAATCTATTAAAAACCACAGGTTAAAGCCCCCGCACCCCCCCCACACATACATCAATACTAACTAATCACTGTTTAAGCCCTAAACTGTTACACTTAGCATCGCATTTAAAAGGAATGCTCAACCAGCAGATTAACATTACAAAATTGCAAGCTTTTATCATTCAATTTTTCTAAAAAAAAAAAAAAAAAAAATCACCATAATTATTAATTACAAAACATTCTAATTAACAATTTTTCTTTTAGAGAATTTCTAGGCGTGCTAATTTGCCTATCCAAATGAAATTATAAAATATTCTATATATCATTTCTGATGGAGGGTTGCATTTTAATTTATGACTCAGCCTCCCATGGCCATCCCATGTTGAAACTCGCAATAATTATAGGAAATAAACGTAAAAAAAACATATAATTTTTAAATATGTACTTTTTGAGATAGTAAAGGTCAAAGGTCAAAATGTTTGACCTTAAAATGAAATTTTTAAAAACATATATGCACGTGATATATCATGTGAAAGCCTGTATTATGAGCTTTATAATGACACTAGTTTTATATCTCTAAGTTAATTAGAAAACAAAATATGGGTACATTTGTAGTAGAAGAATGTTGAAATTTTGCATTTTTCACACATTTTTGCAGCTCTCTATATAAAAAACTAAAAGAGAGAGGGTGAATTAGTATACATTTATTTCTCTATAGAACGAATAAATGAGCCCAATTTCATAAAAATCTGAGGGGATCAGGTTTTTAGCTATGTTGATTTGACATGTTATAACCCACTAAATAATTTTTAACTAAAATAAATCATTTAGTAAAAGCATTATTACTAAAAAAAATTATTTGCATAATTTAATAGCCAAAAGTACTGAGCTACTTACATGAACGCTCCAAACAAATATCGTGAAAATTCAAAAAGTTGGTAATGCAGTGTTTGCTGATTGTAAATAAATATTGATAAAACCTCCTATCACCCCCCCCCCCCCCACACACACACACACACTTTTTTTTTTTTTTTTTTTTTTTTTGAGAGAGAAATTTTGTCCGTTCTATCTCTCATAACTTTTTTAATTTACACGATATCTGTTTGGGGTTTTCATATAAGTTGATCAATACTTTTGGGTACTAAATTATGCAAATGAAATTTTTTAAAAGCTTGCGCATGCGTACTTAAAAATAATTTAGTAAAAAATGCTTTATTTTAGTAAAAAAACATTATGTAAAAATGCTTATATTTCGTAAGATATTTAACATTTTTGCATTCTGATTGCAGTATGCTCTGTCCAATGATGTGAAGTTTCCTAAAAATAGCTTTGCACTGGGCCTTATAATTAAAAAAGTGGCAATTTGTTTTGTAATTTTTTAAATAAACCGTTATATCTCCATGAATATGTGTGGTAGCCTCCTAAAAAAATATACAGATAATTAGAAGAATCCTCATCACATGCTACAGCCAAAACGAATTTCAAATATTACTTTTTACAGGGTTATCCAAAACATTTTTTTAATTTTTTCTCTTCACGACAAAACTTTTTTCTGAAATATATGAATTATAACATGTTCTTTATACTCCCAAAGTTACAAGATAATTCCTACAGAATTTTTGTAGATATTTGATAAAACGTCTAAATTCGAAAGTGTCTAAATACTTAAGCAACCAAATTCCATTTTTTTAAAGAAAAAATTGTTATGAAAATTACTCAATGATTTTTTTTAAATTTTGGTTTCGTAATCAAAAAATACAAAATAATTAAATTTGTTTTTTCTCCCCAAAAATTTTCTTCTTTAATTTTTAAAACTTCATTTCGAATTTATAAAGTAGAAAAAAAGTGAACAAAGTGCTTTTTTGCACTTTGTAACTTCAAAATAAAATGCTAATAACAATAATAATTTTTTGAAAAGCACGAACAAACTTAAGAGTTATGAACTTTTTGAATGTAAACACAGAATAATAATAAAAAAAAAAAATTAGTAACAAATTTCTTTGTTGAATAAAATGGGATTTGACTGCCAGTGACAGAGAAGTTGTACAATGTAATTAGCAAGGTATGGTTCCGACCAGTAAAGGTTCATTTCTTCAAAATTATTTTGCTTTTGCTTTTTTGCTTTGTTAAATTTTTAACATAACTTACAAACACAAAATCATAATTTTTTATAGTTGGTTGGTAGTATTGGATAATGGATGTAATCCTCTATTTAAAAAAAAAAAAAAAAAAAAACTAATCCGGAAGTTTTAAGAAATTATATATATATATATATATATATATATTTCTCATTCTATAAAGTTCTGCTGCTTTGATCGGGGCGTGAAATGATATTAATTCCTATGATTAGCAATACCATTTTACGAAATCGATGCAGCTTTCACAGCTTTGAAGTACTCGCCCCTTGATAAGTATACTTCTAATTATAAGCATTTATATCCAATTAATTCTGTAGTTAATTATTTGTTTTCTCTGTCATGGGTTTGATTTCCTTTTTTATTATCATTCAGGTCGGCGTAAGTATTTTTAAGTTATTATTGTAACTCATTGGTTCTTAATCTGTGTCGCAACATTTGGGTCAGTCTTTCCTCTATGTTAAATTCAGTTCTATATTTTTGTGTGCTGTTATTGTTTTAGTTCTATTAATTGCTGAATTTTAATATTGAATTTTATTACGTTATCTATTATTTATGTATGTATGTATATATGTGTGTATATTAACTTTAAATGTGACATAAAATATCAGATTTTTTAAATACTATTTAATTTTAGGTATTTTAACCAAATAAAGAAATACTGAGTTTTTTCAAGTGGACTCCAGTTACAAGAAAATTCTTCTCAAAAATTTTCAATAAATTAAATTTTGTGACTAAGGCATTTTTTTTATTTTTTTTTAAATATTTTAAAACCAAGATTATGACGATATCCTAATTTTCTGAGTGACTTTCATAGCCAGAGACCATTAGGTGACCTAAATCAGAATTCCTGACAAAATTTGGAAAACATCGCCCTATCATCATTTATCAAATGAATATTTGGAAAAACAGATATAAGTTCAGCAGTGAAGCAGTGCATTAATTTACCAATGGATACCTCTTTTTTTATATTGCCAAATGCTTTGTAATTATGTTCACACAAAACCCAAATAAACTACTACGTCAGAAACGCCAAAGAAAAATATTTGTCAGCATCTCAATTTGTTGCATCTCAAATATTTTTCTTTGGCGTTTCTGACGTAGTAGTTTATTCGGGTTTTAATATTCCAACGCCAAGCCTCCTGTTATTATATGTTCACACAAAGTTGTT
Organism: Salticus scenicus; assembly: GCA_963930645.1. Taxonomy (NCBI): domain Eukaryota; kingdom Metazoa; phylum Arthropoda; class Arachnida; order Araneae; family Salticidae; genus Salticus; species Salticus scenicus. The sequence continues at coordinate 137,930,067 of OZ005659.1, read as the reverse complement.
GTTGAAGGGGCATTCAAAATTCTGATTAGCAACTATACATTTTTTGTATTATATTAACCTTCTCCTTCTCAAGAGAGCTGATCAAAGCTGGTATATATCTGGTAGCTTTCTAAAAGATGTTTTTAATCAAAAACTTTTCTTTTCTCACCATATCTGACATTAACGTAACTATTAACTGCATTGTGACTAACACAAGAAAAGTTTAAACATGTCATGAAAAAAAAAAAAAATAATAATAATGAAATACTGAAATATGTAAACCTGATCATGGTACAGCCTTAATATAGCTCCCCTTGGCAACTTTTGAATTTTTATCGTCACTTTAGACAAAAATGCATAATTTATGATATTATTTTGTTTTGTTTCTTTCTTTTCGATTTCCTTTCCTTTTCTTTCTTTTCTGCTTTTCAGCGTTTTATAATTTATTTATATTTTTTATGCGCTACTTGGCTTAAAGTGGCTTTTACGAAAGTGGAGTCCTTGGCGAAAAATGTTCGATCTATTTCAGCAACAAAATTTTAAAAATTACCCAGGATTATCAATAAGTAAAGCTCTTTAATGTAATGCTGAATTAGCATTCATGCCAAGCGCGATTCATCTATTTACCATACTATTTAAACAAAAGGTGGCGGGGGGAATCAAAATTGAGGTGTATAACTTTATTTATTTATTTATTTTATTTTATTTTATTTTATTTTAGGACTGAAGGCCTATTAGTCTCAATCTGGGATTTTTGCGTTGTCGATTTCGATAGTTGGACATTTGCCGAAATCTAAAATTTATCGAAAATATAATTGAAAAAAAAAAAAAAGATTTTGATGAAATTCTGGCAAAAGCAGAATCTAGTTTAGGAAGGAAGACTATTAGTTTTTTTTTTTTTTTTTTTTTTTCAAATTATAACATCGCTTTCAAATTATTCAATTATATTTTCGATAAGTTTTAGATTTCGACAAATGTCCAACTATCGAAATCGACAACGCAAAAATCCCAGATTGAGACTAATAGGCCCTCAGTCCTAATAAATAAAATAAAAATTAAAAATTTGCTTTTTTGGCTTTGAAAATTTTCTGGAAAAACGCAGTAGAAAGTTTTCTGGAGAAAATTTTCGAAAAAAGAAAATTTTCTGCGGAAAATTTTCCACCCCACATCCCTAATTTTAATATTATATTTTTTATGCATTCTATAACGCAAGAAAAATAATTTAACTTAATGATATAATTTATATTTCATGCTTTAAGAACAGTTTAGTCTGATCTAAACTATTCCTAAAACATGAAAGATAAATTATATCAGTAAGTTAAATTATTTTTAACTCCGTTAAAGAAAAAAAAAGTGGGGGGGGGAGCTATAAGTTTTAAGCCTGTCTGTGGCACTGCAGCTTTCAGACAAATAGATCGATTTCAATTGAACGGTGATTTAATCGGTTCTTAGCTATGTTTCGTAAACTTACATGTGATAGATTTTTAAAAAATAATTAAAATGTGTTTTTTCAGGCCACTTTGCATTAGTATTTTAAAATTAGTGAGCTGGTAATCTTCCAATTTCCAAATTAGGTCTAAACTTAATAGATAATATAAGTTCTTCGATTTGGCAATCTTAAACTTTTAAATTATGTTATATTATGAATCACGTTTATTTATTTATTTATTTATTTTTTTAAAGACTGAAACTTTAAAAAACGCTTTAAAAAGTTCGCGATTTTTAAACGGAGTTTGACAAAAATAAAAAATTGGTTATAACAAATGCTTGTGAGTTAATAGCTCAAAAATCTCAAAATTTGGTCAACAATTAGAGATTTTAAAGAGTTTTTTTAAAAATTACTCAAAATGTGATTCATTTATTTATTTTTCCAGGTTACTCTGTATAGATGTTTTATAATTCACGATCTGTCAATTTCAATTCATGTTAGATGATAAGTCATGTTTTATTTACTTATTTATTAGATTATATAAAAGATTTTTTTTTTTTTAAATCTCTAATCTTTAATTGATTTTAACAAAAATTAAAAAGAAGCTAAAAATAGGGATTATGAGTTTACAGTAAAAAATTCGTTAAATTCTGTTGAAAATTAGAGATTTTTAAAAGTAAAATAATATTTAATTAAACTGAATGCTAGGCTTGCATTGACATTTTATAGTTTACAAGCTAGAGTTCTTCCAATTGAAAATTAAATATTTTACAAAAAAAAAAAAAAAAAAAAAAAAAAGGATATTTAGTCAAATTCAAGGTCAAAGGTTTTTGTAAAGCTAGTTTTATAATTTATAATTTATATATATATATATATATATATTTAACTACAGAAATGGATTAATAATACCATGATAATTATAGTAATAATAAAAACTGAAAAATTAAAAAAATTCACAATTATTTTTATAATTTTTTTCGCGTCAGTAATTACAGAAAGTAAAAAAAAAAAACTTAGATTTAAATCAAATTTAGTTTTACTTTGATCGAAAAAGGACTTTATAAAATCAAGTAAAACAATAATAATAAAAAAAGAAAATCTCTCATGTTTCTTGATTTTATCTTTTCCGTTCATGAATTCGAATAACTATATATTTTTCACTTTCATAATTGCGCTGTTGCTCAACACTGGGGTTTATGCCGTCTAAACACGCGATTCACCAGCAAAACGTATTACTGCATCATCAATATAAACTATTACTACGCATAATAATATGCCCAAAATTAAAAACAATATAAATTTATTTAAAAAAACTTAGCGGAAATTTTCTTTATTTTCTGTTCCCTATAATTTCATTATTGACGAACACATTTGATTCTCCGACTACAATTTCATTTCATTTCCTTCTTTTCTTTTTTATTATTATTTTCCCCCACTTTTAGATGTCATTTTCCTATATTTTAATTTATTCCCAACACGCCCTCTAAGTATTAATAACGTTTAAAGTGAAAATCACGGGTAAAAATCCTAATGACACACTGAAAATCCATTAGCCGAAGAAATTGTCCTCTGCTGGATCAATTGTCAGGGTTACAGTTAGACATCTGTCTTCAAGATTTGGAATCAGGATGTGAATGTTGCTTCATAAACAATTTTGTTTGTAACTTCACCAGTAGAAAAGGAAAACAGTTATTTAGATATATATTTTTCGTATAACGATTGAAAATAGTAACACCAATCTGAAAAAAATATGGCTATTACAAATTGCATGTGAATAATGCTCAGCGACAATACTGGTTTCATTTTGATGATTGAACCGTAAAAATAAAGTAGTACAATATTATTTAAATTTAGTTTCTAAATCAACTATCGTACTACATAGTAACAGTTAGGTGAATTAAAAAAAAAAAAAAAATAAATACTGTTTTTTAAAAAGAAAATCTAATTATTTTGGAAACTACATATTTGAAAAGTTTTCAGTAATTTAAAATTTTCGTAGGATTAAAAAAAAAAAAAAAAATCAATTGAGGTAGTGAATCAACGAATGCTTTGCCAGCTTCGCTGGTCACTATATTTAAAGGGGACTAATGTGCAAGTTGTACCTGACGGGACTAAAGTGAAAGTTGTACCTCAAGGGACTAATGTGAAAGTTGTACCTCACGGGACTAATGTGCAAGTTGCACCGAACGAACAAACTATTTCTTTTAACGAAAATGCCTACTAACCCTAGACGATAGGTCTAATATAGCGTATCATATTATATATCGTATTTATCGTAAGATAACTCAATACTTATTTCGCTTCCTTCTTCGACTCGTTTTAATACGCATTTTTTATATGCATGAGCAGCCCCCGAAAAACAAAAACATTAAATCATTAAATTCATTTTTTTACTTATTTTTATTTCATATTATTCCACGCGCACTTTTTATTTCCTAATTCAAAATTATTAAAAAAAACTTTTTCGATATCGCTTGTAACGATACTGATTATTATTAATTTTCTTTTCTTTTTCTTTCAATAATAATAATAATAATAATAATAATAATAATAAAAATATTTTGATGAAATTATGGCAAAAGCAGAATTTAGTTTAGGACGGAGGACTGTTAGTTTTTTTTTTTCTTTTTTCAAATTATAACATCGCTTTCAAATTATTCAATTATATTTTCGATAAATTTTAGATTTCGACAAATGTCCAACTATCGAAATCGACAATGCAAAAACCCCAGATTGAGACTAATAGGCCCTCAGTCCTAATAAATAAATAAAATTTCAGTTGCATGAATTTTTTTTTTTTTTTTTTTTTTTTCTGAGGACGCGGAATAATAATAATAATAAAAAAATCCCTATTTCTGCCCGCCATCACATATTGCCCTACTGTGTGGGAACTAGAGACGCTGATTACTATGCCGCATGAGCGATACAAAAAGTTAATAAATACAGTTCCTCACAATCATGGTTTTACATAAGCGCAATTTGGTGCAATTTTAACCAATATTATTTTGGGTGCTGCGATATAGCATCTGTAAAATTACTGAAAACAAGTGACAATAGCGCCACCTTCGGCCTGTATGCACCCAAATTAAATCAAACTTTTTTTTTTTTTTTTTTAATAAAATCTATCTCACATAATTTAGGTGTTTTTTTTTAATATCATAGAAGCTAAAATATGGCCTTTCCGTAAACAGAATTACATAGCAACTACATCTGTCAAACGATATGCACCCGAATTGAATCAGGGGCAGCGGTAGCCTGGTTGGTCAATCTTCGAGTTCATAATTGAAAGATTGTTTGCTAGATAATCTAGCCGCCTAAAGATCTTCAAGTACATTGGTGCACGTAAAATCTGTTGTGGTTGCAATGCCCTCAATGTTTCGCAAATTAATATCTCTGGGAGTTACCGAAGAGAGAGAGCCATCCCTTCAGCGAAAGATTAAAAGGGTGATGACATGCCTGCGGATCATCTTTAGGGTAAATCCTAGACCCATTGCTTATTTCGGAGCTCTAGTGCGACATAAAACCCATTCAATCCCAGCCTCAGCCTAAATTAAGACAATATATTATAAGAAAGCACTACACAACTGGCGTTTAAAAGTAATTGGTACAAAATTTTGAATAAACACCCTAATATATAAGAACTTGCAACAATTGTTTCGGGTCGAAAAAAGAACACGACCCTTCGTCAGGCAAATAGAGCAGGCACGAGCGCTGCACGTTGCCGCTCTGTTTGTAGCAATCGTGCCTACTTTATTCGCCTGACGAAGGATCGTGTTTTCTTTCGACTCGAAACATTTGTTGCGATTCCTTATATTTTATGGTGTTTATTCAAAGTTTTGTACCAATTAAGATGATATGGTTTTTCGCAATATTTCTTTCACGTATCAGTTTGGGGCACATTCGAATCTGAGATATAGTCTTTCTGTAAACTTGGAAAAATGTTGGCCTATTGTCCTATACGCATAGAGAGAGAGCATAAGAGAGAGCATAAGAGAATTAGTATGGTTTATCATAATGACGCTCTCTCATGTTAAATTTTGGGCATTTATCAGGGATGAAAGAATTTAGCTTTTTCTGCCACCAGAATTTATATACAGAAAATTTTATCATATTTTTAAAGTTACTTTTGTGATTTTATAGGTTATAAATTTTTGTAGGAAAATACCGGTGGCAAAAAAGCGGAACTCGTTCATCCTTGACTTATATACTATAGAAACTGAGATAAAACCTTCTTGTCTGCGGGGAAAATTACACCATAGCAAGACTTCCTTTTGGGCGATATATATGATAAAACCAAATCAGTACTAATTTATGGCAAGGCCCAACTAAAAGTTTGTAGAATTCTGCGCAATGATTCATGAAATATAGTGCCAATAAAATTTTTGTAACACATAGACCCCCTATACAGAAACAGACAAACAGGCATTTTCTAAAAAGAGTTAAATTATGTTCAGAATATCTCAAAACATTTAAATCCATCGAAAATTGGTGGTCGAAGAAACTTTTGAATTAGAATTTCTCAAAAATTGTTGTGATTAAGGGGACTCTCTACCTATCGTCTCTGAAAGCCGAAGTCAATGTTAATGTCTATGGGAAATTTTGCCCCATTATAATTCAATAACTAATACATATTTTTAAATTCCGTTTTTATTTTCCAAAAATTCACAACTATTAAACAATTTATCGCTTTCTAAAAAATGATTTATTTATTATTATTATTTTTTTTTTAAGATTTCATTTTTAAGCTCAAAACTGAAAAATTTCACATTGTGAAAATTTGCATCTTACAACCTCAAAAAAAAAAAAAAAAAAAAAAAAAAAAAAAAATAAATAAATAAATAAAATAAAATAAAATAAAATAAAATAAAAATTTTAAAAAATGAATTTTAGAAAGCGGTAAATTGTTTAATAGTTGTGAAGTTTTTGAATGTGAAAGCGGAATTTAAAAATATATATTAGTTAAAATGGGGCAAAATTCTCCATAGAATAACATTGGCTCTGGCTTCTAGGGACGATAAGTGGAGAGGCCTCTTAAGGAAAAATAAAATAAAATAAAATAAAATCTTTGAGATTTTGTTGGAAAGCAGCCAATTAGGGTTTAAGAGTTTACTTAAACAACAGGGCAACCTTGTAACCTTTGATAACCAGAAAATTTAAGCTTTAACTTAAAGCTGTCTGAAAATAGAATAAACCTTTAAAACCCGAAACTATCATCAACGTTTGATAAAAAATAATCACTTAACAATGCAACGAATGTCTGGAAAAAGCACACGCAAAACTGCTGTGATTTGGTCACCATATAAATCGATTAAGGAAAAGGCAGTAACCAAAATTTATTTTACATTGTTCAAATTAATCGAAAAATAATGCTTATCACCTGGACTCCTCATAATCTTAAAAACGGTGATAAGTATGTAATAACTGTCGCAATTGTCAAAGCGTATACGACAATCTAACAGCTGCCAAATTTTTATTACATTTAAGCGATTAGTTGAATGACTGTTGCAATTAAAGATTGTTTTTATTACACTCTTTAATGTTCATCTATACACTTTAAGAGGCTATAACAGGGTATTATTGTACGTTTTTATGCTTGTGAATATTAAGATGGAAATTAGTATAGTCAAAATGCACTCAGGTAATAATTAAAAATTCTATATTGCTGGAAAATTGTTTATAAATTAATTGTTCCTACTCTCTCTCTCTCTTTTTTTGGGGTGGGGGGGAGGGGGCGTAAAATTCTACCATTGGTTGAGGCTGAGTGGGTTTTATGTCAAACTAAAGTTACGCAATGGGAAGTTAATGGTGACTAGGATTCATTTCTAGGGGTAATTCCAATTAACTGAAATATAAGGAAATATAATAATATGTATATAAATTAATATGACTGGTAATTAAAAATATCTGGTATGAAACAACCACACGACTTCCATTACCCACTATTACACATATTATATGCATTTTTTGGAGATAATGTAATCAGAGGACATAAAATTGACCTAATGAAGTAGACACCAAAAATTCTTCCTGTAAGAAAAGCTTGATACACGTATTAAAACATATAAAATAGAGTTTACACAGCGAGTTAAAAAAAAATAAAGAAAAAATAAAAATAAAAATAAAGTAGAATTATTTTTTGAAACACCAACTTCCGAAATCTAAAACTGACCTACCTAATCAGGATGACTGTTAATTTTCTTGTAATAACCACGTAATACATGAGAAAGGATATCTAAAATGGATTTAAGTGACAATTTTCAAGAAAATCGTTAGAGCCGTTTTTGAGATACCAACTTTTATCAAAATTTGGCATACTCAGTTATTGACCGGAAAACAATAATTACATACAAAAGGATATTTGAAAGGGAGTTAATGTGCCTAGTTTGAAAAAAATCCGTACAGACGTTTTTAAAGAAACGCACTTGCGAGACCTGAAATTGAGCTATTTATACAGGACGCCTATCGATTTTTCTGAACTAACCAAATATATAATTTGAAAGGACATCTAATAGAGTGCTCATACAGCAAATTTGAAGAAAATCGTTAAATCCATTTTTGAGATACGGACTTACAGTCCCATTTCCGGTTTCCGATGTCCCACTTCCGGTTTTCCGATTTTCACCAAAATTTGGAAAATTCATCTGTACTCAAGACTTGTCTCAATTTTAAAGTTTCGTAGTTCTATGTTTATTAGTTTCGGAGATATGATAGCCAGAATATTCCCCACATACATGCATGCACACACACACACTGACCAATTGCCGAAAACTACTTTTAGGTTGATTTCTTTAGAAATCGACCTATTGCAATCACTTCGTTTATCTATCTATCTATCTATCTATCTATCTATCTATCTATATATATATATATATATATATATATATATATATATATAATGAAAATTTTGTCATCACGATAACTCGCGAAATAATACTCGAAATCGAACCAAATTTGGACAGTGAACTAATCTTATAGATATCTTGGATAAGTTCGTTAACCAAGTTCCTCCGATTTTTTGTTTTCAAGCGGCAGCCACGAGCCACTTGAAAATTTTAAACCGACATTGTAAAAAGCATATTTAAAGCAAGATTTCCTTGAATTTTGATGTAAATACAGGCCACATAAGGGTCTCAATGAAGTTTGTTAATGAAGTTTATCCGCCATTTTTAGTAAAGTGGCAGATATTTTAAGTTAAGCGGGACCACTTGAAATCAGGCTACCACTTGGAAATTTAAAATCACAATAACTTTTGAAATAATACTCCAAATCGAACCAAATTTAGACAGTGTCTTAACTTATCTTATAAATATCTTAGATGAGTTTATTAATCAAGTTGCTCCGCCATTTTGTTTTCAAGTGGAGACCACTTGAAATTTCAAATTCAAATTGTAAAAAGCTTATTCCGAATTTGTTTGAAATTTGATGTAAATACAGACCACATAAGGGTCTCAATGATGTTTATTAATGAAATTTATCCGTCATTTTTAATAAAGTGGTAGATAACCTAAGTTAAGCGGGGCCACTTGAAATCACGCTACCACTTGAAAATTTAAAATCACAGTAACTTCTTAAACAATACTCCAAATCGAACCAAATTTGGACAGTGTCTTAACTTATCTTATAAATAACTTAGATGAATTTGTTAACCAAGTTGCTCCGCCATTTTGTCTTCAAGTGAAAATCTTCACTTGAAAATTTCAAATTCAAATTGTAAAAAGCGTATTCAGATTTTTTTTTTTTTTTTTTTTTTTTTTTGTTGATGTGTACATAGATTACACAAGTGTCTCAAATAACTTTATTAATAAACTTTATCCGCCATTTTTAATAAAGTGGCGCATATCTTAAGTTAAGCGGGACCACTTGAAATCAGGCCACTACTTGAAAATTTAAAACCATGATAACTTCCGAAATAATACTCCAAATGGAACCAAATTTGAACAGTGTCTTAACTTATCTTATAAATACCTTAGATGAGTTTGTTAACCAAGTTGCTCCGCCATTTTGTTTTCAAGTGCAGACCACTTGAAAATTCCAAATTTAAATTGTAAAAAGCGTATTTCGAAATTGTTTGAATTTTGATGTAAATACAGACCACATAAAGATCTTAATGAAGTTTATTGATAAACTATATCCGCCATTTTTAATAAAGTGGCAGATCCTAAGTTAAGCGGGGCCACTTGAAATCAGGCTCCCACTTGAAAATTTAAAATCACGATAACTTCTGAAAAAATACTCCAAATTGAACCAAATTTGGACAGTGATATTATCATATAATTATCTTGAATATTTTCACTGGGCAACTTGTCCCGACATCTTGTTTCTAAGTTCCAGACACTTGAAATCACACTGCCACTTGAAAATATGCCATCACGATAACTTTTAAAATACTATACTGATTCAAATAAAAGTTGGAGAGTAAACTTATGGTTCAAATATCTAGGATAATTTCACTGGGTGACTTGATCCGCAATTTTATTTCTAAGTGGCGGCCACTTGAAACTTTGTTATTATGGTAACTTTAGTAATACAGAATCAATTCGCATCAAATTTGGGTAGTGGATTTATCATTCAAATATTTCAGATAAGTTCGCTGGGCATTTCACTCCACTATTTTTACAAGTGGTGCCACCTGAAAATTTCTTATGATGATAATTTTTGAAATACTGATTTAAGGGGTTACATCCAGTTGTAATTTTCAAAAAATCGATTTTTTTTTATTACATATTTTGAATGTACATATATTTGATAATATTGTCTGAAATTTTCATATCGATCCGGCAATTAGTTTCGGAGAAATTTGCATATTTGTAAAGACATCTCCGAGCGTTTTAAAGTAGGCGGAGCGTAAACCAGAGTAGCAGCTGTTTTTCATTATCCCTATGCCCTTGTCCATGCTTTTCATAATGTTTTGCTTCTTAGAATAAGAATATAAAAGGTTTATCTTATATCTGAGAGCTATATTTAGAAATTTTAGGTATACAGTAAGTAATAATCAGCTGATATGGAAAATAACTCCAAAAATAATCCCATGTGCATCTAAGATCGTTGAAATTGCTGCTTATCTTGTTGCCGGCATGTTCAATGAAGGAAAAACATCTCTTCTATACTTCATGAACGCAATGGGACCATCGCAGAGCGCATCTTGATCTCTGACGCACGAGCGCAAGGGAGCACGCGCGAGGGGAGAATGTCACGTAGACAACAACAGTTGGCTGTACTAAAAGCAAATGATGAAGCAGAGGGTTCCTCTTATGGTCCTGGAATAGATGACTCGATGTAAGTAGGAAAATTTTTTTTTTAACTTAGTTTAAATGGTTCCCAAAACTTTAAATGCGTTTATCTCGAAACGGTGTTTTCAAAGTCGGTGAGCAAAATTTCTCCGAAACGGCTGGACCGATTGACTTGAAATTTTGACACGATTTTCTTAGATATTTTTGTCAGGTAATGATCGAAGAAATAAGGTTTCTGATAATAATTTCGATTTTTTCAGCCACTTTCAAGTGTAAATTTTCATGAAAAAAAACGATTTTTTTGGGGGGGGAAGCCGCCATTTTGTCAAAAATCAAAATTTTGACTATTCCTACGATCATTACCTGTATTCATCTATCCTAAAAATAAATCTTTTGGTTTTTTTCATTTCAGATAATTTGGATCAGAGATATCTTGCTCACCGCCAGACACCTTTTTGTGGAAGTCTTCTAGGAGATCTACTACAGGAACAGCGGAACCCAATATTTTTGTAAACTCATCACGGATTCTTAACATACATTAAATTTGCTATATGTATATGTATTGTATATATTTCTTTAATAAAAGGCCTCTTCACAAAAAATTCACAAAAAAACACGTTTTTTCGTGCATACAACTGGATGTAACCCCTTAATTTAAAGTAGAACGGGACAATGAACTTACCGTACAAATATACTGGATGATCTCGATGGGCAAGTTGTTTTGCTATTTTGTTTCCAAGTCGCAGCCACTTAGACTGCCACTTGAAAATTTGCCATAAGAATAACTTTTGAAACACGGCACTGATTTAAACCACAGTTGGACAGTGAACCTATGCTTCAAATATCTTGGATGTGTTTGCTTGGTAACTTGTTCCACTGTATTGTTTCCAAGTGGCGGCCACTTGAAAATTTGTTATCACGGCAACTTTAGAAGTACTTAATCAATTCAAATCAAAGTTGAAAAATGGATTTATCATTCAGACAACAAAAATTTAGAAAATTCACTTAACTCGGGAACCAATCACGTTATTGCGTCCAACTTTGGTATATCGATAAAAAGTATTTTCTCGCCAAAAGTCGCCAAAAAAGTCGCCATATGGGGAAAAGTCGCCAAATTTGGTGCCAAATCCATTATCTGCGTTACTGGATCTTTTTAATGCGTTTTTAAGGAAAAATTAGGCTATTTTAATGCTAAAACAAACTAGAAATGCAGAAAACTAACATTTTAGCAGCTTACTAAGCCTCTTTGAAAGAGTTTCTACAAAAAAAAATTATTTTCTAATTTGCAACGATATCTTAGATGAGAAACTTTCTCTGCCATTTTGGTTGGAAGTGGCAGCCACTTAATTTTTCAACACGATGACTTTTGAGATTTTGAATTAATTCGAACTATATATGTACAGTAGACTTATCTCACAAATACATTTCATATATTTGTCAACTTAACCCAAAATTTTGTTTCCAAGCGCCGGCCACTTGAAAATTTTAAATTAACATAAAAATGTATTTATGAACCGATTTGTTTAAAACTCTATATGTGCATAGCCTACATCAATATTTCTACCAAGTGCATTAATAATTTGTAGCAGCCATTTTGAAACAAAATGACGGCTACTTGATAAGGAAAAAGAAATCAACCTACCCTTCCGAAAAAGCCGGAAGGACTTGTTTTGGATTCAGAAGAGATTAAAACGTGTAAATCAGGTGAAAACTCGATATAGAATTTGTGGATCGAATATAATACTTCCATTACCTACGTTAGTTGGGTAATGTAAGTAAAAATTCAAGACGAACTTTTACTGAAAAATGTCCTAAAAACTGAGCGAAGGGAAATAAAAATGATTGTAAGATTTGACACAGGCAGACAGTTTTTTCCACTGAAACCTGCCCTGATGAGATATACGATTCTGAAAATACTTCCATATTTTTTGTCATTTAATATGGACTTATGTCTGAAATTTGAGTAAAAGCGATTCGACAGAAGTGCATGAGGAATCGTAATGAAATAAAAATGAATCATAAGATTTAATACACACAGACAGATTTTTGTAAATGGAAACTTTCGGTTATGTAACAGATTCCTAAAAGTACTGACATATTGCACTGTCATTAATTATCGATTCGTGTACAAAATTTGAGCAAAATCGAATTGACAGAAGGGGTTAAAAATGATCGCAAAATTTGCCCCAGGCTGACAGATTTTTGTCTTTTGAACTTTCTCTTAGGGAGATTCCCTTAAAATACTTGCATATGGAATTGTCCTCGACTGTGGACTCATGTCTTAAATTTGAGTAAAATCGGTTCGGTAAAAGTGCATTGAATCACCAGATTTAACATATACAGGCAGATTTTTGTTGCTGGAACATACCCCTGTTTATATAGATCCCTGAAATACTTCTGTATTTTATTGTCATCGATTATGAACTCGTATATCAAATGAAAATTTTGAGCAAAATCTGTTCAGTGGATTTGGTTGAAAATTGACAGCAAAATTTAATATAGGCAGAGAGTAGCATAAACTACTTATATAAAACTGGGCAATAACTTATTATTTACCTTATTAAAATATAAAGCAGCTATCTAATTTTAAAATAAAATATAACATAGAAGGAATTTCTGTTGAGTTAGCCATCGAAACAATGGGTCAATATAGCATTCCACAATAAACATATCACATATCAAATTTGGTGGGATTCAATACAATAGAGAATGATATTTACCTGCCTTGTAAATCACTAGAAGTACGAGATAACACTTCCAACTGTTGAACGTTTTGCATCTATATAAATAAAGCAAAGAGTTTGTCGGCGGAACACATCCGGCTGGACCACTCCTATTTTTGATTGGTCTAGATTTAATAACTTTGGTGATGAATGCCGGCCATTTTTTTTAGTAAAATCTAATGAATTTTTTAAAAAGATAATGCATAGGTGTTATACTTTTTTATAAGAGCTCTAAAAACTGTTCCTTTTTTTTGTGAGGACACTATATACATCAAGTTATTAGATTTAAAGATATCACGTTGCAAAGTTCCACAGCGCGATATATCATTCGATTTCTTTTATTTTAAAATAACAGTCTAATATTAAACAAAAGAACAGTGTAATATTAAAGAATAATGAATAATTTTTTAAAAATTATCAGTTTTCAAGTTCTAAGAGCTGCAATTTTTAAATTACAGTGTACGTATTTCCCATACATAATCTATTAAATTTGTAAACAATTGTTGATTCATTCTTGAGAATCATTCACATAAGACCATAGAGCATTGTTGCAAAACGAGTGCATGGTTGGTTGTTTGGGTTTTACGTCACACCAGTGCTGCGCAACGGGCAATTGCCGACGGTCTGGGATTCACCCCTAGAGGTGACCCGGAGACATGCCATCACAATTTTGATCCTCCGCGGAAGTAAAACGGAAGAAATATTTTATTTAATACAGTATAAAGAGCGGGGGACATAGGCAACGGGTACCCGAAGTGAGGTTTAGAGCGATTTCAATGTAGGTATTTTTTTTTTTTTAAGTTTTTATTTATAATGTGATATAAAAAATAAATGGTGATTCAATTCTTTTGAAAAATTATTTAAATACAGCGACCAGTGAAGCGGGCATAGCCTGCTAGTTATTAATAAATCAACACAGTTCTGCACAATAACAATTTCAGTTATAAAATTTGGACTGCGATTCCACTCCATAAAAGCTGAATTTTAACTACAGTCTAAGAACATGATTCGACAAGGATTTATTTACCAAAAACTGTATTAAGTGTACTTTTGTTATATACGAATTTTTGCTAGTGCTCGGTGATACTTTTGCTGCCGACTGTATGAAGCATGTCGTAGAAAACGTGGCATTGCAGCGCTACATGTTAGGTAATAAACTGGATTTATATGTTTTTTCAAAATAAGAAATGGTAGGAAATAGTGAACACTTCAGTGAGCATAAAAATGTAAGATTTCACACAATAGTAGGTATTTTGAGCAAGTAATGCTATAGGGTGCCAGTGCCACCAATCCTGCATGGAAAAAACAAATGAATTTGAAAGATGAAATGAACAAATGTAATAATAATTTGTAAACTCTAAAAATATAGCATTGCGAATAAACACATGGGTATTTACATTCAATTTACAGGAAAAGTGAGTTGTAATTAGCAGGTTAGGAAATTGAATTATTGATCAATAAAAATACTCAAGGAAGTAACTCAATAAGTTAACCTTTACTATAATATACGTATATAAACCGAATTATGGTATAATACATTATGCAATTTAAAGGTACAGTCGGTAACAAAAGTATCCAAACACTAGCAAAAATTCCTACATAAAAAAAAAATAGAGTTAATACTGTTTTGTTCAATAAATCCTTGTCGAATCATAGAACATGATTCGACGAGGATTTATTGAACAAAACAGTATTAACTCTACTTTTTTTACATAGGAATTTTTGCTAGTGTTCGGATACATTTGTTACTGACTGTATCTAACAAAATATTAATAAAATAAAGTAAACTACATTTTCTATAACTTTAACAAACATAAAAATGTGCAAAAAAAAAACTACATCCGAGTAATTATGGAACAATGCTTAAATCTATCGTGTAAAATTATATTTATATTTATTTTCTCTGTTAGAAATTCAATTTAACATACGTATAAATTTAGATTAAAAAGAAGATTATTGATTGTAGATTACTTCCATCATAAGTAAAAGTACTCGAAGTACATTTTTAATACTTAATTAATTTACAAGACCATACAAAACTTTTCAAATTTATTATAAGATATAAGTAAAAACTGTTAAAAGGGCATTTTCAAATGTATTCGAAATGTTAACACTTCCTAACAAAGTTAAAAAGTTTAAGGTTAAGTGTATAAAAGATGTAATGTGTATAAAAATAGGAAAATGATTTATAATCTATGCGAGATTCACGACTTTGAAATTTATTAATTAGTTTTTGGGGAAAGAATTAAAAAGTGCATGTCTATTAATAATTTGAAAAAAAAAAAAAAAAAAACTCTTGAGTTTTTACATTTTTAGTTATAATATTTTTATTTAAAGATATTGCAAAATCCATCCCTAACTTTTTTTAAGTTGTAGGTTCTATTAAACATACTTCCATAAATAAATAAATAAATAAATAAATAACATTAAGTCTTTTTTTCTAAAATATCTGTAGAAGTTTCAGAATTTTGAAGATTATGAATTATAAAATTAACTAAGTACAGAAACAAGTGCTACATTTTAGAAAGAAAAATGAAAAAAAAGGGGGGGGGGAAGTGAAAAAAAAGCATAAATAAATAAAAATAAAATAAATAAAAATAGTTAAATAAAATATTTTGTTTAAACTCTACGAATCTTAAGAAAAAATAATTTCTAAATCTATTTACTTAAATATATTAAGAAGGATTCATTAAAGAAAGTGAAAAGAATTTTGACTTCAGAGTATTTATTTGTTAATATAAAATTAGCCAAGCACAGAAACACGGGCTTCTTTTCCGAAAGAAAAATGAAAATAAAGAAAAAAGATAAAATATATAACAACATGTTATAAAAAGTATTATGTTTAAATTTGGTCAATTTCTCAAGAAAAAATAGTTTCCTAATCTCAAAGTTAATTAGGAAGGAATCATTAAAAAACGTAAAAAAAAAAAAAAAAAAAGATTTTTGACGTATTTATATTTGGATGTAAAATTAACTAAGCGGTAATTAATTATAATTTTCTATATCTGTCTTTCTATATATTTTTCTTTTTTCCCTTCTTTTCATTTTAACTTCTGAAAAGTAGCACGCGCTTACCCGTGCCTTTTTTTTCCTTTTTTAGAAAGAAAGATGAAAAGTGGAGGGAAAAAAAAAAAATAAATAAATAACAACAAATATAGAAAATATCTTATTAAATATTTTGAATCTTAAGAAAAAGTAGTTTCGAAAATTATCATTTAAAGATAATTGTAAAAAAAAAAAAAAAAAAAAAAAAAAAGAAAGAAAAAGAAAAAGAAAGGAATCATTAAAGAATGTGAAAAGTATTCTGATTTCGAAGTATTTATTTTTTGATATAAAATTAACTAAGAGCATAAACACGTGCCTCTTTTCAGAAAAAAAAAAAAAAAAAAAAAAGAGGAAAAGAAGGGAGGGGGGAAAAGAAAGAGAGAGAGAGAGAGAGAGAGAGAGAGAGAGAGAGAGAGAGAGAGAGAGAGAGAGAGAGAGAGAGAGAGAGAGAGAGAGAGAATATAACAACAGATAAAGAAAATATTGTCTTTAAAAAGCTCTATGAATGAAATAATTTCCAAATCTATTACTTAAATAGATTGAGAAGGATTCATTAAAGAAAGTGAAAAGAATTTTGACTTCAGAGTATTTACATATTTCTCAGTATAAAATTAACCAAGCACAGAAACACGTGCTAGTGCTACTTTTCGGAAAGAAAGAAAGAAAGAAAAAAAAAAAAAAAAAAAAAAAAAAAACATGTAGCAACAGATATAGAAAGTATTTTGTTTAGTGAATCTCAATGGAAAAAAAATAGTTTCAAATCAATTACTTAAAGATAATTAGAAAGGAATCATTAAAAAATATGAAAAAAAAATATTCAGATTTTCGCGTATTTATATTTGGATATAAAATTAGCTATGCGCATAAAGATGTGACTCTTTTTAGGAAGAAAAGGAATAGAAGAGAAAAAGAAAAAGAGAAAAAAATATAAAAACAGATATAGAAAATCTTGTTTAAACTTCATGAATCTTGGAAAAAAAAAAAAAAAAAAAAAAGTTCGAAATTTATTACTTAAAGATAACTAGAAAGAATCATTAAAGGATGCGAAAAGAATTCTGATTTCGGTGTGTTTATTTTTCGATATAAAATTAACTAAGAACATAAACACGTGCTTCTTTTAGAACAAAAAATGAAAATGAAAAGAAGGGAAAAAAGAAAAAAAAAATAGATATATAACCACAAATATAGAAAGTATTTTTCTTTGAATTTGGTGAATTTTAAGAAAAAATAGTTTCGAAATCTATATCACTTAAAGATAATTAGGAGGGTAACATTAAATAATATAAAAATAATTCTGATTTCAGCGTATTTATTTGTTGATGTAAAATTAACTAAGCTTAAAAACATATACCACTTTTCAGAAAGAAGAATGAAAAAAGAAAGAAAGAAAAAAGGAAAATAAAAATGTGTAACAACAGATATAGAAAATACTTTTTTTAAGTTTGGTGAATCTCAAGAAAAAATAGCTTCCAAATATCTGTACTGATAAGTATAAAGGATTTAAGTCCATATTCTTGATTTTTCAGGAGACGAAAAATAAAGTTAAACTAATTAAAAACAAATTAGAAGAATCGATTAGGAAAAAGGGATTTCGTTGACTTATACCCTTTATATCATTCAGTGATTGTCAACCTTCATTTAATAATGGGAAAAAATTGAATTAAATATTTTATACCATACATGAATGGTAAATTTCTGACTTGAACCTTTTTTTACCAATGGATTTTCTCAAAGACTAAATAACATAGACTTAAATCTTTTATACTAATCGACTGAGAATTTTTTTCTGAGTCTGACTATGTACTTAACTCAAAATCGACATTTTTGGACTTAAATCCTTTATACTTATCAGTACAGATATATTACTTAAAGCTAATTAGGAAGGAATCATTAACCCTTTCAGGGGCAGTGGTATATATTTTATACCACCTAATTTCGGTTTCTAACTTCAAGAATTCATCGCAGAAATTTTTTATAAAATTTTACTTTTTTACCTTCTGCGAAAATATTAATTTATTACTTTTCTTCTAATCTTGTTTTCAAACTGTGGTGGCACTTGATTTTAAAAGAAATGAAATTCATTGCCCCTGAAAGGGTTAAAGAACGTGAAAAAGAATTTTGATTTTAGCGTATTTATATTTGGATATAAAATTAACTAAACGCATAAACACGTGCCTCTTTTAGAAAGAAAAATGTAAAGAAGAAAAAAAAAAAAAAAAAAAACATAATTCTTAAGAAAAAGTGGTTTTGAAATATATCACTTATATAGATCATTATAGGAAGGAATCATTAAATAATGTGAAAAAAATTCTGACTTCAGTATATTTATTTTTCGATATAAAATTAACTAAGAACATAAGCACGTGCCTCTTTTTAGAAAGAAAAATGAAAAGAAAGAAACAAAAGAAAAAAAAATATATATAGCCACAGATATAGAAAGTATTTTGTTTAAATTTGGTGAATTTTAAGAAAAAATAGTTAGAATATTTATTTGATAGAAGAAATAATATTAACTAAGCATGAAAACGCATATTATTTTTTAGAAAGAAGAATGAAGAAAGGAAAAAAAAAATATATATATACTATATACATAACAACAGATATAGAAAGTATTTTGTTTAAGACTGGTGAATCTTAAGAAAATATAGTTTCGAAATCTATTACTTAAAGATAATTAAGAAAGAATCATTATAATAAAAAATGTGAAAATATTTCTGATTTCGGCGTATTTATTTTTCGATATAAAATTAACTAAGAACATAAACACGTGCCTCTTTTTAAAAAGAAAAATGAAAAGAAAGAAAAAAAGAAAAAAATATATAGCCACAGATATAGAAAGTATTTTGTTTAAATTTGGTGAATTTTAAGAAAAAATAGTCAGAGTACTCATTTGTCGTTATAATATTAACGAAGCATGAAAACACATATTACTTTTCAGAAAGAAGAATGAAGAAAGAATATATATATACTATATACATAACAACAGATACAGAAAGTATTTTGTTTAAGATTGGTGAATCTTAAGAAAATATAGTTTCGAAATCTATTACTTAACGATAATTAAGAAAGAATCATTATAACAAAAAACGTGAAAATATTTCTGATTTCGGCGTATTTATTTTTCGATATAAAATTAATCAAGCGTAGAAATACGTGCTATTTCATCTTTATTCTTTGTAGTTTTGCCCTTAATGACCATACTGCAATCAAAAATCCATCAGGATAAATTTCGATGCCTTCGGGGCATAAGTATCGGTTTTTTGCTAATTAGAACAGATGTTTTACAGAACACTTGAGAACACCTCTTCCTTTTTGTTACATTTTGGAATTAGTATGTCTGATCTGATATCACATATAATATTTGGACATTTTTGAAAGGGATTTAACAGACGTTTCGTAGAGTGGTAAGTCTTCATTGTTTGTTTCATTGTAGACCATTGATGTGTAAACCAATAATTTATTTAATTTTATGTTTTTTTTTTCTTTTAAAGTTTATAACTGCATTGTAATTATTATTTTTGTAAATCTGTTTTTAAGAATTAAAGAATAGTGTTTAATAGTTTCATAATGTTTTTTTTTATATGTGGTATATAACTTCTTAGTTGCTGAAAATACTATTATCATTTTTTTTTTTTCTCCCGGAAATTTCTAGCACATATATACATCTGTTTCTTTAAATTTACTAGCAATAGACCTTCATAATTCTATTACTGTTATCTTCGAAAATAAAAGAATTGCTGTCTTAGCGTTTAAATGGAAAAAAAAAAAAAAAAAAAAAAAGTGATTTTCGAAAAACTATTTTTTTTTTTTTTTTTTTTTTTAACATAAATTGTTTGAATTTAAAAAGTAGCAATTGTAATTTTATAATATTAATGTAAGTTATTTTCCAGTAGTACAAAGTGTATGAAAATAATGTTATTTAAAAATTGTTGACAATAGTTTCATGAATTTAAAGTATTTTCTGTTTACGAAAGTATCTTATTCTATAGATTTACACTGAAAAAAAAAAAAAAAAAAAATATATATATATATATATATATATATACCAAATTTACGACTAAACAACTGAAAACCTCGCTGTCAGCCTTCAGTCGTAAATTTTACAGTAAACTGTATATATTTTTTAATACATTATTTACTGTATATTTATATTTTTCACACTTTATTTGCCGTATATTTTACGATGAAATGCGGATTATATGGTAAAAAGGTTGTATTCTGTTTTACGGTTATTAGCTGCAGGGGTGTTTGCGTTCCGGGTTTTTTATTTTATTTCCCACCAGTAATTATGAATTGTATTTTTAGTTATATTTAATTGCTAAACTTTACTAGAAAACTGCCAATAATATCACTAATGAAAAATTCTGGTAGCAATTTCCGGGGACGCAAACACCCCTGTTAGCTGTCACATTTTACGGTGAATAAATTGTAACATTCACCGTTATTTTGTACAATAAATAAATAAATAAATAATAATAGTAATAATAAATCTGAAAAAATGTTTGCGATATCGTTGAAAATTATTCGCGAGAGTATTATCCTGCTTATCATACTGTTTTAACTAGCTGTGCAGTGTGCATATTTTACAAAATTTTTATTAACTGGCTTTCTTGCTTGTTTGTCCAGTACAAATCTTGCAATCGATTTTTAACTAACTTCCCGACTAGCTAGACATTTGAAACTTTTAGAATAGCTCAGAACGTGATGACAATGCATTCTTTTAATACTTTTATTCAATTAATAAATGTTTGAAAATTTCTTATAATTGCTCTCTTTATTACGGCATTTGATCATTTTCTTTCAAGTTGAGGGGATAATTCATCAAAATTAAAAAAAAAAAGTATTTATTGATATATAGAATTGTCAAGTTTATATGATTCAACAGAAAATTTAAAAACGTGGTACACAAAAAGTTCTTTTTATCTTGTAATTATTTAAGTATAACTTCAAAGAAACAAATCGAAGTCTCATAATATACCCATGTCTGTATTTTAATATTAACTTTATGCATTGAATATTGATTATAAAATTAATCAGGATGATGAAAATTTGCCTATATAATCTGTAATTTATTTTTAGATTTATGTACAAATTATGACTTTTATTATTTTTATAATTCATACTAACTGATTTTATTTTATTTCAAAAACATTATTTTTACATAAATTATATAGATAAGGCATATTGTTACCTAAAATATTAATGTAAAACATTGTTCTTAAAGCATGGATAGTTATCTCTGGAAGGTCACAGAAATTATTTTGGGAATGAGATACTACTTGAATAGTGACTATTTTTGCAACTATTTTATAAAATGTACTAAGTAACTCATGTTTATGAAAGGAAACGGAGAATAATAAAAAAGGAACCTCTTAATTTTTGGTACCTATAAGGACTTACGAAAAAAATGGTTATGGTTTTTAAAAGGTCCTTTTAAACTAAAAAAATCTGGAGTGATTCCACTCGACTTTCCGAGCATTGAGTAATTAACAGTTTTGTAGATAAAGTAAAGAAAGAGGAGTTGTTAAACAAACAAAAGAGAGAAAACCATAATAGAGTGTTTGAGTATTTTTCTCCATATATTACACGATGTTTTATTTAACGCTACTGAAATTTGAGCCCATAGATCATAATGATAAATAATTTTTCGCTGTGTCCCTGTTAAAACCTATAAATGCTAGATTCACCAAAATGCTTATAGTTAGTGCAACAGTGATTTATAATATTCTTATAAATTTTCAGCTCAATTGAATAAGGCGTTTAGATGCTATCGCTCTTTTAAAAATTTGACCCCATAGGCCCTAATGATAAAGAATTTTTCTTTGTGCCCCTGTAAAAAAACTGTAAGTGCTAAATTCACCAAAATCTATACAGTTCGTGCAACTGAGACCTATAACATGTGTACAAATTTTTTGCTCAGATTGATAAAGTGTTTACACGCTATCGCACATTTGGCCCAAAAGGCCATAATGATAAAGAATTTTTCCTGGTGTCCCTGTAAAAAAACTGTAAGTGCTAGATTCACCAAAACCAATTTCGTACTATGGTGACTTACAATATACATACCAACTTTCAGCTTATTCGAACAAAGCGTTTAGATGCTAGCGTGTTCACTCACAGACACACACACATACATACATCATCGTAAAAATAGTGAAAACGGACTCAGGGGACCTCGAAACGTATAGAAATATCAAAATCTCAAATTCGGATTTTTGACATGATTACAATACTTTTCTCACTATAGTGTTCGGAAAGTAAAAGTTGAAAAAAGGATGTGCAATCGGAAATTTTTATAATTATAGGGAAATTCTTTATAATTTTTAAATCTGAGAAGAAATTTCAAAACTAAAATGTTTAACCTTAAATGTTTGATTATTTTTTAATCAATTTAAAAATGTTTTATTCTTACCTCTATTAAATAAACCACGAGAAAAATATTTTAAAAACTCATACTTTATTTTAACTATGGTTTATAGCTAAAAAGCAATCTGTTGTCAATCTTCAAACATGTGGTATTAGAGCTTTAATATTATTCTAATATTATTTTACAATACAAAATTGGGTATATTGCTGAAAGGCGCAACATTCAGCATTTAAGAGTTAAGAACACTGATGTAGAAAATATTAGTACTTATTTTACTATCCTTTTTGTTCTAAAAACTGGAAACACCAGCTTTTATCTCTTACATAATTTTTAAGCTTGTAATGCAAATTTTTCTAATTAGTGCTGTCTAAATTCTAAATGACAAATTAAATTACTGTAACTGTATATAATTTTAATTTTATGCAATATATATTTTTTAACTTTAAAACACTTATTTTCTGAATTAGTATACCTAGTATCACACAATAATATTTATTTACTATTTTAAAATAATTAATATATTATTAAAAATATATTTTCAAGAAGGCTCTTGCTATGTTAAATATTTCAACATATTTACTAGAAAATTTTTATATTTCTGCTCTGTAAAATTACACATGTTTATAATGAATTAAATATATATAAAAAAAAATATATATTTTTTTTCAGAATGCACATACTTAAACTCTAAAAACTTTGAACTAGATTGCGGTATGTGACAGGTAAAAAATGTTCCAGTGACTGACCGTAAAAACAAAAGTTATACTGTAAAACAGCCACAACTTTTTTTCTCGAACAAGGGCAGTGACCTTCAAATAATGATGTTTAATAACTGTACTCTGAATTTTACAATAATTTGTTATAAGTTACAAATACGGGTACTGGACTTTTTTCATTAATAAGGAATTGGCCGTATAATTAAACAGCCAACTTTCCGAATTTTACTAAAATTATCAAAGTATGGAGTCGATAATCAATCTTTGAAAAGGGAATTTTGTCTTACATCATTATTTACTTAATAAATTTAAAGCATCTGAGAGATTAATGTTACTTTAAATGACAAAACGCTACACCAAGTAAACATTAAACGTAATTACAAGATAAAAAGAACTTTGTATATACCATGTTTTTAAATTTCCTGTTGAATCATGTAAACGCTACCAAAGGCAGCTGTTACTCGAAATAATTGGCTAAAAGCATTAAAAAAATGCATTGTCATCGTGTTCTGAGCTATTATGAATATTTCAAATGTTTAGCTAGTCGAGAAGTTATATGATTGTTGAATCATATAAACGCTACCGAAGGCAGAGGGGAACCAAAACAATTGGCTAAAAGTATTTAAAAAATGCACTGTCAGCGTATTCTGAGCTTTTCTAAAAGTTTCAAATTTCTATCTAGTCGGGAAGTTATATGATTGTTGAATAATATAAACGTTACCAAAAGCAGCGGGGACTCGAAAGAGTTGACTAAAAGTATTAAAAAAAAAAATGCATTGCCATCGTGTTCCGAGCTATTCTGAAAGTTTCAAATGTCTAACTAGTCGGGAATTTAGTCAAAAATCGATTGGAAGATTTGTACTGGTCATACAAACAAACAAACAAACAAACAAATAAATAAATAAACAAACAAAAATCGAAGTTAATAAAAACATGGTAATTAAAACTAAACCTAGTATTTTGTGTCGGAAAACTTCAGTGAAAATTAATAGAGATATCTTATCTACCGAGAAATGATGCTAAATCGTACAACAGATAGCTACAACTCACCCGTGTTTTAGGCAGACTTCTTATTAGAAAATTTCCAAAATAAATTTTAATTTGCTTAATTGTAGAAAATAAATATGACGAATTTCTATTTAAAAATTGTTACGATAAATTTGATTTAAAAATAAGAAATGTTTGCAGCTATGACAATAGGATCTAGAATCTAAAACAACTCTTACACACAACGATTGATAGAAAGTATTTAAAAAACAAACTAATATTTACAATTATTACAGAATAGTACAGACAAATAATGCCAATTTTAATTGTGAAAACAACTTCGTTTATGGCATTTGTTGCGTAAGTCATTATTTTTCTCTAACAACCTCATAAGTCCTCTCCTCTAAAGCGCCAATTTTCTATGGTGCAGTTCCCGGGTCCCGATAAACTTCTGAAGCTAGAGAAAGCTCGATATCATTCCGGGGTCCTCTTTTACTTACGAGACATTTTCCAAGTTCTATATACATAGATTAAGGAATTTATTTATGTTATGAATTTTATTTTTGAAGTTACTTAGTAGAATTCAGATTTGAGTTTTTTTTTCTTAATGTATATTAATGTAGAAAAATATTGTAGTTTGTATTTATCCGCTTATTAAAATCATGAAGGGAACAAACTATTTGACAGCAATCCTTTCGGGTTGAAACCATTTGGCGAAAATTTCATCAGATAAAAATGGGTAAGCATCAGTGTAGCAACATTTCCTCTCTCACATCGCACTAATGATTACTCTTTTTTTTTTATAACTAGATGAAGGGTAGAACTAAATGATTTCAATACCAAACAAATGTTTTGAAATTTAGTGTTTTTCGTGGTATCAATTTCAAAGTTCCTATTCATAAACTTCACTCTACAACAGTGTGTAATATTTTTTATTGCATATGTTTCCCAGCAGCGAAATTCCTAGATTTAATTTAGAGATGAATTTTCCCAAAATATTGCGTAAGTGTATTTTCTCTTGCTTTAGGCATATCTCCCCTCCTCAAACTTTTTCGCCTTAGGTGACAGTATGAAAAACTGATTCTAGGAATATCAGACATTATTTCTGTACTGATAGGTATAAAGGATTTAAGTCCAAAAATGTCGATTTTGAGTTAAGTACATAGTCAGACTCAGAAAAAAATTCTCTATCGATTGATATGAAGGATTCAAATCCATGTCATTTAGTCTTTGAGAAAATCCATTGGTAAAAAAAAGATTCAAGTCAGAAATTCAGCATTAATCTTTGGTATAAAATATTTAATTCAATTTTTTCCCTTTATTAAATGAAGATTGGCAATCACTGAACGGTATAAAGGGTATAAATCAACATAATCCCTTTTTCCTAATCAATTCTTCTGATTAGTTTTTAGTTAGTTTAACTTTATTTTTCGTCTCCTGAAAAATCAAGAATATGGACTTAAATCCTTTATACTTGTCAGTACAGATTTTTCAGTCATTTTGTGGCGCTCTTAAATTCCAGAGAAAAAGCTCTTGCTTCCAAAGCCTTTTTGAGTAATCAACGGGTCTTGGGTGATCTGCTTAGGGAGATTTCCCTTTAACCCTTTCAGGGGCGGTGGCTAGAGGGTCTATCCACCTACTTTAGAAATTTTTCTCTAGGTGTGCAGTGGCTACTTTTTCTATCCACCTTTATGAAAAGTTAATGTGTACTTCTAAAATTGAAATAGAGACGACAGCACTACAGTAACTTTAAGCAGGATGTGCCTATGACTTTTTTAAATGGACAAGTTGCAGGAAAAAATTTTGAAGTTTCTTTTATATATTTTTATGAAAAATAATATTTTATTCAAAAGTATTTGGTAGTGTAAATATACTGTAATGCACCTTTTAAATACAACAGATTTACATATTATCTTAGATCATTAATTTTAGTTTGATTTTTAGGAGCATCTTTTAGGTGGATAGACCCTCTAGCCACCGCGCACATATGTCAGGGGAGATACCATAAGACAGGTTCTGCTGGGGAAAAGAATCTCAGTTTCTTTTCCTTTGAGATAAACAAAGAGGGTCTTTTGGGGTTAGTGAACTGTGATAAATATAAACAGTAAGGGATAGCAGAATGTAAATACAGATGTAAACAAGCGTGGGAGGGTTCTTACAAAAAAGCTATTCAGTATTTCTGTTTACAGTATAGAAAGAGGCTGCTTTTTTCTATTGCTCTTATATCGTGATTTTTAAAAATAAATTTTTATTTCCACAGCTTTTAAATTTAGTTAATTTCTCTAAATAATCTTAAATTAAATGTATATATCTTAATTTTTATCACAATAATGCCTAGAAAAGGCTTATCTTTGGATGAAGCTATTGCTCTGTTTGAAGAGATGATTCAGATGATGATTCTGCAGTATCTGGATCAGGAACAAACAAATTTTAAAGAACATTGATATTTTTAAAGTTTTCATATTTCTGTGTATGCAATTTGTGAATTGATTATTTCATTACAATATGAAGGTAAGAAATTATGTCTTTTAGTTTATGTACTGAATCAATTTCAAAATTTATTGCACTTACAATATAATTGAATAACTATAATTTTTATTCCTTAAATAGTGAATAATTTTTTCTTATTACTAATGCCTAGAGGTTTCTAAACAAATTTTAAAAAGCCCATATATGTGTGTATATATATATATATATAATAAATCATTAAAAAAGGATAAAGAAGCATAATAATTTAAGTAATAATTAATTATTGTTACATTGTATTATTATAATTACATTTTCAAGGCATAGTTTCAATTTTTATTCCTTAAATATATAAATATTTATTTCCATGCGAAAATTAAGGTACATGACGTATGTGCGCAGTGGCTAGAACGTCTAGCCACCACCCACAAAAAAATCCCCACATGCTGAATTTTTTTCTTCATCAAATATGACTTGTAGGGGATGTTTACTTTATGATGTATATATATTTAAAAGGAAATTCAATCATTTTTACTTAGTGCCCCTGAAAGGGTTAATATGCTTAACCCTTAAATGCCTGACTTTTTTCTGAATCAATTTAAAAATGTTTTATTTTTTTCTCTTTTAAATAAGTCACGGGAAAAGTACTTTAAAAAATCATACTTTATTTTAACTATGGTTTACAGCTGAAAAACAGTTTGTTGCCAAACGGCAAACATGAGTCATTAAAGCTTCAAAATTATTCTAATAATACTTTAGAAGACAAAATTAGGTATATTGCCGAAAGGCAAAACTCGGCATTTAAGGGTTAATATAACGGAATATTACGTGATTGGACGGGGTTCATTTACAATCACTCTAAAAGACTAAATTTCAAATCATTTAGGGAATTCATAATCGAAACTTATAATACTGATCTGGTTTTTACGAAGACGAGATATAGATTAATTGCTAGATTTTTTAAAAACCTGGAATCAATGATTTTATTCTAAATTGCTAAAGCAGTTTTGAAATGCCTAAAAATATATTTTTCTCGAGTATAAGATTGTGACGATTAGTTTTAGATTTCTCACTTGACCTTCTCAATATGTGATTTTCATCGAGATCGTGCGAGCAGTCTTCGAAATGTTTGACAAGAAACACCTAACAACAACTATTATCGATGTTGAAATATCGACATATCGAATTCTAAGCCCTGAAATTACCTAATTTGTAATTTCATTGACATCAGTACAAAGATTTTGGAAGATACGTCAACGGAATTATTACAATTAAATAAGTTGACTTAATAAAGTTTAGCATTAATAAGCTTAGTTTATACTCTCTAGCTATTAAGATCTGTGAGTTTCAATCCATTCTAACATTATTTTGGGACATCTCATAAAATGTACAGTGATGGTCTAAAAATCTTTTTTTTAAGGTGACACAAAAAACAAGATTATCGGATTCTACATTTATTTATTTATTTATGAATTTTAATACTTCCGATAAACACTCTTGGTCACATCAGAGCTTTTTTTAGCCAAATTTTCGGATTGCATTTTGAACGGATGGTTTGGCGTTGTTTTTATTTTATTTGCATGTTTCTTTAAGACCCACGTAATCCATTGTCTGGTCGTAATCCTGTCACGGAAAGAATTGATTACGTTTCTAAACTTAAAATTGACTTAAACACGACAATAACGATTTGACATTTTTAATAAACTATTCTTATAACATGGGTATCAGTTTGAACATAGCAACCGGTTTTGTATTTATGGGAAGCGGCCAGTCATGCACATCTATAAAGAAAAGCAAAGTATTCATTTTGTTTTGTTTTTCAGTTTGAAGATTTATTTAAAAATAGGAACATCTACTGTAGCATACGACTGTCCACATACAACATTTTTGAGTTCAATTTCAAATTTTTAAGAAATTTTAGTCCTATAGATTCATGTATTAAAAACCATACAGAACATTTTAAAGATTTTTTTTCTCAAATTTAATATTTCTCTTTTTTATAGGAACCTATATATTAATAGGCAAGCATAAAATTTGTGGTACACTTTTAACACATTAATTATGGGTTGGTTGGTTGGTTGGGTTTTACGTCGCACTAGTGCTGCGCAGATGGGCAATTGGCGACGGTCTGGGACATACCCCTAGAGATGGTCCGGAGACACGCCCTCACAATTTTGATCCTCCACGGAAGGGATGGCTCTTCCGCTTCGGTGACCCCCAGAGGTATAATTTTTTATATTAATTATGAGAGTAGAGGGTTGAAAATGGTATCATTCGAAAGGTACAGTAGGTAACAAAAGTGTCCAAACACTAGCAAAAATTTCTATGTAAAAAAAAAAGTACACTTAATACGGTTTTGTTAAATAAATCCATGTCGAATCCCGTTCTTAGTCAGTGTAAGAACATGATTCGATAAGGATCTTTTAACAAAACCGTATGAAGTGTACTTTTTTTACATCGGAATTTTTGCTAGTGTTCGGACACTTTTGTTACCGACTGTATGGTTAGCCAAATGTGCAGAATACAAAAATTATTTTCTTACGATGTCAAGAAGGTATTTAAAAATGCTTTTATTTTTTATGCATTTTCCCCCATTTTTCCCTTTCATGCACGTATTCCTTTACATTGGATGGTTGAGTTTTACGTCGCACTAGTGCTGCGCAGATGGACAATTGGCGACGGTCTGCGACACACCCCTAGAGGTGGTCAGGAGACATGCCGTAACAATTTTGATCCTCCACGGAACCTTTACATTGAAAAATACCTAAAAGTAGAAAGTTGTTAAATCTGGCGATTTCTTAAAACTCAAATAAAACCATAGACACAGTAATTTGTATAATGCATAATGTGGCATCACTATACTCTCAACTACAGACTTTTTATTCTAAGAGAAAACAGTAACTGAAATGGCAGAAATTTGAGTGCATGAGTGGTATATCAAAAGTTTATATTGTTCAAAATAAACACAAGTTAAAAAAGGATTTGATTTATGAGAGTTCTATTTTTTTTTCTAATTTTATTAAGATCTAATTTAAAGACATATTTAAAGCAAAAACATAATGCATTCCAATTAGCTGAAATTGACTACTTTTTCTTTAAATGAATTTATTACTATACGTAAACGACGTGATCACGTCACTGACCGTCCGTGGGGGTCAAGCAAAAATTTCCTATGTTAATCGTTAATTGGATTGATTTTAAACATTAATTGGTTTAATTTTAAACATTAAGGAAAATTACCTCCCGATTTTAATCCCAATATTTGGGTATAGTTTTATATAAGTTAATGTCTGCGTGTGTTAGATAGTGGTTAGATTTTTTCTGTCAGATTCATAAAATTTTCA
The DNA here is from genome assembly GCA_963930645.1 of Salticus scenicus. Taxonomy (NCBI): domain Eukaryota; kingdom Metazoa; phylum Arthropoda; class Arachnida; order Araneae; family Salticidae; genus Salticus; species Salticus scenicus. Next base: position 137,899,781 of record OZ005659.1, on the reverse strand, counting down.
TTTAAAATTTCAATGCTCTAGAAAAATAAAATGGCAGACTTTCATTTTCGATTATAAACATAAACATTACAATTCAAAAGAATGAGATTCATTTCAAAGGAACAAGTTTGATATCTGTCGTCCTTGGCGGGGGAAGGGGGGGGGAAATAAAATAATAAAAGATCGCTAAATTATCTGGCCAGAATATTTAATTCCTTTCAGAAAACATGGACTACTAAAATTGACTACTTTTTCTTTAAATGAATTTATTAGTATACGTAAACGATGTGATCACGTCACTGGCCGTCCGTGGGGCCAAGCAAAAATTTCCTATGTTAATCGTTAATTGGATTGATTTTAAACATTAATTGGCTTAATTTTAAACATTAAGGAAAATTACCTCCCGATTTTAATCCCAATATTTGGGTATAGTTTTATATAAGTTAATGTCTGCGTGTGTTAGATAGTGGTTAGATTTTTTCTGTCAGATTCATAAAATTTTCATTTAAAATTTCAATGCTCTAGAAAAATAAAATGGCAGACTTCCATTTTCGATTATAAACATAAACATTACAATTCAAAAGAATGAGATTCATTTCAAAGGAACAAGTTTGATATCTGTCGTCCTTGGCGGGGGGAAGGGGGGGGGGAATAAAATAATCGCTAAATTATCTGGCCAGAATATTCAATTCCTTTCAGAAAACATGGTTATTTTAAAAACGTATCCAAATGTACACAACGCCAAGGACGAACAGATATCAAATCCATGCCCATTTTGTTTCTTGAGATTTTAAATTTTAAATTTAAATTTTGTCAATTTGAGAGCAAAATAACTTAATCTAACACATGTGCACAATAACTAATTTGTAATTATACCCAAATAGGGGAATTAAAATCAGGAAATAATTTTCCCAAATTTTTAATACTTTTTTACAAAAAATCCAATGGTCGATTAACATAGGAAAACTTTTACTTGGCCCAACAACGGTCAGTGACGTCACACTTTGCTTTCGTTTATCTTTTGCATATATAAGAAGAAAGCATAAGATTTGGAAAAACTTTTGATTTCCGGTTTTCAATGAATTTACACATTTTGAGATTTCTTTGCATTTCAATTAACTGAAATCGGCTACTATTTTGAAAAAAGTGGATTTATTACTAGCTTCTGCATGTATAAGATATGAAAAAACTTTTGATTTCCGGTTTTCGATGAATTTTCACGTTTTGATTTCCTTGCATTTCAATTAACTGAAATTGACTACTTATTTTTAAAAAAAATGGATTTATTATTCTTTCCTCTGCATATATAAGAAGAAAGTATAAGATTCAGAAAAACTTTATATTTTCGGTTTTCAATGAAGTTACAAGCTTTGAGATTTCCCGAACTCAATTCAACCATTTTTGCAAAATATCTGTCTTTTTGAGTTCAAACGCTGTACTTTATGAACCAATGGAATTAATTTAACCGAATATGATATTTGCTTGGACCTTGGTTTGACATGGTACCGATTAGATTTTGGACTGTATCACCCAACAAGGAGGGTTTCCACGTTGCGATTTCCTCTCATTTCAGGAAAAGCTCAACATCTACAGCGTACCAAACAATATTAATTAAAAATATATTAAGTAAAACTCTGAGAAATATTTTAAGTAAAACTCTGCTGATTCAGTTAGAGTGCACATCGACTAACAATTGCCGCAGCTATGTTGCAATTTATTTCCGTTTAGGACAAGACAATAACTTTGCTTTACCTTGCTTTGTAAAAAAATGGCCGAGTTTCGACCACTGGGCGATACTAGTTTATATAATTCTATAGACTTTTTTAGTAATTGTCTAGTTGATACTTAAGACGATGATGACAGCCGCAATTTTTTTTTAAAAGATCTTCAAAAACACATACAAGTCTAATGTAATTAATTTTTTTTATGTCATGTAAACTAATTATTAAGCACTTACAACAAAATGAAAGAAACACGCTGAGAAAAGATGTACCCTCTTAGACCATTTTCCAATGTCAAAAGAAAATTGATATGTTAACGTCTTAAAGGCCTATGTGGTTTCCAAAGTTGACCTTAATACGTTAATCATTACATTATATTATCCATTATCCACAAACGAATGGAATATTTTTTCACAGCAAAAATAGTAACGGTGGGTGAGAAAAACTTTTTAACACTACTTTACGCAATTATACTTATAAAATAATTGACAATTTCATTGTCAGTCTAAAAATAATTACATGAGTCGACATTACTTGTCGTTATGACACTCTCGATACTGCTGCCTTGTGCATTCATATAAAACCTTGTGCATTTTATAAAATAAGATTATTATAAATCACAGATGTTGCAACCAATATTGTTGTCTTTGTTAATAAAGATTATTTGTTATTAAAAGGATACTAATTAAAACTAAATTTTTACGTAATTCTATATTTTACAGACTTCTTGTCATGTCTAATAGATATATTTTCACGAATGATTGCCATTACAATTAAATTTAACCTTCCTAGAGTGGAAAGAAAAAGTTGCACACAAGGTAACATTAGAAATGTGTAAAAAAAAAAAGAATAAAAAAAAACCTTAAGAGGGTTTGCACAATCGTCCAAACACATGAATATACTCTTTAATTACATTTCTTGCGACCATGGAAGCCTCTGCGCAAGTGCGGATTCAACCAGTCCACTAGTAAAATGGGGAAGACAAGCTTTTCGTTGAGAGAAAATAAGCGATAAGGGAATACCGAATGACTGGATGCTTACTAAATTCAAACCTGTTGATCAACTTGGAAACCCTCCAAGATTTTCGACTAGTCCTCACTGCTAGGCGTAGGAAACGTGGTTACACGATAGATACTATACTTAGTTGCAGTTGATTTTTAAACTGCATGATCCAAATAGTGTAGCAATCTCGTTCAAGAAGGTATAATCTATAAAAAATCTTTCCGAGTGCATTTTTTATGTAAGGCATAATTTTTATTTGATATTTTGAAGATCTGAATACACGGTTTGTGGCTTAGAAAGCCATAATATTATCAGACACAGTGTTGCATTTTTTCCTATTATTATTTTTTTTTTACTTTCCGAACACTATAGTGAGGAAAGTATTGTAATCATGTCAAAAATCCGAATTTGCGATTTTGATGTTTCTATACGTTTCGAGGTGCCCTGAATCTGTCTTCACTATTTTTATGATGATATATGTATATGTGTGTGTATGTATGTATGTATGCGTGTGTGTGTATGTATGTGTGTATGTATGTGTGTGTGTATGTGTGTGAGTGAACACGCTAGCGTCTAAACGCTTTGCTCGAATGAGCTGTAAGTTGGAACGCATGTTGCAAGCCACTGTATCACGCACTCTATTCATTTTGATGAATCTAGCACTTATAGTTTTTTTACAGGGACACAAAGAAAAATTCTTTATCATTATGGCCTATGGGACCAAAATCTTAAAAGTGTGATAGAATCTAAACGCCTTATTCAATTAAGCAAAAAAAATATACACATATTATAGGTCACAGTTAGTCAATCTCTATAGATTTTGGAGAATCTAGCACTTATAGTTTTTTATACAGGGACACAAAGAAAAATTCTTTATCATTATGGCCTATGGGGCCAAATTTTTAAAAGTATGATAGCGTCTAAACGCCTTATTAATCTGAGCAAAAAATTTGTACACATGTTATAGGTCACAGTTGCATTCAACGGTATAGATTTTGGAGAATTTAGCACTTACAGGTTTTTTACAGGGACACAAAGAAAAATTCTTTATCATTATGGCCTATGGGACCAAATTTTTAAAAGTACGATATCATATAAATGTCTTATTCAATTGAGCTGAAAATTTATATGAATATTATAAATCACTGTTACAGTAACTATAAGCATTTTGGTGAATCTAGCATTTATAGGTTTTTACAGGGACACAACGAAAAATTCTTTTTCATTATGATCTATGGGCTCAAAGTTCAGTAGCGTTAAATAAAACATTGTGTAATATGTGGAGAAAAATACTCAAACACTCTATTATGGCTTTCTCTCTTTTGTTTCTTTAACAACTCCTCTTTCTTTACTTTATCTACAAAACTGTTAATTACTCAATGTTCGGAAAGTCGAGTGGAGTGACTCCAGATTTTTTTTTTTTTACTTTCAAATTTCTTTCTTTCTTTTTCTTTCTTTTTTAGTTTAGGTACTAACTTATATTTGTCAATATGTGTTAGTAAGTGACCAGTGAGTCATTTGATTTACTATATGTAGTCAAATGACTAAAAAGAAACCAAAATTAAAATGTCTTCTATATAGACCCCATGGAATAAAGTAGAAATTCTGTCAACATAAGTCCTCTGTAACAAATATTTTGAGGACTTATAAAAAAGTCCTTTAATTTAATAAATCAATGAAACTTATTTATTGAATGCTACCAATTAAATTTGGTCTAATGACAATCTTCTTTAAAGTGCTAGAGGTATAAACAAACAAAAATCAAAGCTTCGTCGTCTCCAAGCGTAGGCTTTGTGAACCACATGGAATAAAGGGGAACATCTGTCAATATGAGTTTTATATTTAATATGAAAATAATGCATAAATATATAAATGTAGAAATTAGTTGCTTTAGATAAACAAACCTACAAACAAATAAAAATATGACAGAAAAAGATCTGCTGTACTAAATAAATGCCTTTACAAACAATAATTAAAAGAAACTTTGTAATTAAACATTAGTCTATTTTTTTTCTAACCGATTCATTCAATTTATCAATGAATGTTTTATATTTAAAATGGAATGAAGTCATCGAAATAAAATTCGTCTGCTACTGCTTTAGAAGAATAAAAGAGATGATTTGTTTGGATTGGAATAATTGATTAAAAATATATTTTATTACTTCTGTGTCAGTATATGGTTAAAAAGAAACATTATGTTTGCTAATTAGTGTAGCATAGGCGTAGCCAGCTTTCCGAGCGGGAGGGTGCCCAAATTTTAAACTAAAAGTTACAATATGAATACATTATGAACATAGTGTGCGTGTGTATGCATGTGTGCGTTTTAACACATGTATAAAAGTTACACAAGTTAACACATGTACGTTTTAACATATAAATTAAGTAACTTTCTCTTAGAATAAATAACTAGACTTGACGCAGAACAGAAATATCAATATTTACACAACGTTAAATATGCCAATGTAAAAAAATGTTAAATGTAGACTGCAGTTTTGGTAGCGTAAATCGGTGCATTTGGCTTCCTTTGAATTATCATTTGATAAAGTTTGGACTTTCAGAGTAGTGCCGCTATCCGTCTAACAGAAAAGGAACAGACGTTTGAAAATTGATTAAAACAAGGAAAGAATGTTGCATAAAAAATGTTGAATGGTGTCTAGTATTTGGTTTCAGTACGAAACCAATGAACGTTAAAAGGTTAATTAAAAATCTGAAGCCTTAAGTTATAAACGAAAACTTAAAACTAAACTACGGAAAAACTTATACTATGTAACTTAAATTGCGCACACAAAGTGATAAAGAAGAATTATAATGATATGTTTATTTATAATCGCATTTCATTTCTTTTATTTTACTAGTTTCAAATTATGAACCTATATATATTAATTAAATATATTTATATATATATTAAATTAATACAATCTTGTAGATACTTTTTAAAAATTATTATTTTATTCTTTCCCATATTCATGAATAACATTTATTTTCTATATTTTAAAACATTGTTGTATTGTTGTAGTTGTGATGTTAGTTTCAAACAGAATAGTACAAACGTGTATTGTGATCGCTGTAAAATTAAAGTGATACTTATTAATAAGGTTGTAATAAACTGTTGTGTGTACCATAATATAAAAATGTGATGTGTGTTAAAGTCGCAAAAATAAATATATCGAATTCTGGAAAGTGTAGAAACACGCAACAGACCGGACAAAGAGCTGACCATTAGCCATATAAATTCCATGAAAAATTGCATAAAGTAAAATGAAAACATTAAAAGGGACACATACCAATAAAATTGCACTGAAAATCCCTGCAAAGTAAATGTATCAAAATGGAGGACAGATAAAAAGCTAATATGGTGTCTCACTATCCGACCGTGCACTGGCCATCAGCCGAAAATATTGTCTAGCCACCACCACAATTCAAAATATTATCCAGAAACATTCATTAATAAAATAGCACGAAAACTCATCATGACATAATGTCGGAAATTTTCTACCCACACAAATAAACGACTTTGCTGTTTAAAAAATTAAAAGACCTATAAACCATATTTTACGCATACCTTTCTTTGATGTTTGTATTTTTAGTTCCCCATCATACTATAGGTATGGGGAACTTAGGTAATCGTGAAAAATTTCGACCTCGGTTTTTTGACTTTTCTACACGTTTTCAGGTGTGAGGAATCCGAAAATGACAAAATTTCTATGGTGTCTGTCTGTAGGGTGTCTGTTAGTCTGTTAGTCTGTTAGTCTGTTAGTGTGTTAGTCTGTTAGTGGGTCAGTCCGTTAGTTTGTTAGTCTGTGTACACGATATCTCAAGAACAAATTGTCGCAGAGAGGTCAGATCAGTTTTAAAATATTACTTTCGACACTGGCAAGAACCCTATTGATTTGGAACATTCGATTTTAAAAACTTCGTAAGTTATTCGAAATTTACGATTTTCTTAACATGGGAGAATAGGACAAAAAATCACTTAAACGTGCATTAAATGAAAACTTTTTATTGTAAAAATGTCAGACCAGTTTTAAAATATCAGTTTTGATGCCGGAATGAACATCAGTAACTATAAATATGCTACTTTGAAAATTTCGCAAGTTACTGGAAATTTACGAATTTCTTAACATGGCAGTATAGGGGAAAATTTCACATAAACGTCAATTTTGAGAGATATTTTCATCGTAAAGATGTCAGACTACTTTTGAAACATTATGTAGAACACTGGCATGAATATTAATGACTATCAATTTTCCAATATAAAGATTTCGTAAGTTATTGGAAATTTACGAATTTCTTAACATGGCTGAATAAGAGCAAAATTTCACATAAACGTCAATCTTGAGGGATATTTTCATCGTAAAGATGTCAAACCACTTTCGAAATAATATTTAGGATACTGGCATGGATATCATAGACTATGATTTTTCCAATTTAAAAAATTCGTAAGTTATTTGGAATTTACGATTTATTTAACATGTCAGAATAAAGCAAAATTGAGCATAAACTTCCATTTTGAGGATCCTAAATACGTTAGACAACTTCAAAATTACGTTTATGATATTTGTTTGAACATGATTGAATACAAATATTCTAATAGGAAAATTTCGTAAATTATTCGTAATTTACGATTTTTTCAACATAGCGAAATTGTAAATTTTTCATATAAATATGAATTTGAGGATTATTGCTTTGGAAATAGTAGCATGAAAACTAAACAACGAAATTGACCCTGATAAAATAAATTAATAGATTAGAATAAGATAAATATATCGAAATGAACGGTGGAGAGCCTATTAGGCGGGGATTTCATTCTGTCACTGTATGAAGCTTTGGTCAAATTGATTTCTTTTAACATTATTGCCGAAACGTCAGTGGAGGCCCTCTGTTGAGACTCAAAACGGTTTTGGGCTGTGTCTGTCTGTCTGTCTGTCGCGCGATAGCGGCCGCCAAAAAAGCGCTATTTACTTGAAATTTGGTACACATGTTCATGATCCCCACGAAATCAGCTGTATAGTTTTTGGTATGTATTCCATTTGTAGTTCGTATACAGGGACACGCCAAAGTTTTTCTTATCATTACGGCCTATGGGAGAAATTTATATGTACCACGATAGCGGCCACAAAAATCACGCTATTGACTTACAATTTGGTACACGTGTTCATGTGCCCCGCGAAATCTGCTGTATAGTTTTGGGTGTGTATTCCATTTGTAATTTGTGTACAGGGACACGCCAACGTTTTTCTTATCATTACGGCCTATGGGAGGAATTTGTATGTACCGCGATAGCGGCCACAAAAATCACGCTATTGACTTGCAATTTGGTACACGTGTTCATGAGCCCAACGGAATCAGCTGTATAGTTTTAGGTGTGTATTCCATTTGTAGTTCGTGTACAGGGACACGCCAAAATTTTTTTTATGATTACGGCCTATGGGAAGAATCTGTATGTACCGCGATAGCCACCGCAAAAATGAAGCTATTGACTTCCAATTTTTGCCGAAATGTGAATGGAGGCCCTCTGTTGAGACTCAAAAGGATTTTGGATGCCGTCTGTCTGTCTGTCTGTCATGCGATAGCGGCCGCAAAAAACACGCTATTGACTTGAAATTTTGTACACATGTTCATGATGCCCACGAAATTAGCTGTATAGTTTTCGGTGTGCATTCCATTTGTAAGTTCGTGTACAGGGACACGCCAAAGTTTTTTTTACCATTAGGGCCTAAGGGAAGAATTTGTATGTACCGCGATAGCGGCCCCCAAAATAACGCTATTGACTTGCAATTTGGTACACATATTCATGAGCCCATTGAGCATGCATTTGAGGAAACTGATATAGATCTGAGACTAACCGCCTTGGCGAAAATAATGCTCCTTTTATACTTTTCTATCAAAAACAGACTGTTCTGGAAAATTCTCGTATCACATCAGCCAATGAGATTAGAGCTTCCATATTTGGTATATCCCTAATAAGGATTTTCTCGCCAAGATCGCCAAAAAAATCGCCAAGGAGGGAAATAGTCGCCAAATTTGGCGCCAAATTTATTTCTTCCCTTATAGGATTATATCCCTTTTTAATGCGTTTTTAAAGGAAAATTTGGCTATTTTAACGCTAAAACGACTATAAAGGCACAAAATTAGCATTTTATCAACTTACTAAACCTCTTTGAAAGAATTTATACAAAAATAAATGCAATTATTTACAATTTCGTAACACTTTATATCATATACAAATAGGTATACAAAGAGAGATACAACGGGGGGTTGAGGGGGGCTGCCGCCCCCCTCAGGAATGTATTTGATTTTGGTAATAAGTCGATCGAATCAATATATACTATTATATAATAAGGAATAAATAAAAATGACCTATTGAATAATGTCTGATGCAAATAGGACGTTGAGGCTCCTGATCTGCAGATCCGCTAGTAATATGTCTCGCACTAGAAATTTCTGAGAACATAAATATGATGGGGAACTGAGCAGAGTCCACCTATGCCAACTAGTTTGTGTTGTCTTGAGCTTCCTCTTCAAACTCTTTCTTTTGCTTTGGTTGGAAAAATTATCAAGTCCTTCACATTTTTGCACATGATTCCAGAACAGTTTTTCGTTTCTTTTGTCATTCAATACAGCTTTAATAGAATTATACTCCGCTTTCTCCAGATACAGGATTTTTAGGAAAGAGGAAATTGTTTTATAAAATTGCACGAGAAGAAGGAATCCGAATAAATATTTACACTGTAGCCTAATTTTTAATAATTTTCTTTCTTTATTAATTACAAATACAAAATCGTCTGTTCATAAATACATAATTTATTTTCAGCTACAAATCGTTTGTCAAAGTTCAAAAGTAATGCAAACGATTATAAAATGTCTTATTATTATTAAGTTTGAGTGACAGCTTTTAAATAAGGTAAAGAAAATTAAATAAATAAAATGTGGCATTTAGTCACAAAAATAAGATATTGTATACTTGACCGACCATTTCTGAGGTGCTTTAAAAAAATTGAAAATTGTTTTAGAAACAATTTTGTTTGGCATGTATTTTTGTGAAGGGGAAGCATGTCTATTGCATCCTTCAAAACCCTCTGTTTGATTACAATTCCTGCATTCTTAAAACATTTACTTCAGGCTTAAATTAAAAATATTTTTAAAATGATTCAAAGAACTTTCACCCACAGTAAATTTTTTAAGAAAAGTCTGCTTATGATATGATTAACAATACTAATTTGAACTTTCCAGTGTTGTCTTTAAAAAAAAAAAAAAAAAAAAAAAAAAAAATAGCAAATAAGACAGGCTGACGAAGAAATTTTTTCTTCAGGTTGATATGTTTTTCTGATATATTTTTGGATGCTGTTTTAGGAAAACTTATTTAAAAATTTTCCTCATTAAAAAAAAAAAAAAAAAAAATGTTTGAGTAAAGCTCTATTTTTTTCGACTCCCATCTAAATTATTTCCCTGAAAATTTGGGTGATGTGAGTGAAGAACAAAGAGAGCTGTTTCATCAAGACATCAAAGAAATGGAAAGCAGGTATCAGAGACGATACATTTTCAACATGTTAGCAGAATATTGTTGCATGTTGTATAGAGAATTCCCCACACGCACACACACAAGACCCTCAAGCCTTGCACAAGGTAAAATGCTTTAAAGGGAGATTCGATGTGAAGAAATACATTTAAAAGATAATATGGAAATTAAAGCCTATTTCAATGCATTTTTTATATAAATTGTTTCGAATTTGTTATAACTTCTAGACGAATTCTTCCGATTTTCATCAGTATTTTGTAAAAATGTCTTACGTGATACGAAAAAAAAAAAATAATAATAATCATTTCTGAATTCAGATTATCAAAACACATTAGAGACACCCAACGCAGTACATAAAAAATTTGAAAAGTACGTTTTCGCAGACCAGTGTAATCGGAAAAAAATTACCCGCTAAGTTATTATGATACCAGACATGCATTCAAATCAACAATTACTAAAAAAATTATTTTTGCATTCAAAGAACTTCAAAACCTGAAACTATCGCAAATATTTAGTTTCGAAAATTCGACCCCGTAAATCAAGCAGAAACGGTCGTTTTGCCAAGCCAAGCTCAGAGAAAAGCAAAACAAACAAACTACTACTAACACAAAGCAGAACGCGCCAATAATAAAATCGACAGAAATAACCCAAGATCGTTAAATGCTTATTATACAGAAACCAACTTTCCCATGTTAAATCGGCAAATTTTTTTTCCGTAAAGTTTTAAATATTGGACGAACCAAATATCGCAGTAAAATGAAACAAAAAGTAAAATATTCGTATCAACGAGATCTTTAATTTGAGATAAAAACGAACTTTCTAAGTTAATAAGTAAAAAAATGGGAGCATTTTCAATTTAGCGTAAAATTAGATGTTTTGACAACTTTTTGAAAAAATTTCTTCTTCAAGAAATTTTTTTTAAAACAAGCTAGAGAATTCATAAATGTGCAGAATTCTTTGAAAACTGGTTTTTCAGATAGACAATTACTTAATCTAGGAACTTTTATAAAATTTAGCTTTTAAAAATCAAAATTTCGTATCTTAATTGCTGAAAAACTGTTAAATATCGCCAAAGAGACATAAATCGCCAAATATGAAATTGCTTCATCTCAGTTTACCCGAAAAATATTAATTTCAAATTGAGCTGCTTTTTCTTTTTATAAGTTATTTTTTTAACCAAAGAATCTTTGCTTTTATTATTTTGTACAATTTAAAATTTTATATCCCTGAAAACAGAAATGAATACATTTTTGAATAACATTTGTTTCAAATCTATAGCTTGAATTGCTGATTTTTTAATATTTTTCATACCTTAGAATAAGAAAGTCAGTACACGATATAGTATCCAATTTTAATATCCTTCAATTCAATCTGGCAATGATAATTATGATGCATAAAGATTTCTACTTCCTTCTATATAGTACACTAGCAGGCTTTGCCCGCTTCGCTTGTCATTTTATTGAAATGAATTTCGACTTTCGGTTTTTAATGGATTTACACGTTGTAAGAGATCCTGAAAACAATTTGACTATCTTTAGAAAATTTCTATTTGCGTGTGTGTGTTCTATGTGTGTGGCGAAAGTTTTGTTCCAACTAGATATTAGGGGCTACTGCTCAGAATTACATATAAATTTATATGCAATTGAACCTTGATTTATAATAGCGTTTATCAAAATTTGGTGTCAATTGCTCAACATGGTGCTGCTATACAGTGATTGCCGCAATTTCAGAGAAGGCTATATCTGAGTAACTAATACATGGAATTGCATAAATTTACAAATAAATTTACATTGTTACAAATTATAGTGCTTATCAACTTTTGTACCAATATCTCAACATGTTTTCGCAATTTAAGGAAAGGTTCTGTTGCATATAATGAAACAAAACTTAATATGTGAAAAGGCCATTATGAGACATTATGCTGATTCAATCTCGATGCCTATCGGCCGATAAGTGGAGCTCATATACTACAATTTTTAGTTCCCCATCATACTGTTACGAAATTGTAAATAATTGTGTTTATTTTTGTATAAATTCTTTATGTGCAATTTAGTTTTTGTATTTTAGATTGTGTAAATTTGTTTAGTTTCGCCTCTTGACCAAGGGTTGCACTGCCCGGGACGTGCAGTCCTTGGGAGGGGGGCAGTGTTACGAAATTGTAAATAATTGTGTTTATTTTTGTATAAATTCTTTGTACATATTTGTGAATTTTGTAAATATTTCTCACTTAATTTATATTTCTATGTTATCTTTATGTGCAATTTAGTTTTTGTATTTTAGATTGTGTAAATTTGTTTAGTTTCGCCTCTTGACCAAGGGTTGCACTGCCCGGGACGTGCAGTCCTTGGTCAAGAGGCGAAACTAAACAAATTTACACAATCTAAAATACAAAAACTAAATTGCACATAAAGAATTTATACAAAAATAAACACAATTATTTACAATTTCGTAACAATACTATAGGTATGGGGAACTTAGGTAATCGTGAAAATTTTCGACCACGGTTTTTTGACTTTTCTACACGTTTTCAGGTGTGAGGAATCCGAAAATGACAAAATTTGTATGGTGTCTGTTTGTAGGGTGTCTGTTAGTCTGTTAGTCTGTAAGTCTGTTAGTCTGTTAGTCAAAATTAAGTTTATGATATTTGTTTGAAAATGATTGAATACAAATATTCTACTAGGAAATTTTCGTAAATTATTCGTAATTTACGATTTTATCAACATAGCGAAATTGTAAATTTTTCATATAAATATGAATTTTGAGGTTTATTGCATTGGAAATAGTAGCATGAAAACTAAACAACAGAATTGACCCTGATAAAATAAATTAATAAATTAGAATAAGATAATTATATCCAAGTGAACGGTGGATAGCCTATTAGGCGGGAATTTCATTCTGTCACTGTATCAAGCTTTGGTCAAATTCATTTCTTTTAACATGATTATAATATGCCTCGCACTAGAAATTTCTGAGAACATAAATATGATGGGGAACTGAGCAGAGTCCACCTATGCCAACTAGTTTTTAGAAGTGAAAGGATGCCATCTGCATGGTGAAAATTTACTTCCGTTGGACATTTTGTGCAACAATACCTCTCTGAGTTGATAATATTCAGCATTCATAATGAAAAAAATAATAAATAATTTGTGCTGCGTTAATATGTATAGGAAAATGTAGAAGAAAGTTTTGTGATGGCCACGACATACTAGTCTGCATAGAAAACCCATGGATAATGTCTAGCAATCAGAATTATGGAAAGTTTAACGCAAAGAAAACTTTATAATACAGTTTAACGCAAAGAACAACATCGCACGAAAGCTGAGTTGAAATCCAGGACATATCTGATGTAAAGTATCAGGTTAATTCCAGTAAATATAAAAACTATTTAAAAAAAATAAATGATATCTACAAAAAGACACTTAAAATGTACAAAAAAGCCAAGCTCAAAGAAAGAGAATTGATTAAAGTTGTGTCTAAAAAGGGTGTGATATCAAATTCCCAAGCTTTCATTCAAATACTTATTTAATATTCTCTTTTAACTAAATTTTCACATGTGAATCAAGTGCCTTATGATATGTTGATAGAAATCCTTCTTTCCTGTACTAAATACATCATAGCGTGTTTCTGAAAAATATTATTATTTTTATTTATGTATGATGGGCTTGGCGGCCATCTTTCAAGTAATGAATAAACATTCACACAATTTGAAAGAAGTTTCTTAAAATATATCTCATATAAAATTAATTTTGCTATTCCATTCAGCAGAGACGGAAATATTTCGATAACATGATTTCTTATAATTATTTAGTATTAAGTGCACTTCCATCCTATAAATGCCGGGAATAAAGAATATAAAAATTTAAATTAACGTAAAAACATGAAGGAGAGGGGGGGAGCATAGAAGCTTCCCCCCCGTTATATTTACCCAATTCGAATTTAGCTTCTTGGAATAAATATCTCGTAAAAATAATATGGTTATTCCATTCAACAAGGGTTGAAATATTCAGATTAAAAAAGAAAAAAAAAATGCATTAAAAACATCGCAAAAGCCCCGTTAAGCACACAAGTTGAATCAATTTAAGTTTTAACAGTGTTAAATTTGGCGCACTCCCATCCTCCCATCCTATAATTATTTCCCATTGCGCAGCACTAGTGCGATATAAAACTCTATTAACCAACCAATCAACCAACTCATCCTATAATTGATGAGATTTATAGAATTCAAACTAACGTAAAACTTTGAAAGATGGCCGCCAAGCCCATCATACATAAATAAAAATAATAATATTTTTCAGAAACACGCTATGATGTATTTAGTACAGGAAAGAAGGATTTCTATCAACATATCATAAGGCACTTGATTCACATGTGAAAATTTAGTTAAAAGGGAATATTAAATAAGTATTTGAATGTAAGCTTGGGAATTTGATATCACACCCTTTTTAGACACAACTTTAATCAATTCTCTTTCTTTGAGCTTGGCTTTTTTGTACATTTTAAGTGTCTTTTTGTAGATAATACTTTCTGTAACTCATGGTAAGGGAAAGTAATTATCATTTTTAAACGTTTTTACTGGACACAATTTAGTTTGGTATGAATACTTTTAATCGAACCTAACTTTTTTTACAATCTTTTACACGAAAATTATTTTGTATCAATAGAATATGTTAGTTTCATTATGTTTAGTTCACTTTAAAAATGTTGTTGATATGTACAACTAGAAATTTTGTACTTAAACAAAAATGCATTTGAACTTTTTGCATGTCATAGTATACGATCATTATGATATAAATTGAATACGATTTTAGACTTCCTGCCAATACCTACTTTTGAATTATGCCCATGCAGACTAACCACAAGAACCTGGTTATACAAATGAGCGGACCTCAAGACGTACTATTGTAAAAACTATTTCATATTCAAAAACTGGATCGCAAATCATTACATTCTCCAACATGTATGGGTAAGAGAAAGTTTAAAAAAATGTTTATTAAAAAGAAATGACAAAAAAAACTTGACTCTCTGTTAAGGCCACGAGTTTAAATAAACTAAATCACTTTATCGCCTCTTTTCCTGCTTTTCCTTGAAGGAAAAACAAACTACTAATTTCCTTTTATTTTTTTGTTTACCAAGAAAAGTTACTTTGCAAATTTTTGTCAGAAATGTGCAAGTAAATTTGGATTTATGAACAATTTAGATTATTCTTTTAAATATATTTTACCACCATGTTTAAGAAAGTGTCTTTCTATTGCATAGAATCTTTGGTATTAGGAATGACAATTTTTCTTTTAACCTTCAAATCTTTTTTTTTTTTTTTTTTCAGTTTTCAATATGTTTTTGTTAAATATACTGAATGTATGTGCGTGAGCGGGTGGGTGCCCGGGCACCCAGGGCACCCCCCCTGGCTACGCGCATGTGTAGGCCTCTGATTTTAATTGTAGAGGCTGATTTTAGTGTTGACCTCTGATTGAAATTCGAGAAAAACACACACTTTATTTATTTTTAATTTTTCCCAGTTTCCTAACAAATTCCCTTTGCTTCTTTTAAGTCGTGTGAGATACTTTTCTCTGAAAAACGCTAATGATCCATAACTATTCTTAATATTTTCTAATTAAAATAATACTATATAGTAAGAAATTGATCAAGTAAAAAGTACGTGTATTCATGGTCTAATTAGTTTTCACATCGGAAATTTCCGGAAAAAGATATCCAAATTTTTCTATCAAAGTGAAAATTTCTTCACGCCTCGTATTAAAACATATCAAACACCTCCCATTAAATTAGATCACATATCATTTATTACATTACGTAATATTACTTATATACACTATATAATAATTCAGTGGCTCATTGATTCATAGTCCAAGTTGAATTAAACAGAGTATCGAAGCTTGAAAAGAGCAGAAGATTGTGGGAAATTGTATTCCTTTTTCTTCTAATAGAGCCATTTTACGATTACATCTGCGGAAATCCATCTTAATTGGCCATTTCTATGCAATCTGCATGGGCAAGCACTTTTATTCGATGAGAAATAATACTTTTTTATTAATTCTTTACCCTATGGGCATTACAGTTCGTTCATAATACAAAATCGTACAATTTCTTGCAGTGAAATGAACTGCATAAAATTGCTGTAAAATAAATTGACGTGAAATGATCAATTTTCCAGAAGGTAGACTATCGTGTAATCTTTCTTATAAATACCAAAACATGGAAGCATGATAGAAAATCTTTCTACGCGGTAAATCACTTTTCTTGTCATTATTAAGCTTCATGATCTGAGAATCTAGATCGAAAACGTTCTTAAGAAGGTAATGATTATTTATACTTTGGTTCCTCGACAGTTATGCAGTCAGTATCAATATTCGTAATGTTCGGCTATTTATTTAATCTGAATATATTGCAGATATTTGTTAAGGATGAGTGAAAGGTATAAGTAAAATATCTCAATATATTAAGATGTAAATGACATGAAGAACTTTGTCACTGACAGTATTTTTTTTTTAATAGATATTTGTCTTCCTTCCTATTTTTAATTTTTTTCTTTAATGAAAATAATGTACAAATAAATATTAAACTGAATAAATAGATTTTATTTGTTATTCAAAAGCCGTGAAATATTTTAGTGTTGTATTACTGATACAACATCAAATTGTTTTACGGCTTTTCAACAACAAATAAAATTTATTTATTTATTTTAACATTTACAATTATTTTATTAATACAGTATTAAGGGGACCTGGCCCCTTTTACTTGGCACCTCTGAAGTAAGTTTCATGTAAAAGTTTATATTTCCATTTGATATTTATAAATTTAACTTATATTAGGTTTGTTCAATAAAATATGTACTCAGACAACAATTCTTATTCCATCGAATTCCTATCAATTTCAAAAATTTGAAAAGTAGTTGCACAATTATTATTAAAAATAATCGCTTAATGCAATAAGAGCAGAAAAATCTGTCGAATTATTAACACTTTTGAAAATCTGAACAGTAATTGCATAATGGACCATATTCCTCCTTTGGGTTCGAGACTATAAAAAATCAGCTGTTTTCGGAAAACAATTCTCAACTCTACCATAGCAAAGCATTGTGGCCTACAAATTTTTATCTTGCAATATTATTTATAAGAGTTACAGATTATATGAAATTGAAGTAAGAGTGATATAGTGATACTTTGTTTTGTTTTTAATCAAGTTTTAGTAATATACTTTAATATCAATCAACATATGTATTATTAAAAGTTGCCGTGTGAACTGTGACGATGTTAACAAATTTAAATGGATGTTCCATTTAATAAATTCTTTATTAAAGTGATTGAAATTCTAATTATTTAAGCTTTGATGTCTATATATATGTGTGTGTGTATAAAATGTTCTTATTAATCTTTTATTCATGTATGTGTGTGTGTATACATAAATTGTTCTGCAATTTTACGATATGGAATAGTCTTAACTTTATCATTCGATTCAGTTGTTTACATTTCTCTTTTGTTCTTGTTTGAACATTATTATTAAGTTTCACTGCAGAAATATTTAGGAAAATGTTATGCGTAACAATAAAATGGCATCTTGAATCTAATTTGTTTACAAAATATCGGCCACGTGTTCGGCGATTTTACCTACGGTGACGCCACAGGAATATTATTCATGAAGGAAGGAGAACGGAATGATTCAAAAGGAAGAACGGAATCTTTGGGACACTGAAAAGATGTGACAAAAATCACAAAGATTCATCTGCTGTTTCTTTTTTGATCTTTAGAACAATAGTTCTCTTTAAAAAGTACTACTATAAATATGTCTGACGCTATAAAAAACACATTAATTTACAATTATGAAAGTTATTTTTATAAATTTAAAAAGTAGTGGCACAGTTATATCGTTTTCAAATATCAAAAAAATAATCGATTAATGCAGTAAAAAAGACAAAACGTCATAAAATAATCTCAACAATAGAAATTACTATCATTCTCAAGGTACAACCAGCTGTGGAAGAGTATAAGAGAATATGCCAGAGGGAAGATCTTGATTGTAGAGTAGATGCATGTTTGTGATGATTTGCTGAAACAGTGTAAACCATGTTACTAGTTCTCAGCTGAGAGCAGTAATTGTTTCGGCATCCAGAAAAGATATATTTTAGTATCTAAAAATAAAGTATTATGAATGCGCGTTAGTGATATTTATTGAATAAATCTTTTCTTAGAATCATAATCACATAGAAATATTGACGATATAAGTTATTTGATATGCTCATCACATAAAACAAAAAGATGATTATTTGATGATTGGGTTATATTCAAAAGATCTCTAAAGTCATAAAATTGATATGTCTGTTGGCTTCAGATTTTTATAGTGCGTTTATAGGAAAACAAAAAATGTCTCTCCTTTATTTGACAGTTATGTGAAAAGATATAAAATTATTTTATTTAATAATTTTACAGTAGTAAATCTTTCAAACATACACAGATTCAGGGAAACAATAAATAACAATTAATGAAGACAATTATTAAGAATTGACAATAATCAAGAAATTGAAATATTTTAAAAAGCTCTGTAGGGGGAAATGGGGGTAATGGTAACAACGTTTTCGCATATTTTGAATTTGACCCTATTTTTCTCAGTTGTTATTACTTATGCTTTTGAAATTTTTTAGGCATAAACTACAACTAATTGGCTTTTTTACAAATATGAGTGTTTTATAATTCTACAATATGCTATTTAAATATTTGCTTTTATAATTTTGTGTTTTATGTTTATATTTATTGCTCAATGTTTTCGGGCAAATGTAATCTCGGTTTACTCGTTTTCAGATAGAGAAAACCTTCACGAATCTGGAACTTTTTTGAATTTTTTAACTGTCTCAACTTGTTACACAGTTGCGAATTTTTTCGTAAGCCTCTTACTAGCACTTAACCTCTCAAATTTTTAAATACGCAAATAAAAGCTAAAAAAAAAAAAAAAAAAGTTTATTAGTTTCCTTCGAAAATTAAACGGCAAAAATGACAAAGCAAAATAAAAAATATATAAGTGTGCAGTTGGTATTTTCGACAGGTGTAAACTCGATGGTTCGCCTTTCAGATTAACGTCAGATACATAGAAATCTATAGTATTGCTTATAATGATGCCATCAATTATCACTAAAAAGAAGAAATCATTCTAAGAAACCACAAAAATAATATGTACAATTTTATTAGTTATCCTCAAAAAAAGAAACTAGATATTAAGGGGAGAATAAACTAGATATTATTATGTACCTTTGAGTTGTCACACTTGAAGGTTTCATGCTTTTATGTAAAAGGATATTTTCCCCTTTAATATTTTTAAATTGAACTACATTAGATTTGTTCTTTAAAATATATATTCAGGCAACAATTCTTATGGTTTTTAATACATTTTTTTTTTTTTTTTTTTTTTTTTTTTTTTCGTAGATTTGAAATCTTTAAATTGCATTTTCTTATTTTGCATTTTCTCTTGAATTATGATCCTCAAACTGCTAAAACTTCTGCAGATATTTACGAAAAGACTTAATATTTTTTTTGCGATATTTAAAAAAAAAAAAAAAAACTCACTTAAAAGAATTAAGAAATGGATTTTGCAATATTTTAAGAAGAAAAAAAAAAAATAAATAAAAATATAACAAAAATCATGGGTTTTTTTTGTAAATTTTTAGATACGCACTTTTTAAAAATTTTCTCGAAAACTAATAAATAAATTTCAAAATCTACCTCTAATTCTATTAAGTGGGTTCTACTAAGCATAAAAAAATTAAAAAAATTAAAAAAATAAAAATATAAAATATAAAAGAGTCTTTTCATAAATGTCTGTTTTAGCATTTTGAAGAATATGGATTCATAAAAAAATTGATAAGTGTGAAAACGCAATTTAAAGATTTCAAATCAGTAAAATATCTCTGAAAAACCATAAGAATTGTTGCCTGAATATATATTTTATTGAACAAACCTAATATAGTTCAATTTATAAATATTAAAGGAAAACATAAGCTTTTGTGTGCCAAGTCAAAAGTTTCCTAAATGGATTTTAAACCATTTAGGAAATTTTTGACTTGGCACGAAATTTTGAATTTGTAAGAAATTTTGAATACGTGTGCTTTAAAATGTAAATATATTAAGTGGATTAAAAAAAAAAAAAAAACTATATAAGTAAAAGAATTAAATTCAAAATTTTATTTTATTTTTATTTATTTTAAAATTTTTATTTATTTATTTATTTATTTTTTAAATGATCTAGCTTTGCTTATTTTAGACTACACTTCATAAATATTATATTGAAGACACCTAATAGACATTCAAATATAGCTTCATTCTAGTTTCCATTATAATTTAGAGTAAATAAAAATATATTTAACAGAACTGTAATTTTAGAAACCAGAAATTCGCATGAAATTTTACTGTTTATCTTCGTAAAAAAAAGGCCGAAGTTTTCCAAAACTAACATTCGAAAAAAAAAAAAAAAAAAAAAAAAAATCTGGTGTGTCACTCACACGACTTTCTCTTACCCCGAAATTTAATACTATAAATACAGGTTGCAGATTTAATAGGTAAGATAACGAGTATTGTTATGTAAACCTGTGTTAAAGAATTCAAATTGGGCTTCGGAAGAGTTTTATATGATAGTTAGTTCTGTGTGAGGGGTGCGTCAGCCCCCCTCAACCCCCCGTTTCATTAACGCACCTACATTTATATAGAATTTAATTCGGCTATTAAAAAATAATTCTGTTTTTAAAAAGTAATTTATTAAAATTGTTATTTAAAAAAATTATCTTTTATGATAATGCAGACGATTTCCATATTAGAGAAGTAGCATAACACTAAATATCCAAAAAAAAAAAGAGTCCATTTTATTCTCAATATTAAAAAAAAAAAAAAAAAAAAAAAAAAAAAAAGATTTTTTTTCTGTTTTGTTTTTTTTCGTTAAAAGTAAAAAAAATCGATAACTTTGTTTTAAATTATCGCAGATCGATGGTTCAACCATTCGTTTTAAAGGTATTGGCGAGCTCTTTTGAAAGTTACCCATCATGAAAATTTACTCCCCTCGAGGGGGGACTTCCCCCTCAGGGGGGAGGCGATTCTCCAACATACACAATTTTTTTTTCCCTGTTCACTATCTCTATTACGAAAAATATATATTCGTTTCATTTGGTTTAGTGCAGTCTATAGACGTTAAACTCTACTTACCTGCAATTTTCCCCATAGACGTAATGTATTAATTCTCTTGATTGTCCACAGACGTAATGTATTTGAATACCTTTGAGTATCCCTGTACACGAACCATTTGCTTCATCTCAACGAAAAGCTTACTGTAGCATCCCTATATGATAGACATTTAGAATACCGAGTTTGTTATTTCTGCTACTATTTTTTCTTGAGTTATGCTGATAACAGACACACAGACAGACAGACACACACACAGACCATTCGCTAAAAACATGATTTTCGTATTCAGGGGACCTCAGAACATGTAAATATAACAAAAACTCGCGTTCGAAAATTTGACCCAAAAACAATACTTTCTCTACCTTATGGGTAAGAGAAAGTAAAAAAATGTTATCATAGATAGATTTTTCTGAGTTCTTTATCATTTGTTTGTTCTCATAAATTTTTACTACAAGGCCTATATTCGTGTTAAGAGAAATGAATTTGATTGATTGCACGGTGACAGACAGAAATGCCAAATTTTGATTTCGTTACCAACCTTTAATTTCGACAGATTTATCCTAATTTGGTAATTAATTTTCTTGGTTCAGTTTTGTGTTTTTACTTTCTCGTATCCATAGGGTCGAGAAAGTATTGTTTTACGGTCAAATTTTCGAACGTGAGTTTTTGTTACATTTACATGTTCTGAGGTCCCCTGAATACGAAAATCATGTTTTTAGCAAATGGTCTGTGTGTGTTTCTGTGTGTCTGTGTGTCTGTTATCAGCATATCTCAAGAAAAAATAGTAGCAGAAATAACAAACTCGGTATTCTAAATGTTTATCATATAGGGATGCTACAGTAAGCTTTTCGTTGAGATGAAGCAAATGGTTCGTGTACAGGGACACTCAAAAGTATTCAAATACATTATGTCTATGAGGGAAATTGCAGGTAAGTAGAGTTTAACATCTATAGACTGCACTAAACCAAATGAAACGAATATATATATTTTGTAATAGAGATAGTCAATTGGAATTTTTTTTTTGTGTATGTAGGAGCCTCGCCTCCCCCCTGGGGGGGAAGTCTCTGCTCGAGGGGCGTAAACTTTCATGATGGGTATCTTTTAGAAGAGCTCGCCTATACCTTTAAAACGAATGGTTGAACCATCGATCTGCGATAATTTAAAATGTTATAAATTTTTTCATTTTTAAGATTTTTTTTTTTTTTTTTTAATGTAATATTGAGAATAAATTCAACATTTTTTTTTTTTTTTTTTTTTTTTTTTTTTTTGATATTTTGTGTTATACTACTTCTCTAAAATGGGAATCGTCTGCATTATCATAAAAGATAATTTTTTTAAATAATAATTTTAATATATATATATTTTTTTTAATCAGAATTATTTTTTAATAACCGAATTAAATTCTATATAAATGTAGGTGCATTAATGAAACGGGGGGTTGAAGGGGGCGGTAGCCCCCTCACACAGAACTAATTATCATATAAAACTCTTCCGAAGTCTAATTTGAATTGTTTAACACAGGTTTACATAACATTACTCGTTATCTTACCTCTCAGTCTGCAACCTGTATTTATAGTATTAAATTTCAGGGTAAAAGAAAGTCGTGTGAGTGACACACCAGATTATTTTCATGCTATTCCATACTGTTTTCAATGCAATGATCCCGCAATACAAGATTGTGTGAAATATTGCTCTATTCAGGTACATTAAGAAAACATTAAATTTCGAATAATTTACGAGAATTTCAAACTAAAATATTTGTAGCCAATGGTGTTCAAACTAGTGTCATGAAGGATATTTTAAAAATAGTCTGACATCTTTACGATGAAATATCCCTGTTTGCGATATTCTGCCGTGTTAAGAAATTCGTAAAGTCCGAATAATTTACGTAATTTCGAAAGTAGAATGTTCATAATTTATAATGTCCATGACCGCATCATAACCGATATTAAACAGCTGGTCTGACATCTTTATCTTTAAAAGATTCCTTTCAATGTATACGTTTAAGTGAAATTTCGCCCTATTCCCCCATGTTAAGAAAATCGTAAATTTCGAATAATTTACGAAGTTTTTAAAGTAGACTGTTTTAAATCACCAGGGTTCTTGCAAGTGTCATAAGTAATATTTTAAAACTGGTCTGACATATTTACGGCCATTTATTTTTGAGATATCGTATACGCAATCTAACAAACTAATAGTCTGACTAACTAACACCATACAGACGGACCATCATACCAATTTTGTTATTTTCAGATTCGTCATAATTCAAAAGTGTAAAAAAACTCAAAAAAACCGAGATCGAAAATTTTTACGTTACCTAAGTTCCCATACTAATATTATGAGGGGAATCTAAAAAGTGGTGGTGTCACAGTTTTTTTTTTTTTAATTTATTTTCCTTTTTTAAGTCTGCACTAAATATAATTTAAAAGCATCAGTCCTGACAAATAAACTAACGACAATTTCGATAAATTTGCACTAAAATTAATTTTCATAATAATAATAATAATAATAATAATAAATTAAATTTGAATTTCATTGTACGGCAAGAATTTAATTATTATTATTATTATATTATTATTTTTTAAAGTTAAATGTTATTATTATTATTTTTTTTCATCATTGGCTATTTTTAACAACATTTGGTTACTGTTTTTTGTTTGGCGAATATGGCAAATTTCAAAATAAACTTATTTGAAAATATCGACTGTCAGGCGGGCAAAGACCGACTGAGAACTAAAATTATTTCTTATAAATTAACTTGTGATCCCTAAAGTAACACACAAATATATTCAAAATAGATATTTGAAAAATATTAATGTGAAATACAGAGGAAAATTAAAATTTGACAAGGCTGGAGAATTTCAAAATTTCAAAAAAAAAAAAAAAAAAAAAAAAAGACATAAAATAATTAATAAATAAATAAATATAAAAATACATAAAAAAGCAAAATGCATAATATTTTCATTTGATAAAAAATGGATGTAGGCGGAATTCATTCATTTAAGAGGATTGTAGATTTTATATACATATCTCTTTTCCTAAATAAATGTAATATAAATTTTGATTACATATGCATTGAAAAACATAACTATAATAAATGCATTCCGAAAAGAATTTCTTGAAATTAAATATTATAGAACATTTTCAAACGTTTTATTTTATAACTTTTATTGTGAAACAACCATTCTATACTTGCCTTTTTATTGAGCCAACGAGTTTTGCTGTACTGACTGCAGTATTTTGCTCTATGAACGCATTTTACAGCTTTCTGAAAAAATATTTTATGAGTATGTACCTTTTAAAAATTTTAAAAGCTTTTGACGAAAATTTTAAAATTATTTCTCGATTTTTTTCTCATGCAAATTTGAAATTGTTATAAGTATGAAATTATCTATGGAATTATCCTTAATCTAATTATTATGCTATGGCATAGTTTAAAATGTTCTTTCTGATTATTTTT
This sequence comes from Salticus scenicus, assembly GCA_963930645.1. Classification (NCBI taxonomy): domain Eukaryota; kingdom Metazoa; phylum Arthropoda; class Arachnida; order Araneae; family Salticidae; genus Salticus; species Salticus scenicus. The sequence continues at coordinate 137,874,926 of OZ005659.1, read as the reverse complement.
ATTTGCCTAAAAATAAATTTAGGAGCATTTGATGTTTTACTATACAACTTATGAGCAACTAATTAGAAACAGCAACAGGAGGTTTCGCTTTATGACAGTTCATATAGACGGATTCTTAACCCATATTCACCATCGTTCTAAAAGTGGGACACCGTGCATAAGTGGTATTTGTATAAATTCTTTTGAATATTTTAATTTAATTTAAAGGCGATATATTATTTAAAAGTGCAATAAATGCATATGTGTCTTTATGGTTAGTTTAAATTAACGTTTAAAACATATTTTTTTATCTTTTAAAATGATGATTTTTGAAGATTTATTCGTTACAACACGTTATTACTTAAAAAAGTTTTATGTTCAAGAATAACGAACATATAAATTTATTGAGGCAATATTCTACATTTTTGTACTGGTAAAACAATTATATATAAAATATATATACATAGATGGTCTGTTTTCCTTATATTTCCAACTGTCCTAAACCGTTGTCCTATTTTTAGGGCAGCGTGTAGCGATTAAGCTAATGTAAAGTTGGTAAGTTTTTTGATTTTGCGTGAATACAAAGGCTTAAAAAAAAAAGAAACCCATATATTTAAGATTTCATAAATATAAAAAAATATTTTTTCAATGCTTGGTACGATATGGGTTAACACTAAAATAAAGGACTGACCGCTGTACATTAGATTTCAGTTCTTAAGCTAGAGCAGCAATAAAATTTTATGAAATTGATCAAATCGTATATTCGGCTGTCAAAACTTGCAAATCTGTAAAAACCAGAAAGTGGAAAATTTTTATGAATTCAATACTTTCTTCTTTTGGAAACAGAAGAAAGGAATACATATATGTTCACAATCCCTCATAATAATAATGTCTATTACATATACACAAGCAGCATTTTATCTAGAATTATGATTTTGCTTTCCATTTTAACTCCCCTCCCCCATTCTCTAGTATTGGGACTTTTTAATCATTTGATTATTTAAAAACACTTTCTGATAACACTGAAAATTGCCTCTGACACCATTTTCGCATATTCTTATGTAAAATGACCCCCTGAATCCGAATAGGACGCCCATTTTTCCCTATCACCCACCGTTTTTTAGGAATGGCGCCCTATTTTTATCATTTGCCGGTGATTTTATGGCTATAAATTTGATTTTTAGGAGGGGAAAGGATTATTTTAACCATTAAATATCTTATGAGGGGCTACAGAGTTGGAAAATTCAAAAACATGGACATTTGCGACGAGAGAATGTTTTTTTTTTTTTTTTTTTTTTTTGGGGGGGGGGGGGGGATTTGCCACTGAAATTATGCATTACATATCTTATATTTTTTAAATCCGTTATATTAATGTTATTTTTTAAACATTATATTTTTTGTTTTTAGGTGTTAAATTATTATTTTTCATTCTTCAAATCGAATTCATGGTCATAATATTATCGAACATGGAAAGAAATTGAGGGAGCGGGTAGTGTATCTAGAAAGCGGTGGGTGACTGGGCAAAATAGGAGTCATATTCGGAATCAAGAGGTCATTTTACATAAGAATCAGCAAAAATGGAATCAGATCCCGATTTTTTTAGTGCTAGAGGCCTATTTCAGTCGGTACAGTTGTCGAATTTTTATAATATACTCTTAATAGTGCTAAGGGCCTATTTCAGTCGGTTTATTGAATGGGGATTTATTGAATGAAGTCCCCCCCAAGGCACAACTTTGACATGAGTCCCCCCCAAGGTACCCCTATTTCAGTCGGTATAGCGTTGTCGAATTTTTATAATACACTCTTAATAGTGCTAAGGGCCTATTTCAGTCGGTTTATTGAATGGGGATTTATTGAATGAAGTCCCCCCAAGGCCCAACTTTGACATGAGTCCCCCCCCCCAGGCCCAACTTTGACATGAGTCCCCTCCAAGGTACCCCTATTTCAGTCGGTACAGCGTTGTCGAATTTTTATAATACACTCTTAATAGTGCTAAGGGCCTATTTCAGTCGCTTTATTGAATGGGGATTTATTCAATGAAGTCCCCCCAAGGCACAACTTTGACATGAGTCCCCCCCCCCCCCCGAGGCGTAACTTTGACATGAGCCGCCCCAAGGTACAACTTTGACATGAGTCCCCCCAAGGCCCAGGGACCGATTTACTCATTTGGAGGCCCAGGGTATTCATGTTCAATGGGCCCCTTTTCCTTGTACTTTAATATTACAACAAACAAAACAAACTGCCGATTTTTGATTCACGCATCTAAAAATTCTCTCCACTTTTCATTTTATTGGTAAGACTTAACTAGATCCAACGCTTGTCTATCGCCGATTAATATAAAAATGCAGTAATATCTCCATCCATTGACTAAAAAACAAAAACAATGATCATTATAGCAAAATTTGGAAATTTTTCATTTTAACTATTTTTTTTTTTTTTTTTTAAATGTACGATGGAATTTCTTGGAGGCCCCCTCAGTGTGAGGGCCCAGGGCAAATGCCCCGAATGCCCTGCCTTAAATCAGGAACTGCCAAGGCCCAACTTTGACACGAGTCCCCCCAAGGCCCAACTTTGACATGAGTCCCCCCCAAGGTACAACTTTGACATGAGTCCCCCCCCCAAGGCACACCTTTGACATGAGTCCCCCCCAAGGCACACCTCCCCCTCATTGGGAAAAAGAGAAAAAACGTTGTTTTGCAGCTATAAGACAGTTTGGACTTCAAACGTTATTTGTTACAATATCTGCAGCTGAAACACATTGGTTTGATTTAATGAAAACTTTATCATGGAATTTAGATCGTCACGAATTAACTAAAGAAGAATTTGTCGATATTAATAAGTTTAGCAGTAGGCCTCTGGCACTAAATTAAAATCTGTCAATGTCAGATTTTCATGTTTTAAATAATGAAATAATGTCGTGTTTGTATAATTTTTTTTTTTTTTTTTTTTTTTTTTGCAGAGCAGTGTAAGTAAACAATTATAACGTGTATATATTATATTTCTCAAATTTTATGCTGTGACAGTAGAATTATATAACAATTTATCCCACTTCCACTTCCTTTTTTATGTGATTACCAAAAAATGTGTCCTTAAATCATAATTAATTCGACTATATAAAATATTTATAAAATAATTATATTACGGTCAAGAAAATAATCATTTTATTCTTTTAATAAAATAATCATTCTCATGTCCATTTTGAAGGAAAATAGCCTGAATTAGACACCTGTTGCAGTTTCACGTGATAGAAAAATTGGTGAACGTTCCTCATCTGCGATATGCATGCGTTAGATTTCCCATCATTGTTCTAGATCATAAACAAGCTTAATAACACAATTGTGCGTTAATATATATATTACTCCAATTGTTTTATATTTAAATTTATATGCAAGACCCTTAATGGTTGTTCATGTTGTTGGTACCATAATTCAATTCCGCCTTTGTTATGCTACTGTACATAGTTCAGTTCACGCAATTCATTAAGTACTCACTACTAACGTTTATAAATTCAAGGGAAAGTCAAAATATTGTCATCTATATGATTCGAATACAGTAATGAGTTTTTGTACTGTTATGTATATCATTAATAAACATAAACTCATGTTAGTAAATGTTGTGAAAATTTAATTTTCCTTCGCATGATTTATATATAAAAATATTTTTTTTTTTTTTTTTTTTTTTTTTTTTTTTGTTAAAGAGAATTTGATTTTTCTAATATTTTTTGTTAGCTAATATATTAGAAAATTACATGTTGCATTCGAATGTGGAAAAGAATTTCGTTCTATCAAGTATATCACACAAAAAAAAAAAAAAAAAGTGTAAACTTATGTAAGTACAGTCGGTAACAAAAGTCTCCGAACACGAGCAAAAATTCCTATATAAAAAAAGTACACTTAATGCTGTTTTGCTAAATAAATCCTGTCGAATCCTGTTCTTAGACTGACTAAGAGCAGGATTCGGCAAGGATTTATTTAACAAAACAGAATTAAGTGTACTTTTCTTTATATAGGAATTTTTGCTAGTGTTCGGACACTTTTGTTACCGACTGTACAAATGTTGTGAAAATTTATTTTTCCATCGCATGATTTATATAATAATTTGTCTTTTTTTTAAAGAGAATATTTTGATGTTTTATTGTTAGCTAATGTATTAGAAAATTGTATCTTGCATTCGACTAGAGAAAAGAACTGTTTAATCTTGTTTTTGCTTCAATATGTATTATGTAAAATAATTATTTACAGGTTGATATGCATTTTAATACATTTTTTTTCCTCTCTCTCTCTCTCTCTCTCTCTCTCTCTCTCATGTTTTTTTCTTTTTTTAAATTATATAGAATAACATAGAAGTGGGTAGTTTATTATATACTTGTATATAATATAAAATATCCAATATATGTTTCTTTCTTTTTTTTTCGTTACTACTCTTTTTACTTTCTCTTACCCATAAGGTAGAGAAAGTACTGTTTTTGGGTCAAATTTTCGAACGCGATATTTTGTTATATTTACACGTTTTGAGGTCCCCTGAATACGAAAATCATGTTTTTAGCAAATGGTCTGTGTGTATGTCTGTGTGTCTGTCTGTTATCAGCATATCTCAAAAACAAATTATGGCACAAAGTTCAAACTTGGTATTCTAAATATGTATCATATAGGGATGCTACAGTAAGTTTTTCGTTAAGATCAAGCAAATGGTTCGTGTACAGATACAATCTAGAGAATTCTTATCCATTACGTCTATGGGGGAAATTGCAGGAAATTAGAGTTTAACGTCTATAGACTGCACTAAACCAAATGAAACGAATATATATTTTTTGTAATAGAGATAGTTAACTGAGAAATTTTTTTTTGTGTATATAGGAGCCTCGCCTCCCCCCTGGGGGCGGGGGGAAGTCTCCCCTCGAGGGGAGTAAATTTTCATGATAGGTATCTTTCAAAAGAGCTCGCCAATACCTTTAAAACGAATGGTTGAACCATCGATCTGCGATAATTTAAAACAAAGTTATCGATTTTTTTTACTTTTAACGAAAAAAAAAATCGTACTTTTTTTTTTTTTTTTTTTTTTAAATATTGAGAATAAAATGGACTTTTTTTGGGTATTTGGTGTTATACTACTTCTCTAATATGGAAATCGTCTGCCTTATCATAAAAGATAATTTTTTTAAATAATAATTTTAATAAATTATTTAAAAAAAAAAAAGAATTATTTTTTAATAACCGAATTAAAATCTATATAAATGTAGGTTCATTGAAGAAAAACGGGGTTTGAGGGGGGCGGTAGCCCCCCTCACACAGAACTAATTATCATATAAAACTTTTCAGAAGCCTAATATGAATTGTTTAACATAGGTTTACATAACAGTACTCGTTATCTTACCTATTAATCTGCAACCTGTATTTATAGTATTAAATTTCAAGGTAAGAGAAAGTCGTGTGAGTGACACACCAGATTATTTTTTTAGAAATTAAGCACTGCTTGAAAAATTAACTGTAACACTAACACAACATTAACACGTTAACACGTTACTCTTCGAGATAACACGTCTCTGAGAGACAGAAATTGTGTACAAAACGGTAGTTCCAAAATAGCAGAACACTTTAAAAGAAAAAAGAACAAAATACAAAACAGACACTTGTTTTTTTCCTTTATTTCCTCTCTTCCACATAATCCCTGATATATTAATAATATAACTGAGACATTAATTACACAAGCTTAATAATACAAGGGCTGATAAAAAAATATCATGTTACCCCAATTATTTTTTTAATTTAAATTTATATGCAGGGCATTTAATGTATGTTTGTGTTGTTAGTAGAATAATTCAATTCCACCTTTCTTATGCTACTGTGAATAATTCAGGATATGCGATTTATTAAGTGCTCTTTACTTTTGTTTTATAAAGTCAAGGTAATTTCAAAATATTGTCATCTGCATGACTCGAATATGGTACTATGAGGTTTCGGATATTATGTATATCATTAAGAAGTACAAGTAATCTTATATGAGTAAATATTGGGAACATTTAATTTTCCCCTCCGTGATTTTCCCTCTCATACTTATTTTCTCTTACCCATAAGGTAGAGAAAGTATTGGTTTAGGGTCAAATTTTCGAAAGTGAGTTTTTCTTTAATTTACATGTTCTGAGGTCCCCTGAATACGAAAATCATGTTTTTAGCGAATGGTCTGTGCGTGTGTTATCAGCATATCTCAAGAACAAATAATAGCAGAAATTCCAAACTCGGTATTCTAAATGTGTATCATATAGGGATGCTACACTAAGCTTTTCGTTGAGATGAAGCAGATGGTTCGTGTACAGGGACACTCAAAATTACGTCTATGGAAATTGCAGGTAAGTAGAGTTTAATTTCTATAGACTGCACTAAACTAAAAGAAAGGAATATATATATTTTATATGCATAAAAACATGCCTCATGTAGAAAAGGGTAGGGAAATTATTGACTGTTCGTTTACAGGGCTACACAAAAGAACTAGATAAAAGTGCGACAATCGTTGTAAATTGATGGACGTATATTTCAGGTTGGGCCATGTATGATTACTATAGGATTATATTTAGATGCACCTTGTGGTCTGTATATAAGCTTCGAAATATATACAGGGCTGAAAATATTTAAGCGATAACATTCTTTTTTGTTGTTAGTTGATGTGCTTCACTAATAATATTTTACCATTTCCAGGAAAGCTGTTAGGGAATTGAAATAAATTCCTCATAGAGATATGATAAATCATGTATGTTTTAAGCTAAATATTCATTGCTTGTTTTTTGTATATTTACACCTTTTGAGGCTTCCTGATTACCGTAGTCAAGTTTTTTAACGTTTGATCTTTGTCTGTGTCTCTTAGAGTGACTTAAAAACGAATAATTTTAGGAGATCCAAATGTTGTATTTTGAAGTTAATATACAGTCGGTAACAAAAGTGCCCGAACACTAACAAAAATTCCTATGTAAAAAAAGTACACTTCATACGGTTTTGTTAAATAAATCCTTGTCGAATCCTGTTCTTAGTCACTGTAAGAACATGATTAGATAAGGATTTATTTAACAAAACCGTATGAAGTGTACTTTTTTTACATAAGAATTTTTGCTAATGTTCGGACACTTTTGTTACCGACTGTACGTTTGGTGCTGGAAAAGTTTGATCAAGATTGATAAGTTTCAAGGAATGTTGCGTTGTCGGTATAATTTTAAGTAAACTTTTAATTTTAATAACAGAATTAAATTCTATATAAATGTAGGTGCATTAATGAAACAGGGGGGTTGAGGGGGGTGATAGCCCCCCCCCCTTCACACAGAGATAATTATCACATAAAACTCTTCCGAAGCCTAATTTGAATTGTTTAACATAGGTTTACATAACAGTACTCGTTATCTTACCTCTTAATCTGCAGCCTGTATTTATAGTATTAAATTTCAGGGTAAGAGAAAGTCGTGTGAGTGACACACCAGATTATTCATGTATTGAAATTATCTTTTTCTTTTTCCAAAAGAGATCTTTTTGTATTTTATTATTAGAATTATTAGAAAATTACATCTTGCATCCGACTGTGGAAACGAATTTCGTTTTACTCTTATAATTGTTTCAATATGTATAATAATATTTATAGGTTGATATATATATATTGTTTTTATTCGAAATTTTTTCTTTCTTTCTTTTTTCTTTTTTTTTTTTCATTTGACTGCTAAATTTTATAGAATACACGCAGAAATGGGCAATGTATTATGTATACCTGTATATAATGTAATATTTTCGATATACATTTGTCTATTGTCTATTGTCTATTTTATAAAATTAAAACAAATATATTTGTATATTACGTCCAATATACATTTTTTATTATATAATTTTAAAAATTAAAATATACAATAGACTTTGTCTCAAAGTTACAACTTCTTAAAAAATATATCATTCCAGTTTTAAAGCAACAACTTCGCTATGCAACTTCAGTTCAAATATCCCTTTCATTTGAATTCCTGTTTGTCAATCATGGCCGTATATAAAGTGTCTGTGCTTTAAAAAGAAAAAAAAAAAGTCTGATTGCAAAGTTGATGACATCTCTAAGAGGCCAAACCGTTCGACAAAATATAGTTTTAAAATGAAAAAAACTAACAAATCACAAAATAAGCTTGTTTTTCCTTAATTTACTATCTCTAGGAGAGGTTGCACAGTGTCTGAAATATTAATAACAATACTGATACATTAATAATACATGATCAATAACAAAATTGTCCGTAAAATAATGTCATATTATTCCATATATTTTATATTTTAACTCTTAAACTTTACCCGCTTCTCTGGTCACTATATTTAAATAAATTTTCAAAAAATTTTGTAATTGAAACGTTTAAATAAATATATTCATTTGGCGACTATTTTCATCAAATAAAAAACATGGCCATGTATCGTGATAGCATTTAATGAAATATATGTCAGTGACACAATTTTACGGTTTTAAACTGCACTTTTGATTTACGCATTTTTCCCGTTGAATTTTACAGGATTTTTCAGTAAAATCTACGGGCTTTTTTTTTTTACAGTGCATTTAAGACATTTGTGTTTCTACTCAGAGTTTTTTGTTCCTTTTCTTTACTTTTTTTTTCTTTTTTTTTTTTTTTACTTTCTAACAAAGTCGAAAAGTGTTTACGATTTCCGTGTGTCTATCTGTTCATTCGCGTTCTAACTCCCGTAAACACTCATGGAACTGATATATATTATTCCTTCGAACTGATATATATTATTCAAATTCACTACGGGATGTTCCCTATTGAAAATAGTTTAAATATCATCGCTGGTACCAGCCACCATCGCTGATACCACCATCTAAATATCATACATGAACACATGAAAGAATTCGAAAGCATTTCGTTCTATGAGAAGTATTTCTATAAACCATATTTTTACGTATTCATTTTGCAAAAAGGATGATGACATTAACATTTGTTATTCATATGCGTACATACACACACACACACACACACCACAATATATATATATATAAATATATATATATAACTGTACTTTTGTCTTAAATTAGCTGTACAGTTTTCCGAAATCTTGCGGTTCCTTTGCTAGTCGCATTTCTCAGTCCAGTTTTCATATCCAGTTATCTTTTTTTCCTATTTTTAATCCTTTTCTCATTTCTTGTTATCTTTTTTTCATAACGTTATTGGTTTAAGTATGTATGACAACTTTCCTGAAAATCGCAAAAATATCTCTCATCGTTAGTCTTAGTGTTTTTGTCCTCGATGTTCACTTCAGCATAAGTAATTTAAAATGCTTTAACTATTAACTGGTACTGTAATTAAATTATAAACCTATATTAAAAAAAGAAAAAAAAAGTGATAACATTTAAATTGAATTGCAATCACTTTTAAAAATGTGTGTGTTTGGTTTTATCATGTATATATTAAATGCTAAATTTTATCACGATACTGAAATCTTAAATTTATATTAACATTTAATTCTTATTAATTACTTTGAATTTAAGATTAATTATTTTAGGAATAATATTATTAAGATCAACTAATTTAGTTTAAATATTTTAGGTTTAACATTATCAAGATCCTCTAATTATTTAAATGGTGCCACATATTCTCTTAAAACTTCTTAAAAACTTCTTAAAACTTCTTAAAAATACTCCGTATAGCACTGGTTTGTTTGAACCTGAATTAATTTAACTGACTTATTGTTTATCTAGCTAAACGCTAGATGGCGCTTGCTCACTGCTGACTTAATGTTTTCAAGCATTAATTTCCTTTCTATGAAAGTTTTAATGTTCATTGATTTACGTACAATTTAAATTAAAATTTAACTAGTTTAAACTTAGCTAACTTAACATTAAAATTTAACTAGTTTAAACTTTAACTAACTTAAAATTAAAATTTCACTAACTCAATAAATAATTACTCAGTGAATTTAATCGTTAATGAAACAGCTCAAACGTTAATTCTTTATCAATTAATCGATGTTTGCAATGCTTTTATTTTTAAATTCAATAATTTGTTGGCATCTTCCTATTCTCCAGTTTGTGTAAAAGTTTTACATGTGGCTACTCTGCTTTTTGTAGTCTTCTCTCTGGATTCCTTGATGATTTGGTTTAATAATTTATTTAATTTCTCATTCAAACTGGTTTTGCTGCCTCGATCGGGGCTGGAACAATATAAATTGCTATGATTAGCTATATTGTTTTGCGAAATCGATACAGCTTTCACAGCTTTATGAAGTACATGCCCCCTGACGAGTTTTTACTTCTAATTTTAAGCATTTTTATCCAATTATTATTTCTGTGGTCCTTTAGTTATTTTCTCTATCATTAAGTTTAATGGTCCTTTTTTTTATTACTATCATTCATGTCGGAGTAAGTAATTTAAAATGTTTTTGTCTCTTATTGGTTCTTAATCTGTATCGCAACATTTTTGTGTCAGTCTTATCTATAAGTTAAAATCAGTTCTATTTTTGTTGTGTTGGTATTGTTTTGTATCTATTAATTGCTAAATTTTAAGGTTAAATTTTATTACGATATCTGTCATTTATATATATATATATATATATATATATATATATATATATATATATATATATATATATATATATATATATATACATGCAGTCGAACCTCGTTAGTTTAACACTGTTAACGTGAATTACTTTAACATGAACTGTTTCCACAGTCCCCATCAAAATGAAGATTGGTTTAGTTATATGAAGATTAGTTACTGATAGCATGAAATACTGATAACATGAACAAATTTTTTTTATTCTTCTTGAGATTGATGTTAACGAGGTTCGACTGTATAAATAAATGTTTTCTATTGAGTACAGTATGATTGGCATTAAAATTTACAGGGTCATATTTTTATTTGTGTTAAGTGTTTGTAACACTTAACAACAATGTTTAAGAGTGATTATCAATTCAGTTAGTCTTTCTATCCGTTGTGTGATCCTGTAGGCAAAGTAACGACAGGAAAATGTTAATAATGTATGGGAACCGCGTGGTTTTCCGTTCTTGTTTATTTTTATTTATTTTTTTTTTCGTTTGATTGTTAAATTATATAGAATCACGTTAAATTGTATAGGGTAATTCCATGGCACATGGTAGTGTCTTTTTGCTACTTCTATTATCTTTTGTATTGCTAGAAATTCTCGATTTCATTTCTAGAATTGATTCATAAATTAGAATTATAGTTACTAAACCTCGCCTCTTATGTTCGCACTTATTTGCAGAGATTTTTAAATAATTTTGACCTCTATAATATTAGAAATGTTCTAGAATTTTAATAGGAGTTTCTAGAAATCACTAACAAAGAGAAATAAAATTTATAAGGTCACATGCAACGTTTTTTACTAGAATTAAATTTCTTTTCTAGATGTCAGTCTCAGAATTTTTTTCAACATGTAGTGGTGAAAGCTGAAAAATCCTTGTGTGTTATTAATTCTACATATACCATGGAATCACCCTAAAATATCAAATTAAAATTATAATGTCTACTAAAACGTCACATGCATGAAGCATTTTCATGTTGTTGATACATCTTTCCATGTTTCAGTCAACGTTTTGACCATTTTAATAGATAATATTCTCTGTCATAATGGTTTGGATAAATGCTAAATGTAAAAAATTTGATTATGATAAAAGGCCAAAAGCAAAAATTAGCTGTATGTAAAATACTGATGCGTCGTAATATTTAAAAGGTTATATAACTCTAGTTCTAAATCAGAAAGAAACTAAATTCAAACAGATTTGGAAAGATAACGACATAAGCTTTAATATTATACTAAAAAAAAAAAAAAAAAAAAAAAAGACCGATAATCGGTTATCGAAGGTATTTTAATATTTTAATGAAGTATTTGAAAACTTCGTTCATAAAGAAGCAACCAAATTTTAATTGCTTATGTTTGATAATACCCAAAAAGAATAACACATTTCATTATTATTATTAATATGCGAGGGAAAGTTTATTTTTTAAGGATAGAATCAAAAATTGTTTTAAAAACATAAGGTTGGATTTCTAAAAAAAAAAAAAAAAAAAATCAACGATTGTAATATGATTTCTCATTATTGATAACCAATCGCTTTATATATTATACATTAAACTTAAACAATATTTGAATTTGATTGGGATACTGGAATATTCGAATTCTATTATTATTAGAAGGTTTTTAATTGAAATTGACTTTGTCATCGTGTCTTCGTGTCACGCTAGTAAACAATGCGCTTCATTTTAAAGTAAATATAAGCAATTTCGTTTGTCGCTCTGTGGCTCGGTTGGTAAGAGCGTCCTGTTAATAACGCGGTGGTTGTGAGTTCGGTACCTGGAAGGTCCAGCGTGTTGGTTTTTGCGGATAATTAGTAGAAAAGGTGTTAATTGAAACAAGAAAACTTTTCGTTTGCTTGCACTAAGAATTTTTTGAGGAGTTTTTTTAAGAAGCATTTTTTTTATTTAGATAGTGGAAAACACAAAACATTTTAGATATTAAAAAAGCACAAAATAAAATGTTTTAAGTAAAAAATACATTAAAAATATTTTTAGAAGCTTTATATATATGTATATATAACCATTATATATTACTATTATATGAAATTGGATTTGTCATCGGCTTTTTGTCACGTTAAAAAACCAAGACGCTTCCATTATATATATTAAAAAAAAAAAAAAATGTAAGCAACTCATTGTATTTCTTAATGAATCAGCTGGTTACAGCGTCATGTTGATAATGCGAGAGTCGTGTGTTCGATCCTCGCCAGGCCGAGGTGTTTTTTGCAAATAATTAATAGAAAAAGTGTCAATTAATAAAAGAAAATATTTCGTTGTGTACACAGTATCCTAATAATTTTTCAAAAGTTTTTATACGGCTTTTTATCTAGTTACAAAAAGCACAAAATTAAAATGTAAGTAAAAATAAATAAATAAATAAAAATTTTTAGGAGCTTTTTATTAGTTAGAAGCTTTTTATATGAAATTGACTTGGTCATCGTGTCTTCCTATCACGCTAGTAAACAATTAAAGTAAATATAAGCCGTTCCGTTTGTGGCTACGTGGTTCAGTTGGTCAGAGCGTCAGTTTAATAACGCCGTGGTCGCGAGTTCGGTCCCCGGGAGGTACGGAGTGTTAATTTTTGAGGATAATTACTAGAAAAGGTGTCAATTGATAAAAGAAAATTTTTCGTTGACTACACAATATCTTATGAATTTTGCGAAAACAATTTTTAAGAAGTTTTTTTTTTTTTTAATATTAGAAAACAGAAAACATTTTTAGATGTTAAAAAAGCTCCAAATTAAAAGTTTCAAGTACAAAATACATAAATAAATATTTTTAGAAGCTTTATATATATATATATATATATATATATATATATATTATTATATGAAGCTGAATTTGTCATCGCGTTTTCTGTCACGATAAAAAACAAGACGAAAAAACAAATGTAAGCAATTCATTGTATTTCTTAATGGCTCAGTTGGTTAGAGCGTCATGTTAATTTTTGCAAATAATTAATAGAAACGGTGTTAGTTGATAAAAGGAAATATATCGTTGTGTACACAGTATCCTAATAATTTTTGAAGAGTTTTTTTTTTTTTTTAAATAGCTTTTTATCTAGTTACTAAAAAGCACAAAATAAAAATTTAAATAAAAATAAATAAATAAATAAAGTTTTTATAAGCTTTTTATTGAAACTGGATTTCGTTATCGCGTCTTCATGTCACGCTAATAAATATGGCACCGCAACTTTAAAGTAAATGTCAGCAGTTCTTACAGTCGCTCGTTGGCTCAGTTGGTCAGAGCGTTGTTAATGCGATGGTGGTGAGTTCCATCCCCGAAGGATCGATGTGTTAAATTTTGTAGATAATTAATAGAAAATGTGTCAAATGATAAATGGAAATTTTTCATTGTCTACGCAGTATTCTAAGAATTTTTGAAGAGTTTTTTAAGAAGCCTTTTTTAGATGTTAAAAAGCACAAAATAAAAAGTTTTATATATATGTACATATTCTTTTACAAGCATTTTATTGAAACTGGATTTTTATCATCTTGCCTTTGTGTCATTCTGAAGAAGAAGGCGCCTCCACTTTAATATAAATTTAAACAACCTTTTTCGTCTTCGTTAGCGCATTTGGTTAGAGCGTCATGGTGATAACGCGATGCTCGTGGGTTCGACCCTTGCAAGCCGATGTGTTGCTTTTTTGCAGATCATTAATAGAAACTATGTCAACTGATAAAAGAAAATCTTTCATTGTCTACACATTATCATAAGGAATATTTAAAGAAGCTGTTTTTTGAGTTACTAAAACGTACAAAATAAAAATTTTAGTAAAAATATAAATAAAAATAACACTGAAAGTTTTTTTTATTATTATTGTATAGCCCTAAAAAGCCCAAAATAAAAATTTATTCTTGCAGAGACATGCTATAAAATCATAAAATAAAAATAAAAATAAAAAATAAATTAATAAAATAAAGTTAATTAATTAAAATAACACTGAAAGTTTTTTTTTATTATTGTGGAGCCCTAAGAAGGCTAAAATAAAAAATTATTCCAGCAGAGAGATGCTATAAAATCGTAAAAGTTTCAACAACAAGAAAATTTTAAAGAAAAATATAGATATTTCACTTTTGCAAAAGGTGAAAAATTTTAAATATTCTAAATATTTTAAAAAGCATTCGAGAACAATATTTCTTTTGTATAAGTATTTGTGAGATTTTTCTAGAATGTTCTATGTTTTTTCTTGACAGTTAGACTTTTGGTTAGAACGTCATACTGATAATGCAATGATCGTTGGATTCGGTCCTCGAAAGACGATATAGTACTTTTTTCCAGATAAATAATCGAAAAAAAAAAATGTCAATTGATAAAAGACAATCTTCCGTCGTCTACAAAATATCCTAATAAATTTTAATTAGTTTTTTTTAAGAAGCTTTTTTCTTTTTGTAACTAAAAAGCACAAAATAAAATTTAAGTAAAAAATCATTTTTTAAAATTAGAAGCTTTTTATTGTGGAGCCCTAAAAAGCATAAAATAAAATTTATTCTGGCAAAGACATGCTACAAAGAAATGAAAGTTTCAACACTAAGAAAATTTTAGAGAAAAGTATAAGTACTTTCCTTTTCAAGAGATGAAAATTTTTTAATGTTCAAAATATTTTAAAAAGCTTTCGAGACATTTGAAATTTCTGGCCAAACGAACGATTATATAAAAACTAATAACTAAAAATATTGGTCTCGAAAGATTTTTAAAATATTTTGAACATTAAAAAATTTTCATCTCTTGAAAAGGAAAGTACTTATACTTTTCTCTAAAATTTTCTTAGTGTTGAAACTTTCATTTCTTTGTAGCATGTCTTTGCCAGAATAAATTTTATTTTATGCTTTTTAGGGCTCCACAATAAAAAGCTTCTAATTTTAAAAAATGATTTTTTACTTAAATTTTATTAATTTCAGTTCATTTCAAATATTTCTTATGTCCCTCTGTGTCTATATAAAATTTCCAACGTATGAACTTTTATCGTATTAATAAAATACATTAAAATAAAATATATTAAATAAATTAATGAGTCATTGTCAAAAATGTGATATAATCGAATCACCATTTCATAGTCCAAACTCACAGTTATTTTTAAAACTTTCCAAAAAAAAAAATTTGAATAGTGTTTACGACTTATTTCGGTTTGTCTGTTTCTCTACCTATCTCTGACTGTCCGTGCTCTAACGTCCCTAAATATTATCAGAATTTCCTCAAACTGATATGTGTTAAAGAATCTATTATATATATGCTATTTTATTTATCTACTATTTATTATTTTATTTATACGTATATATTTTAAATAAAGAAACAGTTGTAAAAATAATTTTTGCGAGTTTTTTTCTTTCCTAATTAAAAACAAAATGTTTTTTTTTTAAATTGTCATCACAGAGGCAAAATATACTGAAGTTGACTGAAACGATGCAATGGATAGGTACAGGTGGAAAGTGATTTCTATGTAAAGTGCAGGATTTTTCGCCATTATTATTTTTTTGTTGTTTCCAGAAGACGTTCAGTGTTCCACAATAACATTCAGCAAATCTCATTGAACAAAACTGTCCAAGTCTTACCACTAGTGCATACCCTCCTCTCCAATGTAAATAACCTCAAATCTGCAATTATCGACAACGGCACGTATTGCTAACCTCACATTAGCCGCTAACTGTAACCCCTGTGAAACAACCTGAGGGGTGGATACTAAAAAATCGGAAATGATTCCCCCATCCGCATCACCAGACAAAATGTGTATGATAATAGCAGCGATGCTAGTAGGTCCTCATCAAATCCCCCCTCCCTCCAATTTAATAAATGAGCAGAAGATTCCTTTGTATTTTTCATGGTGCCGATATTCATCGTGCGGATATCGATTACGACATGAATCGTGTGTTACAAGGTGTGTAATGTATGTGTTTAGATTGATTACGCCATAGGTTGGTGAGTAGTGACGTCTGCAGGCGTTTTTTTTTTTTTTTTTTTTTTTTCTCTTTTCGACGTCCTTGTGCATATGTAAATATGTTTTTGGGATGCAAGTACGTCTAATGGGCAAAGACAGGTGCGTTTCAGGTTAAAAAAAAAAAGTTGCTACAATTTAGTTTTTTGAATTATGATTGTTTGTTTTTTAAAGCAACGTTATTTAGTGTTTTGTCAATAATATTTTAGGTCATTTTATTTATTGACCTGTTACCGCTAGGTATAGTCGGTAACAAAAGTCTCCGAACACTAGCAAAAATTCCTATGTAAAAAAAGTACATTTAATACAGTTTTGTTAAATGAGTCCTTGTCGAATCCTGTTTTTAGACTGAGTAAGAACAGGAATCGACAAGGATTTATTTAACAAAACTTTATTAAGTGTCATTTTTTTACGTAGGAATTTTTGATAGTGTTCGGAGACTTTTGTTACCGACTGTATTTACTGAAATTGTATTACAGTTAGATAAATATTCTATATTTTTTATTATATTATAGTCATGAACAGCAAACAGCAGCCAGATTTGGTATTGTGGGCTCTCTAGTAATAAACTACCACACACCTTGGCGATAAATGAGAGATTTATTTTATAAGTGAGAAGCCAATATAATTATAACCCCGAGGGCTTGTCGGTTTTTAAGATTTAGTTAAGTATTATTAAGTTAGAGGACGTCCAAGGGTTGCCATATGAATACTAAAACTTTATATTTTAACACCACTAAATTTTTAGGGTATCAATCCATTGGCTAATTACATCCAATTTAGTTTTTGTATAAAGCGGTTGCTTTGATACAAAATTACTGATAAAAATAAAGTTGTAGTATTTATCTGGCAACCAATGTATGAGCAGTCTCAAATGGCCCCAATTATACGTAAGTTTTGTTAAACATAATTGGTATCCCCAAGTCTTTATAAAGAATTTTTGATATTTTGAAAATTTATATTTGCTACCAAGGCAAATGAAAAGGCAAATAAGTGGAAACTATTATAAGTGATACATATACGGTTAAATACTTTTGCATTATTATATCTGTATAAATAAACTATTAAATGTACGAAGTACGCTTTTGAATGGAGCTCACGAAGTACATTTTTGTTTGATTATAATAATGGTTCATTGAAAGTTATGTAATTGTGGTGTCACACATTTAATCAATCAAAAGGAGAAGGTAAGCATTTGCCGTAATTGATATCTCGTCAAAGAAAAACAGACTAATAATTCTATTGCAGATGATCTTATATCTCTCATTTATCATTAGAATATCTTACTGGATTTCTCTACTCTCATTGCATGTTAAATATATTTTATACCGAAAAAAGATATGTGGCATGGCTGTTCTAAAGCAAATGATCACTGATGCAATTGTCACCACTGATGGCATATGTCACAGAAAACATAGAAACAGATTATGTATTGATGGGTGCTCGCTATATATTTTTATAACAATGTTTTGGTTGTCTAAAAGAGAGAGAGAGAGAGAGAGAGAGAGAGAGAGAGAGAACGCCTTCACATCTAAAATATAAATTTACTGTATTTTCATAATTCAAACATTAAATACAAAGAACACGAAGCATATTATTATTATTATTTTTTAATGTATTAGTATGATCACAATATTTTAAGCAAGGTTATATGTGTGTTTTCACAACTTCCTCCTACATTCTACTACACAATCCCTATTCACCTTCCAATCTCATTTCCGTATCCGGAGAAAAAAAAAAGAAAGGTAAAAAATGTAAAAATTATTGATAGGCTCTGCACGTGTATCGGATGAAATAACAAGTAGTAGCAAACATACATATATTATTTGATTGCTGGAGTTAATCATTATTTCTCCTTTCCTGTGATGAAGACATCTGTCAAAATGTAATAGCAAAAACATTTGAAGAAAATTAGGTAATTAAGTTAGGATTATTATTACTATCTATAATAATCTTAGTTTAATTATTCATAAATGATGGCAAATTAATATATATATTAAAAATTAATGGTAGAGCCAAAGGCAAAGTTATGTATATTTTTAATTATATATACATTTAAGCATAAACAAGATTTTAAATTTAATGAAAAAATTGTTTATATTAAATAAAATACATTTAAATTTATTGCGCATAAGCAGCATATTGAATTTAAATGCAAATATAAACAATAGATATCATAATAAAATTTAACCTTAAAATTTTAATACCTACACAACAAAAATAAAACTGATTGTAACACAGTACAAAAACTAGCACAGAAATGGTGCGATTCATATTTAGATCCAATAAGAGACAAAACCAATTTAAATTACTTACGCCCACTTGAGTAAAAAAGGACCATTAAACATAATGACGGAGAAAATTTATGAAGAATCCCATTAAATGTATTAAAAGGAATTCAGGACTTAAGGTTTCAGTTAAAAAGTATTAAAAAATAAATAAATAAAGGACCTCAAGAATAATAATTGGAATAAAAAATGGAATAATAATTGGAATAAAAAATGCTTAAAAATAGAAATATTATCTCATCAGGGAGCATGTTTTTCATTAAAGCTGCGAAATCTGAAAGATTTCGTAAAACAATATAGCTAACAATAGAAAAAAATATATTGTTCATGCTCCAATCGAGCAGCAAAACTATTTTGAATGAAAAATGAAATAAAATATTAAATCAAATCAAGGAAACCAGAGAGAAAAATGGAAAAAATCAGAGTAACCACATGTAAAGCTATCACACAACGCGGAGAATAGGTTGTTGCCATCATAATAATGAAATTAAAATGAAATTAAAAGTAAATTCCTTGCAAACTTCGATTAATCAATAAAGAATTAACAACTGAGCATTTTCATTAACGATAAAATTCACTGTGTAATTGTATATTAAACTAGTTAAATTTTAATTTTTACGTAAATCAAATAACTTAAAAACATTTATGGAAAGAAAATTAATGACAGCAAACATTAATACATCAGTGACCAAGCGCCATCTATCGTGAAGCTAGATAAACATTAATAGTCAGTTAAATGATTTTAGGATTAAACAAGCAATTGCTAATAGGTGTATTAATAGAAGATGTTTTAACTTAATGATTTAAGCAAACTTGTTGCACCATTTAATTAATTAGTTTTGATCTTAATTAATAGTTTTGATCTTAATAATGCTAAACCTGAAATAATTAAACTTAATCTTAATGTTAATAACAAGAATTAAATGTTAAGTTTGTAAAAAGACTCAAACACAAGCAAATAATCCCCAAAAGCTCGAATGAGTTGAAAGTTGGTACGTATGTTGTAAGTCACCATATCACGAACCCTATTGACTTTGGTGAATCTAGCATTTATAGTTTTTTTACAGGGACACCAAGAAAAATTCTTTCTCATTATGGCCTATGGGGCCAAATTTTTAAAAAGGCGATAGCGTCTAAACGCCTTATTAAACTGTACAAAAATTTTATACACATGTTATAGGTCATAGTTGTACGAACTGTATAGATTTTGGGGAATCTAGCACTTACATTTTTTTACAGGGACACAAAGAAAAATTATTTATCATTATTCTTTATCATTAATCTTACCAAATTCTTAAAAGTGCGATATCGTCTAAACGCCTTATTAAATTGAGCAAAAAAAAAAAAAAAAAAAAAAAAAAAAAAAAAAATACACATATTACTACTATAGGTCACAGTTTCACGATTTGTATCGGTTTTGGTGAATCTAGCACTTATAGTTTTTTACAGGGACACAACAAATAATTCTGAATCATTATGGTCTATAGTGTGAAATTATTTAAAGTGCAATAGCATCTAAATGCCTTATCAAAATGAGCTGAAAATTTATATACATGTTTTAGGTCACCATCACACAAACTATATAGAGTCTGGTGACTCTAGCACTTACAGAATTCTACAGAGACACAAATAAAAACTGCTTATCATTATGGCTATAGGCTCAAATTATTTAAAGTGCGACAGCGACTAAACGCCTTATTCAAATGAACTGAAAATTATATACGTGTTATAGATCCCCATCACACGAACTTTAGGAACTTTAGAGAATCTAGCCCGTATGGTTCTTTTTACAGGGACATAATACGTATTTCTTTATCATTGTGGCATATGGGCTCAAACTTTAAAGTGCGATAAAGTCTAAATGCCTTATCCGATGGAGCTGAAAATTTTTATGAATATTATAAGTCACTGTTGCACTAACTATAAGCATTTTGGTGAATGTAGAATTTACAGTTTTTTACAGGGACATAAGGAAAAATTCTTTATCATTACGATCTGTGGGCTCAAAATACAATAGCGTTAAATTAATCATTGCGTACTATATGGAGAAAAATATTCAAACACCCTATTATAATTTTCTCGCTTTTGTTTATTTAACAGCTCCCTTTACTTTACTTTATCTACAAAACCGTTGATTATTCAATGTTCGGAATGTCGAGTGGAGTCACTCCAGATTTTTTTTCATGCTTTTTAACTGAAACTTTAATTCCTGAGTCACTTTTAATACATTTAATGAGATCTTGTAAATTTTCTCCGTCATTATGTTTAATAGTCCTTTTTTACTCAAGTGGGCGTAAGTATATTTAAATTGGTTTTGTCTCTTATTGGATCTAAATATAAATCGCAACATTTTTGTGCTAGTTACTTTCCGAACATACATATATGTAAGGAAAGTATTGTAATCATATCAAAAATCCGAATTCGAGATTTTGGTGTTTCTATACGTTTTGAGGTGCCCTAAGTCCGTTTTCACTATTTTTACGATGATGTATGTATGTGTATGTGTGTGTGTATGTGTGTGTATATGTATGTGTGTGTGCATGTGTGTGAGTAAACACGCTAGCGTCTAAACGCTTTGTTCAAATGAGCTGTAAGTTGGTACGCATGTTGCAAGTCACCGTAGCACGAACCCTATTGATTTTGGTGAATCTGGCTTTTATAGTTTTTTTACACGGACACAAAGAAAATTTCTTTATCATTACGGCCTATGGGACCATAATCTTAAAAGTGCGATAGCATCTAAATGCCTTATTCAGTTGAGCAAAAAATTTATACACATATTATAAGTCACAGTTACTCAATCTGTATAGATTTTGGAAAAATCTGACACTTATAGTTTTTTTACAGGGACACTAAGAAAAATTCTTTATCATTATGACTTATGGGACCAAATTTTAAAAAGTGCGATATTAAAACGCCTTATTAAACTGAGCAAACAATTTATACACATATAGGTAATAGTTGCATAAACTGCATGGATTTTGGGAAATCTAGCACTTCTAGTTTTTTTTTTTTTTTTTTTTTACAGGGACACAACAAATAATTCAGTATAATTATGGGGTGAAATTATTTAAAGTGTGATAGCATCTAAATGCCTTACCCGTTTGAATGGAAAATTTATATCCGAGTTATAGTTCACCATCATACAAACTGTGTAGATTTTGGTGACTCTAGCACATAACGAGATTTACATGCAGGGACACAAATAAAAATTGTTCAACATTTAAGACATATAGGTTCAAATTATTTAAAGTGCGACAGCGAGTAAATGCCTTATTCAAATGAACTGAAAATTTATATATATGTTATACGTCACCGTCACACGAATTTTATGAACTTTAGAGAATCTATCACTTATGATTATTTTTACAGGGACAAAATCCAAATTTCTTTATCATTGTGGCATATGGTCTCAAACTTTAAACTGCGATAGCGTCTAAATGCCTTATCCGATGGAGCTGAAAATTTATATAAATATTATAACTATAAGTATTTTGGTGAATCTGGCATTTGTAGATTTTTAGAGGGACGCAACGAAATATTCTTTATCATTATGATCTACGTGTTCTTTAAAATAGAGTTAAATTAAACATCGTATACTATATAAAGAAAAATACTCAAACACCCTATTATAATTTTCTCTTTTGTTTATTTGACAACTCTTCTTACTTTACTTTATCTACAAACTGTTAATTACTCAATGTTCGGAAAGTCGAGTGGAGTCACTTCAGATATATTTTGTACTGTGTTACAATCAGTTTTATTTCTGTTGTGTTGGTATTAACATGTATCTATTAAATGCTAAAATTTTAAGGTTAAATTTTATTATGACATCTATCATTTATACATATATATATATATATATATATATATATATATATATGTGAGTGTGTGTGTGTGTTTTCCATAGGAAAATTCTTTAGTAAACAGTATTAAATTTAGTTCACGAGTGTAAGTTTTAACTAAGAAATTTTTTCCCTTACCTAATTTGAGACTGTGATATCGCAGTTGGCAGAACGTCCAGCTCATAATCAAAAGATTGGAGGGTCGATTCCCGAACCGGCCAAAGACCGTTGTGTATATTAATGTTAATAGTAGCTAATGCACGTAAAATATTTTGTGGTTGCAGTGTCTTCTATATGTAAAATTAATTCCTCTAGGGGTTACTGAAGTGGAGGAGCAATCGTACACAAAGAGGATAAAAAAAGTAAGAAGGTGTGTCTCCGGACCAGTTCTAGGGATAAAGTCTAAATCTTTAAAAGGGATAAAGTCTAAATCGTCTAAAGTCCACTAGCTGACTATAGTGCGACTTTAATTCATCCACTCTCGATCCTTTTTGCATATTTGTAAAAACTTAGATCCTGTAATGAACGATTTCGCATTGGGCAAATTTTAGAATAGTTCATTGGAAGGTGGCTTTCTTTGTCTATAAAATGAGATTCTGGTTAAAAAAAGGAAAAAAAAAATTGAAAACATAAATTTGTTTTAATTTGATATGTCAAGCATAAAATGGTGGGAAAAACGCGAAGCATAAGGTTCTGCACTCAAAGCTGGAGGAAGCACCGGGATCGATCCCAGGTAGCGCTAATCGACTTGGCCATTCGGAGTTTTTCGTGCTTTTCTCCGAAACTCTCGTAAATACCGGCTAACAGGACCTTTTAGAAAGACCCCTTAGGACCCTAGAGTAGGCATAGGATCCTTGAACAGTCAATCGACCTTAAGTCACACAACCAACTAACCAACGTGAAGCATAAAATGTTGGTATAAACACAACACTTTTAGCAAAATTATTCTGTGTTATATAATTTCCTTCTATATTCCATTATTTCTGTTCATCTTCCAATCTCAATTCAGTTACAGTGTTGCCAGATGGTCCAAAGTGAATTTCCCCAAACAGTTCTCAAATTTCCCCAAAACAAGGGTTTTTTTCCAAAAAAATCCCCAACTCAATTTATACTAAAAATGTAATTTTTTTAAAAAAAAGTTAAAAAATATTCAAAAAATTTAAGCTCACGTTTTTCCCCAAATGAAGCTCTTTATAGAAAAAAATCCCCATTTACAAAAATAAATTTTAATACGCTAGTTTTTGGAAAATTTTAAATTTGTGTAACTTTTGTCTATTTGTCTAACTTTCTGAGATTCCTCATCTCTAATCATTTGTACTTAACCCATAAGTATATAAAAATAGTTTTTTTTTTTTTTTTTTTTTTAAATGCATAAAAAACAAGGTATACCCAGGGAGTTTAAAGAGCTTTCGTCAAACTGAACATTTCATCCCTGCAAGTTTAATTCAAGCTAGCTAAGACAAAGCATCCGAATTTATGCTAGTCCAGCTTACTATAAGTTTGATTATTCAAGCGAAGCTGTAATCAATAAGTATTTAGCATTCACTATACTTGCTACAACACATATAAACCAAATAATTCCTGGAATCAGAGATTACAAGTGGGGAAAAAACAACAACAACAGAAAAAAAGACAGAATAAATTTTATAATCAAAAAGATGAAAAGTTGCTTTTCTATTTCTGATATACAAATAGCATCCAGAATTGCCCCCTTTTTTTTTTTATTATTGAATTATAGGAAAATGTCACCTTTTACTAATTTTAAAGAAAATCCCCGTGTATTTCCCCAAAATTTTTCTTTTCCCCAAGCTGTTCCCCACTAAATCTCTGTCCCCAAATATTTCCCCTGAAGCTTCAAAACCTGGCAACACTGATTCAGTATCGGAAGGGGAAAAAAACAAAACAAAAAACTTACTATGCCATCAGTCATTCAGCACGCGTACTGGGTGAAATAACAAGTTGCAGCGCAATATATTTTTTTTATATTATTATTATTGTTGTTACTCCAGCGATTTTGTAGGAATTAATCATTGTTTTTCATTTCCTGTGAAGACATTGGTTTCCCTCCCTATCATAAGTCATTGCTTAAAAATCCATTTAGGCGAATATAATAGGCAAATTCAGAGGATGTTGTACGCAAATTAATAGCATTATTCAAGGGCTGAAAATGATTTTTACGTCCTGAGATAGGCAATAAAATAAGAGAATAATAGCGTTTAATCTTTGAGTGATAATGTGAGAACAAAAAAATCATCGATGATTTGTTTTATTGTGATTTTTTATTATTTATTTTTTTATTTATTGTGAGAGAATATATTTTGTCAAAGGCAAAGCCGCTGCATTCCTGCTTGGAATATAAGAAACTGATTTATTTTTAAATCATAGTCTTATAACTATTATCGAGCAAATTAAATTTAGGATGCAATCAATGTTTTTTAACTAGATAAAACTAGAGTTATAATAATATGTCTAACAGTGGCTGCTCGCGCACCGAAAATTGGTAAAGAGGCACACTGTATTTTACGCTGTATTCATTTATAGAATATAAATTTACATTTAAATAAGTATTTTTAGTCAATTTTGGTTAAAACCATGCTTAATAAAAATTATGATTAAAAATATTTAAATACTATTTTTGAGCTCTTCACCTATTTTCGGTTCACGAGCCGCCACTGATGTCTAACTACAGTAAAGAAAATTATGGACATCTGCTTCAACCACAGCACGAAAAGTATAAGAAATGAAGAATTTTTCCCTTTTCGAAATAAGCAGAAAAAAATATTCTATTAATAAAATTACAACTCTGTCTGAGGCCAAGTGGTTCTAATCTCAAAGTGGCGAAAGCTGCTAGATTCGAACTCAGATCGCGCTCATTGACTTACAGTGTAAAAGATTTCTGCAAATTTACAAAAATGCTTGTTCAGAGTCTCTAAAAACTTATAATGTTTTCAATTAAAGATAAATAATTGACCTCATCAATCTTCATTTTGTATATTTTTTAAATTGTTTTTATATATATATATATAAAATAATAATAATAAATAAATAAAATGAACAGCTTCTTTAGGACAAGTATTATAAATCGCTAACATACTCTCGCTAGGAGTAAATTAAAGTAATATCATGTTAACGAGATTTGACTGTATTATAAAGACATATTATTGCAGATTATAGATTAAGATGCATGATAAAAATATTTGTTCATTTTCGGTGTACTTTAAATTAAGTTGAAAATACTTTTAGAAAAAAAAAAAAAAATATTTCACATACATTTCCGCGAGGAGGGAGGGGTATATTCTTCTCACCCCCACCTCGTTTGAATATTGTAGCTATATTACTAAATATCAGGCATGAGAGTGCAGAAAATTGAAAAAAGAGGAAACACGCGTGTTCATAAAATTAATTTCAAATGAAAAATAACGCGCTCCGGAAAACTACACAAATCTATTCATAAAATTTATTTCAAATGAAAAATAATGCGCATAGGGTAAAACTATACAAAGTATTTTAAAAGTGGCAAAAAAAAAAAAAAAAAAAAAAAAAAAAAAACATTAGCTAGTAATCAACATTTAATCATTGATTTAGTGTTGGAAAATGGGAAAGGAGGGGGGGGGGGTAAAAAGTAGGTCATCAGTGAAAAAACACAATTCTATTTCTTTATGGGTTCTAGAATATCATAAGTTTAAAATTAATATTGACATTTTTGTTGTGGATAAATATTCAAAAATAAAAGGCTCCCCGCGGACTGTTTGATTGGCGATGGTTTGAGATGGAAAAGAAAAGGGGGGGGGGGGCAGGACAAAAAAATTACATGAGTGAGAAATATTAAATAATTCGGTTCTTTTATATGTTATAGAATCTGATAAAGCACGTTTAAAATGAATATTGACATTTATATTTTGGATGGAGAAAGATTGAGAATCTAAAGTCTTTTGCGGAGCGTTTGAACACTGATCGTTTTTGGAGTTTGATTAAAAAAAAAAAAAAAGGAATTAACGGAAATCACAAAAAAGCGGAAAATCGCGGATCCGCGGAAGAATCTCATGCCTGAAATATTTAAGTCTAATATTAATTTAAAAAATACATTTCAAATCATTTAGAGAATTTTCTCCCAACCACATCACTCTCTGAAACTTTACGACATTAGTAAACATTTTTAAACACTCCTATGTGATATACATAAAATGCTGAATTTGAACTTCCGGTTAATGTCTGGCGTTGTGTTATACTGATACAAGCCACACAGATCAACTGCTAGAATTTGATTTTTGTATGTAGGGGACATTAAAACGTTTAATTATAGAAGAAACTCGGTTTTGTATTTTATTTGTGTGTCCCTGTAAACGAAGAATAAATCTTTTTCATGCCATTATTCTATGTGAAACATGCTTTTGCGAATATATATATATATATATATATATAAACCTATGTCAGTTTTATTTCACTTAGTCGTAAAGCATTAAAGTATATGAATACTTTTGTATATCCCTGTACACGAACCATTTGTCTGTCAGTACAAATTTCAAGTAACTTTATTCGCATACAGATTTAGAACACCGAATTTGGACTTCCTGTTAATATTTGTTATTGAGCTATTCTGTTAAAAGACTCAAAAATGCACAGACAGACTACTATTAAAAATCTGATATTTTTATTTGAGGGAGCCTCAAAATGTGCAAATATAGCAAAAACTTAATTTCGAATTTTAACTCAAAAACAATACTTTCTCCACCATATATGGGTACGAGAAAGTTAAAAAAAATCCTGTCGCTAAAATAAATTAATTAGTTTTCATCTAAAAAAGCATACCATGACTTGCAGTATGCATAGCAGTGCTACTGTGGTATACCATCGAATTTTATATCAGAGGTTGCCAATTTTTCGATTTCGCAGACCACTATTAAAATCTCACGGACCACTCAATTCCTATGTAAAATCTCGCAGACCACTAATATTCTTGGTTAAAAAACGTAAATATATTTCAGGAATAGTAATCAAAGAATGACCCATTTAGAAGTATAAAATAAACCTATTTTATGTAAATCATTACGAATGCTTAATGTAAAACATAAGTACTTAGTTAATCATAAGAACGATGCTCAAAAGTAGTTTGATTATAATAAAACAATTATAGGGGAAAAACGGCAATATCTTTTTACTGCTTCCATATTCTAAGAAACAGAAGAAAAATTTAAATACAGTGATATATATTAAAACCCGAATAAACTACTACGTCAGGAACGCCAAAAGAAAAATATTTGCGATGAATACAGCTGTTTCGGTAGCCTTAAGCGTACCGTCTTCAGTACAAAAAGAATTCTGAATCTGGAGAAGTGCTCGTATATATAGGAGAGGGACCGAATTTAGTTCAACCAATAGGATTACGGGAAAGGTGGAGTGTGTGGCTAATTCAGCTAAAATAATGTGCAGACCTAAATCCATTCATGAACTCGATTTCTTGAAAGCTTTTCATATTTATAAAATTTTTAAAAACCTTGTAAATTGTGATTTCGCTGTTCCCTATTTGTCTGATTGTTGGAAATTTTACATTCAGTCCACATTTTCTTATTTTTTCTACTTTTTACACAGCTAACATTCCTAAATTCCTATTGGCCACACACTCCACCTTTCCCGTAATCCTATTGGTTGAACTAAATTCGGTCCCTCTCCTATATATACGAGCACTTCTCCAGATTCAGAATTCCTTTTGCACTGAAGACGGTACGCTTAAGGCTACCGAAACAGCTGTATGCATCGCAAATATTTTTCTTTTGGCGTTTCTGACGTAGTAGTTTATTCGGGTTTTAATATTCCAACGCCAAGTCTCCTGTTATTATTACAGTGATATATAGCTATGTCCTCGTATAAAACTGTATTTAATAAATCCAGTAATGTGTATATTATATTGTCAGATTATTATAATCCAATTGAAAATTATATTTTTGACGCACATTTAAACCTTTGAAAAATTCAGGTATTTTGATAAATTTAAGACAATTCCTAAGTAGGTATCAAATACAGATTAGAAATTCAAAGCGATAACTATGCCGGATACTTACAATTAAAAATTTTGAGAAATATATGATTATTTCATTTATCTTCTCGCTCATTCAGAAAACTCTGAAATCTAAAGTTGTGAGTAATGAGAGGATTAGAAAATTCTGAAGTTAAAATTAACATGAGTATAATTTCTAATGAAACATTAAAATTAAAAGATATAAATAATGTCAAGATGTTCCTGCGGACCACCAAAATTTTGTCGCGGACCATCAATGGTCTACAGGCCAACAATTGGTGACCACTGTATCACTTAATTTTTAATCCCAACTGCTAAGATTTATCCCGGAACTTTTTATCAAAACTTTGTTTTTAAAACACAGTGGAAATATATATATATATATATATATATATTCTTCTAACTTTGATTGTAATTTCTGATGGCTGTTGATATTACATAATAATAATTATCCTGTGCTTCAAAGGATTAAGAGACATATATTTCATCCGAAGAGGCAGAAAGTGAAACACTTGGATAAGGGAGCAAACCAAAGTTACTGATGTTATTTCTAGAATTATGAACTTAAAATGGAGCTGGACTGGGCACCTTGGCAGAAGAAATGATGATAGATGAATCACCAAAGTCCTATTTTGGATACCAAGAGATAAGAAATAAACGAGGAAGAGACCACTGTGTCGTTGGAAAGAAAAAATTGTGAAGTTTGGAAGAGCAGAATGAAGAAGAATTGCAGAAAACAGGGCAAACGGGAATCACCTACGAGTGGCCTTCATCTTGCAGTAGATTGATAGAGGCTGAAATTGACGACGACGATGATGAAAAGATTAAGCAATATCCATCGAAATCTAATCATCTCCAATTTATTTCAGGGTTCAACTATAGATGTAAAATTTCATGGAAGTCCAGGATTCCAGTCCAAGTTTTCTAATTTTCTAGAGCACACGTAATTTTTCTAATGTACTAAACTGACTCTCAGACTATATGATTGATGCAAAAATAAATTTTCTTGAATACAATTATTTCTTCTTATGAATTCATAAGAAAATATAAATTTGCGTGAATTTTAATTATCAATATAAAGGTTGAGAATTTATTATCTGTTTCTTGAATTTAATAATGCAATTCTTCCTTATTAATATAGGGAAGAATTTTCGAGGTCAAAAAAGAATATTTGCGTGTGATAACGCAAACATTTTAAAGTATTGTATAACATTAACAAAGTTCTTTTTTCCTTATGAATACTTTTCCTTTTCCTTTTCCTTTTTCAACAAAAATTATAAAAATTTAGCAGTAACCAAATAATAATAATTTAAATCCATAACCATCAAATGTGTATTGAATACAGTCAAACCTCTGTAACCACCTTTAAATAAGGGCCATCTCTCTTAAAAATATGCTTCACTTAACGTAGCCGGCTTGCTTCATAAAAAACCAATAACCAACCAACTATCCTAACGTGACAGAACAGACTAACTCCATGTTATTCTATCGAGAAATTTATTGTGAAAATTATTTCTTACTTTATGCGTTTTTTTAATTCAGTTTTCACATTTAGAAAGTTCGCAATCATTAATTTGACTCTCATTTGAAAAAAAAAAAAAAAAATTTAAATATTGAATATTTCGTTTTAGTTTCCTAAAATGCGAAAAATTAACAGTTATTATTATTTTTTTTTTTTCACTCATTACTTTATGTCTTTCTTTTTAATTCCATTTTTACATTTAGAAAGTCACTACCAGTAATTTGACTCTTTTTTTTTTGAAAAATTAATATTTAAAAAATTAAATATTTTGTTTTAAAACTCTAAAATGCGAAAAAATAACTGCGTTCTTTTGGCCCTTTTTAACTTCAAATAAAATTTAAGTAAAAAATCATTTTTTAAAATTAGAAGCTTTTTATTGTGGAGCCCTAAAAAGCATAAAATAAAATTTATTCTGGCAAAGACATGCTACAAAGAAATGAAAGTTTCAACACTAAGAAAATTTTAGAGAAAAGTATAAGTACTTTCCTTTTCAAGAGATGAAAATTTTTTAATGTTCAAAATATTTTAAAAATCTTTCGAGACCAATATTTTTAGTTATTAGTTTTTATATAATCGTTCGTTTGGCCAGAAATTTCAAATGTCTCGAAAGCTTTTTAAAATATTTTGAACATTAAAAAATTTTCATCTCTTGAAAAGGAAAGTACTTATACTTTTCTCTAAAATTTTCTTAGTGTTGAAACTTTCATTTCTTTGTAGCATGTCTTTGCCAGAATAAATTTTATTTTATGCTTTTTAGGGCTCCACAATAAAAAGCTTCTAATTTTAAAAAATGATTTTTTACTTAAATTTTATTTTGTGCTTTTTAGTTACAAAAAGAAAAAAGCTTCTTAAAAAAAACTAATTAAAATTTATTAGGATATTTTGTAGACGACGGAAGATTGTCTTTTATCAATTGACATTTTTTTTTTTCGATTATTTATCTGGAAAAAAGTACTATATCGTCTTTCGAGGACCGAATCCAACGATCATTGCATTATCAGTATGACGTTCTAACCAAAAGTCTAACTGTCAAGAAAAAACATAGAACATTCTAGAAAAATCTCACAAATACTTATACAAAAGAAATATTGTTCTCGAATGCTTTTTAAAATATTTAGAATATTTAAAATTTTTCACCTTTTGCAAAAGTGAAATATCTATATTTTTCTTTAAAATTTTCTTGTTGTTGAAACTTTTACGATTTTATAGCATCTCTCTGCTGGAATAATTTTTTATTTTAGCCTTCTTAGGGCTCCACAATAATAAAAAAAAACTTTCAGTGTTATTTTAATTAATTAACTTTATTTTATTAATTTATTTTTTATTTTTATTTTTATTTTATGATTTTATAGCATGTCTCTGCAAGAATAAATTTTTATTTTGGGCTTTTTAGGGCTATACAATAATAATAAAAAAAACTTTCAGTGTTATTTTTATTTATATTTTTACTAAAATTTTTATTTTGTACGTTTTAGTAACTCAAAAAACAGCTTCTTTAAATATTCCTTATGATAATGTGTAGACAATGAAAGATTTTCTTTTATCAGTTGACATAGTTTCTATTAATGATCTGCAAAAAAGCAACACATCGGCTTGCAAGGGTCGAACCCACGAGCATCGCGTTATCACCATGACGCTCTAACCAAATGCGCTAACGAAGACGAAAAAGGTTGTTTAAATTTATATTAAAGTGGAGGCGCCTTCTTCTTCAGAATGACACAAAGGCAAGATGATAAAAATCCAGTTTCAATAAAATGCTTGTAAAAGAATATGTACATATATATAAAACTTTTTATTTTGTGCTTTTTAACATCTAAAAAAAGCTTCTTAAAAAACTCTTCAAAAATTCTTAGAATACTGCGTAGACAATGAAAAATTTCCATTTATCATTTGACACATTTTCTATTAATTATCTACAAAATTTAACACATCGATCCTTCGGGGATGGAACTCACCACCATCGCATTAACAACGCTCTGACCAACTGAGCCAACGAGCGACTGTAAGAACTGCTGACATTTACTTTAAAGTTGCGGTGCCATATTTATTAGCGTGACATGAAGACGCGATAACGAAATCCAGTTTCAATAAAAAGCTTATAAAAACTTTATTTATTTATTTATTTTTATTTAAATTTTTATTTTGTGCTTTTTAGTAACTAGATAAAAAGCTATTTAAAAAAAAAAAAAACTCTTCAAAAATTATTAGGATACTGTGTACACAACGATATATTTCCTTTTATCAACTAACACCGTTTCTATTAATTATTTGCAAAAATTAACATGACGCTCTAACCAACTGAGCCATTAAGAAATACAATGAATTGCTTACATTTGTTTTTTCGTCTTGTTTTTTATCGTGACAGAAAACGCGATGACAAATTCAGCTTCATATAATAATATATATATATATATATATATATATATATATATATATATAAAGCTTCTAAAAATATTTATTTATGTATTTTGTACTTGAAACTTTTAATTTGGAGCTTTTTTAACATCTAAAAATGTTTTCTGTTTTCTAATATTAAAAAAAAAAAAAACTTCTTAAAAATTGTTTTCGCAAAATTCATAAGATATTGTGTAGTCAACGAAAAATTTTCTTTTATCAATTGACACCTTTTCTAGTAATTATCCTCAAAAATTAACACTCCGTACCTCCCGGGGACCGAACTCGCGACCACGGCGTTATTAAACTGACGCTCTGACCAACTGAACCACGTAGCCACAAACGGAACGGCTTATATTTACTTTAATTGTTTACTAGCGTGATAGGAAGACACGATGACCAAGTCAATTTCATATAAAAAGCTTCTAACTAATAAAAAGCTCCTAAAAATTTTTATTTATTTATTTATTTTTACTTACATTTTAATTTTGTGCTTTTTGTAACTAGATAAAAAGCCGTATAAAAACTTTTGAAAAATTATTAGGATACTGTGTACACAACGAAATATTTTCTTTTATTAATTGACACTTTTTCTATTAATTATTTGCAAAAAACACCTCGGCCTGGCGAGGATCGAACACACGACTCTCGCATTATCAACATGACGCTGTAACCAGCTGATTCATTAAGAAATACAATGAGTTGCTTACATTTTTTTTTTTTTTTAATATATATAATGGAAGCGTCTTGGTTTTTTAACGTGACAAAAAGCCGATGACAAATCCAATTTCATATAATAGTAATATATAATGGTTATATATACATATATATAAAGCTTCTAAAAATATTTTTAATGTATTTTTTACTTAAAACATTTTATTTTGTGCTTTTTTAATATCTAAAATGTTTTGTGTTTTCCACTATCTAAATAAAAAAAATGCTTCTTAAAAAAACTCCTCAAAAAATTCTTAGTGCAAGCAAACGAAAAGTTTTCTTGTTTCAATTAACACCTTTTCTACTAATTATCCGCAAAAACCAACACGCTGGACCTTCCAGGTACCGAACTCACAACCACCGCGTTATTAACAGGACGCTCTTACCAACCGAGCCACAGAGCGACAAACGAAATTGCTTATATTTACTTTAAAATGAAGCGCATTGTTTACTAGCGTGACACGAAGACACGATGACAAAGTCAATTTCAATTAAAAACCTTCTAATGAAATATTAAAATTTTGAAAATAAATAAATAAATAATATTTTTTGGAATACAAGAATTAAATTAATTGTTGTGAATTTTGTAAAATTTTTGAATATTAAACGTTATGTATTATTATTATTTTAATACTTAATATTTCATTTTAAGCTCTAAAAAAAAAAAAAAAAAAAAAAAAAAGAAGGAATGTGCGAATCAAATTCCCCGATGTGCATCTTGCAAGTGACTATGAAAAATTAAATATTGTCTTATACCATTATTTAATTAATAAAATTAAAAGGTGTATAATTCGATAATGTTGATTTTAGGGGACAAAATAAGTTATAAGCTAGCTTTGGTATTTCTTGCAAGATATACCGGTAATTCTTGCAAGAAAATTTTAGTGGAAGTTAATCGATCGACATCATATCTTCTCAGAAATGGTGCTAAATTTAACAATTTAATCTATAAATAAACTAATGATGTGGCCAGTGAATTTCGGAAAGTTAATGTATTTCACAGCGATAAGTAGAATGTCTTAACGTTTTGGATTACCTTTTATCTATTTACAAACTTTTTCACATAACCCTGACTGCATTCGAAACTTCTAAGAAAATGTCACCCTTTCAAAGTTTTCATGTTGGTTTCTAAATTTAATCTTCTATGTGATATTTATTCTACCGTCGCAATACAATAGTTCCATTTTCAAGAAATACAAGTGAACTATAAGTACCGAGTACCGTCGTCAATCATCCTCTCTGTAGCTCTAGTACGACGTTTTAACTTCTCAAACACAACTAAGTTTTAAATAAATTTACATTTTATTTAAATTTATATAAAATTAAAACTTAATGTACTTGTTTTTCTAATAAATAAATAAATAAATAAATAAATAAATAAATAAAATAAATAAATAAATAAATAAAATAAATAATAATAATACAGTGGAACCTCGTTAAAGTGAACACTGTTAACGTGAATTACATTTATCATAAATTGTTTCCACTATCCGCGTCAAAATGAAGATTAGTTTTGTTATATGAAGATTAGTTACTGATAGCATGAACTACTGATAACATGAACGAATTTTTTTTATCCCCCTTGAGATTCACGTTCATGAGATTCGACTGTATATAAATGTCGAATATTTGAGGTCTAACAGCAATTTTGTATGTAAATTTATTTTTCCGTATCCTTTTCATCTTCCAATATTTTCAACTGCTATTTTTATCTATTCACAGACCAATTTCGAAGGATAATGCAAAACAATTCACCATAAAAAAAAAAAAAAAAAGAGCAACAATAAAAACAGCATCGCAACATTATATTACATTGAAACATTTTAGCCTATGAAAACGAGAAGGCGGCTTTGGAATCATTGAGTTGGCTGGGTGATCATCGACGCATGACATCATCTATTGTCACGTTCTGTCCAATGGCAAGGTAGCATAATACAATAAAAAATTTCCCCGTTGCTATGTCACCAATGAAAAAAACCTCAAAGGGTCCGCCTTTAATTTTTTTCGAACAGGAATTTTATCCTGAGTGGGTCAACCCTTAATTTATTTCACCCTTTCGAAATTGAAAATTCATTTATTTACCTATCTATCATTGCCTGATAATAATCATTAAATTCTGTTTGGCTAAAACTATCAGCGGAAGGGGTGTTCTTTCCTTTTTTAGTAAACAGTAAACTGACACATGAAAAATAAAAACTAAATTATGAAAGCAATTTCTTTTTAGATATGCAAACATATTTTAAGGTTTGGAAGTTGCAAATATGTAAAATTTATCTATTTCGTGTTTAAATAGGTGTATCGTAAATGGCGATCTCCATGACTACGAAATACTCTGAAAACACAGATTAAAATGCCTCCATTTTTCGCCTGCTCAATAAATAAGTTTTATGGAAGGTAATATATAGTATCCCTAAGCAAAACACCGTATTTATCTGCGTATAATCATATAATGCACAAATAAAATAAGCCAGTTTTACACCAGAAATATTAATTTACAGAAAAAGCTACATTTGTAGGAAATAATATAGAACCTCGTTTGTTAATTAAAATTTCTGGTGTGGAACTGATTTATTTTATTTGTGTATATTATGGTTATATGCAGATAAATGCGGAGTTTTGCGTAGGGGTTCGCGCAATATTATACGATAAGCTACTAGCAGTTTCTCATTAAGGAAATATGCATCTTTTCTTTATAATAATAATGATCATTATTATTATTAGTTGTTATTGTAGGTAGTTGTGTCAGTGTATTTTATTAGATTAAATGTTTTCTGGTCGATTTTTATTTCCCACTATTATTTATTACTAGTCACTTTCAGCGATTAGCTGAAAATTCTGATCCCGCTCTTGACCTGATGTATTGCTTTAGATAATTCTGACCATAGGAGATGCCATTATCTTAATTACGCCTCCAGAGAATACTAGCTATCACAAACTCTCCCCGTAGGTGTCAAGAGCGCTGTTTTTTTTTTAGACACCACCAAACTGTTCGCATCCCGTAAAAATTCTGATCGTGAACTCCCGATTACTGATCCCCCAACTCCATTAATTCAATTTGTTGCGTTAACCGGACTTACTCACGACCTTACATACCATCTGAAATAAAAATATTAATAGTAAAAATAAGTCAGATATTATCGCTAAAGTTATAGTTCTAAATATCATTGAAAATGAATTGGTCCTAAAATAATAATTTCTCTACCATATGTGGGTAAAAGAATGTAAAAAAAAAAATTATTTTATAAATCAATGAATTATTATTATTATTTTGAATGAAAACTTTGAAAAGCTCTCAAATTTTCTTTACGCCATTGAATAAAGCTGACCAGTATTTACGTTTAGATTTTTCTTATTAAGGGAAAAAAAATAATATTTATAATAAGTAAAAATACATTTTTTAAAGTAGAAGCTTTTTATTGTGGAACCCTAAAAATCATTAAAATATATATATATATATATATTATTACAAAAATATGCTATGAAGAAATGAAAATTTCAGCACTAAGAAAATTTTAGAGAAAAATATAGATATTTCTCTTTTACAAGAAATGAAAATTTTTAAATATTCAAAATATTTTAAAAAGCATTCGAGACCAATATTCCTAGTTATTAGTTTTTGTATAAATATTCGTTAAGCCATAAATTTCGAAGGTCTCGAAAACTTTTTAAAATATTTTGAATATTTAAAATTTTTCATTTCTTGTAAAAGAGAAATGTCTATATTTTTCTCTAGAATTTTTTTAGAGCTGAGATTTTCATTTCTTTATAGCATATCTTTGCAAGAATAATTTTTTATTTTATGATTTTTAGGGCTTTACAATAAAAAGCTTCTACTGTTAAAAAATGTGTTTTTACTTAAATTTTTATTTTGTGCTTTTTAGTTATTAAAAAAGAAAGCTTTTAAAAATACTAATCGAAAATTCTTAGGACACTGTGTAGACATTGAAAGATTTTCTTTTGTCAATTGACACCTTTTTAATTAATTATCTGCAAAAATTAACTTATAGGTCCTTGTAGAATCAAATCCACAACCATCGAGTTTTCAGCATGACGCTCAAACCAAAAGTCAAAGAACAGTGAAGAAAAGTCATAGAACTTGTAAGGAAAATTGAACAAATGCATATACAATGCTTTTTTAAATATTATGAGTATTTAAAGGTTTTCATTTCTTGCAAAAGTGAAATATCTATATTTTTCTTTAAAAGTTTCTTATTCTTGAAACTTATTTTTTTTTATAGCATGTCTCTGTGAGGATAAATTATTTTATCCTTTTTAGGGCTCCATGATAAAAAGCTTGCAGTTTTTTTTTTTTTCTAACTTAAGTTTTTAGTTTGTGCATTTCAGTAACTGAAAAAAGATTCTTAAAAAACTAATCAAAATTTCTTAAGATACTGTGTAGACAATGAAAGATTTTCTTGTATCAGTTGACATTTTTTCAATTTATTATCTGTAAAAAAGTATCACATCGACCTTCGAAGATCAAACCCACGGCCATCGCGTTATCGACACGTCGCTCTAACCAACTGAACTAACGAGTGACGCAAATATTTACATTTACATAAAAGTGGAGGCGCATTGTGTTTCAGCGTGACACAAAGACACGATTAAAAAAAATCCAATTTCATAAAAAACTTCTAAAAAAATTTAATTTTTTTTTTTTTTTACTTAAATTTTTATTTTGCACTTTTTACTAACTAGATAAAAAGCTGTTTAAAAAAACTCTTCAAAAATTCTCAGGATACTGAGTAGCCAAAGAAAAATTTCCTTTTATCAGCTGAAAATTTTCTATTAATTATCTGCAAAAATAAGCATCTCGGCCCTTCGAGGATCGAACTCACAACGGTCGCGTTATCAACATTTTGCTCTAACCAACTGAGCCATCAAGAGACAAAAGGAATTGCTTACATTTTCTCTAAAGTAGAAGCACCTTGTTTTTTAGTGTAACATGAAGACGCGATGACAAACTCTAATTTTAGTAAAAAAGCTTCTAATAAAAAGAAGCGACAAAAAAAAAAAAGAAAGAAAAGAAAAGAAAATCGTTACCAAAACACAGCAAGATGAAAAGTATTATTTTAAATATGTATAGAATATTATTTCAAAACTGCGATTAATATTCAGAAATGCTTGCTAAGATTATTAATCCAGAAAACTATGTTGCTTCATAAATATTAAATAATTTCGAATGATATTTTCAAGTTTAAAATTTTAAAGATTATTTTAATTACTCTGACTCAGTTTCTATGAGATGGATAATCTTTTCATTCACAAAAATGTAAAGAGTGATATTTACCAACCACTATCAGGCCTTGTTCGCTTCGCTGGTCACTATATATTTTAATGAATTCTTACAATTTTATTTATTTATTTATTTTTAACTTGATACTAAAATAAAAATAATAAAAAACATTTTTATTTGGTCTGGTCTCTCCGAAAGAAACAGACCTCACGTTCTTTGAAAAGAAAAAAGCCCGAGCCCGAAGACAAACCATAAAGAAATCTTTTTTGCGAATTCGAACATTCTTATTGCCAAAACTTAATTGTTAGGAAATATATTTTGTTCACACATCTCTTATCCGACTGAACAAAATGGTAAATTCGCAATAAAAAATTCAGCTCCATGGAAATCAAAGGGAATTTCCGTCAGACGATCAAAATACTTGTTCACGATACGAAGAAGATTTCCTTGGGTATTTTACTTACCTTATTTCGCAATTCTTTAAAAAGAGCAACTAGTTGGTATTGGAATTTGCAAATTATCTTATCGTTCACACAATAAAGGTGGTACTTTGAAGCTTTTTACAGACATTAGAGTTTTTATCGTCAAACAAACTCTTTAATTGTACTACAAAAAAAAAAAAAGTTTTTCTATGTCAGTTCACACTTTTTAAATAGAAGATGCCTGTTTTTCATCGTATCAATGAAATATATCAAGAAAAGTATTATTTGTGGAAAATTTTATTAGAATATTCCGATTACCAATTTATTTAATTTTCTTTTTCTTTGTCTTTTGTTATAATTCTTATAAGTTTTCTTAGAATTTTATGATACAAATAATGTTTTATTATAGTAGACCATAGCCTCCTACACTAGATGCTTTCCTGGTGGCTCGAAAACTTGGCAACAGTTCAAGCGGTAGACAGTGCCCTCTGGTACAGATTGCACGACTTTTTTATTCAACTGTCACCAATAATTTTAAGAAGTGATGTATGATATATATAATCGACGTTTCTGCGATTCTATTCGCCTTTTATGTATATCAAATCCCACTTTTAAAATTTTTTGTGGCTGTTGAATAAAAAAGTCGCGCAATCTGTATCAGGTGGCGCTGTCTACTGCTTGAACTGTTGCCAAGTTTCCGAACCACGCGGAAGACATCTAGTTTAGGAGGGTATGATTCGACGAGGTTTAGGGAAAAAGAAAAGAAATTTTTATGCAATAAAATAAATAAATAAAATAAAGTATTAAATATTTTTCATAGTAATAACTATATATACTAACAATTATATTCTAATACATGTAAGGTCCTCCAGCAACCAAGCGGTTCTGCGTTCAACGTTGGTAGACGTGAGTTTCCGGATTCGATCCCAGGTCACACTCGTCGGCCTAGCTGTTTGAGTTTTTTATGGTTTTCTCCGAAACTTGCGTAAATACGGGCTAGGACTCCGTAGAAAGACCCCCCATGGAGAACACTTCCCCTCAGGTCTAAGACCCTAGTGCACTCAATCGGCCTTCATTCCCACAACCAAACCCAACCCCTAATACATGTAATTCATTCATAATAAATTAAGAAAAATATTTTATAATACAATGTTAAAAGTTAAAACATATCTTTTGATATTATTTTTTTTTTAATAATTTTAGTTTCTTTGATTAATCAGCCATACTTAATTAGTTTATTTATTTATTTACTGTCACACTAAAATACTTTATCTTTTATGCATGATTTTGAGTTCTTAAAATATTTTTACTTTCTCTTACTCATACAGGGTAGAAAGAATATTATTTTAGAGTAAGATTTTCAAAAGAGTTTTTGCTATAATTTCACGTTTTGATGTCCCTGAATACGAAAATCTGGTTTTTATTGCGGGTGGAAAGGATATGGTATCGCTCTTTTCTTTCTTTTCTTCTTTTTCACATTAATAGTTATTAGACCAGGTATTTAGTGTGGTTCATATCTCTCTCTATATATGTATCTCTTGTGTGTATGTGTGTGTGTTATCAGCATAATTCAAAAACAGATATTAAAAGAAAAAAAAAAAAAAAAAAAAAAAAAAAAACAGATTTCTTATTCTGAATGTGCATCGTATGAGAACACAATTCGAAACTTTTTATTAAGTTCATATGAACAATTCGTATAAAAACATTTACAAAAGAAACCAAATACATTACGTCTATGGGTGAGTTTTATCGGTTGACACATTTTAATATTTTTAATCAAGTCTAAAATAAATAAATAAATAAATAAAAATAAATAAAAAATATAAATAAATAAATAAAACAACATATGTTCTTCTATACGTGCACAAAAACATTTCCTGACATAAATTATGGCAAGAGAAGCATTCATCATTTTAATGAACAATGAATTTTGACGTATAATTTGACATTTTAGAACTTGATTTGCCATACTCTTTTAAACTTTGCTAATAAATATTTCGCAATAATTTTTTTAACTTTAGGATTTATTTCTGAAAGAAGAATGAAACATTTTAAAAAGTGTATGAATCGAGCAGCATTTTCCCCACAACTTGAGGTTACTGGTAAATTTTTTATATGAGCTTGCATAATAAACTTCACATTACTTTGAGTAAATTGATGATAAATTTCAAAATTTAATAACTTTTTTTTTTTTTTTTTTTTTTTTTTTTAAGGACTGAGGACTATTAGTCTCAATCTGCGGGTTTTAACGATACCAGTTTTACGATAGTTGGACATTTGTCGAAATCTAAAATCTATCTAAAATCAAATTGAATAATTCGAAAACAATGTTATAATTTGAAAAAAAAAAAAAAAAAAAAAAAAAAAACTAAATAAATAATAATAATAATAGTTTTCCGTCCTAAACTAAATTCTGCTTTTGCAAAAATCTATCAAAATCTTTTTTTTTTTTTTTTTTTTTTTTTTTGAAAGAAAAAGAAAAGAAAATTAATGATGATCAGTATCGAAACAAACACTATCGAAAAAGTTTTTTTCTTTTTAAATAATTTTGAATTAGGAAATAAAAAGCGCGCGTGCAAAATGAAATAATAGTAAAAAAAAAAAAAAAAAAAAAAAAAGAAACAAGATAATTAAGTTTGAATTTGAGTTGGTAGTTTAAGGATGCCATTGATATAGTAACTTTTTTCTTGTAAATTGTTTTTAATAAACTAAAATGCGGATATCATAATTGCGCTAGTAAAGACCTTTGCGAGAAACGTCCGAGTTACTTCGGTGCCAAATTTCAAATTTCGCTAAAGGCGTCCTATACTAAATCTTTATTATTATTATTATTATTATTACTTTCACATACACGAAAATAATGTACTGAGTTTAGAGGAATTTCTCAACATTGCTCTATTTGGCCCCATGTACCTTCAGAAATATAATTTTTTCAGATGACTAACAAGAAATATAATAGCAGGAGACTTGGCGTTGGAATATTAAAACAGGAATAAACTACTACGTCAGAAACGCCAAAGAAAAATTATTGAGGTGCATACAGCTGTTTCGGTAGCCTAAAGCGTACCGTCATCAGTGCAAAAAGAATTCTGAATCTTGAGAAGTGCTCGTATATATAGGAGAGGGACCGGATTTAGTTCAACCAATAGGAATACGGAAGAGGTGGGGAGTGTGGCCAATAGGAATTAAGGAATGTGTAGCTGTGTAAACAGT
Organism: Salticus scenicus; assembly: GCA_963930645.1. Taxonomy (NCBI): domain Eukaryota; kingdom Metazoa; phylum Arthropoda; class Arachnida; order Araneae; family Salticidae; genus Salticus; species Salticus scenicus. Next base: position 137,832,816 of record OZ005659.1, on the reverse strand, counting down.
AGAAAAATTAAGGAAATGTGGACTGAATGTAAAATTTCCAACAATCAGACAAATAGGGAACAGCTAGCTGTTCCCTATAGCCATCCCTAGCTGTAGTTTATTCCTGTTTTAACAAGAAATATGATTATTTTGAAATAATTTTATGCAATCAATATACTTAGAATTGGATTTACCTACAAATATTAATTTTCCTATACATTCAAAGTAATTCTATTCTGTAAAAGATTGGTAAACATGAAAATTACTGTTTAATCATCAACTTACGGGCATTCAATAAAAGCTAATACACAAGTAACATTTTCATTATATTTCATAAGAATTATTAGATTTTTATATAAAAATTCCTTCCTTAACGAAGAAAAATACAAGTTAAAACAAGAAAAAAAGAATTTCATCCAACTAAGTTTTATTACGAAGCACACCAATTAAATAAAATTTCATAACTCAATCCACTTTAAAAAATATTTTATTATTATTATTATTATTACTTAAGTAAACCTTAAATAATTTTGGAAAGAAACTGTTTTTTAAGACTCATTGCATATAAATAGAAATTTTATAAAAATGATTAGAAGTTCGACTTAATTAATATCTTATATGTTATAAATTAAGTCTGTTGTTTTTATTTTTATTATTATTATAATAAAAAATCTGGTGTGAAACAACCACACGACTTCCATTACCCGCTATTACATGTATTATATGCATTTTTGAGAGATAATGTGATCAGAAAACATAAAAGTGACCAAAAAAGAAAATCGTTAGAGCCGTTTTTGAGATACCAACTTTCACAAAAAATCAACTATTGACCGGAAAACAATAATTACATACAAAAGCATATTTAAAAGTGAGTTAAAATGGCGAGTTTGAAAAAAATCCGTACAACCGTTTTTAAAGGAACGCCTTTGCGAGGCCTGAAATTGAGCTATTTATACAGGACGCCTATCAATTTTCATGAACTAACCAACTATATCATTCGAAAGGATATCTGATAGAGTGTTTATATAGCAAATTTGAAGAAAATCGTTAGAGCCGTTTTTGAGATACGGACTTACGGTCCCACTTCCGGTTTCCGATGTCCCATTTCCGGTTAAACTCAATTATTGACAGGAAAACAATAATTACATACAAAAGCATATTTAAAAATGAGTTAAAATGGCGAGTTTGAAAAAAATCCGTACAACCGTTTTTAAAGGAACGCCCTTGGGAGGCCTGAAATTCAGCTATTTATACAGGACGCCTATCAATTTTCTTGAACTAACCAACTATATCATTCGAAAAAACATCTGATAGAGTGTTTATATAGCAAGTTTGAAGAAAAATCGTTAGAGCCGTTTTTGAGATACGGACTTACGGTCCCACTTCCGGTTTCCGATGTCCCACTTCCGGTTTTTCAATTTTCACCAAAATTTGGAAATTTCATCTGTGCGCCAGACGTATTTGAATTCTAAAGTTTCGTAGCTCTATCTTTATTAGTTTCTGAGCGATAATAGCCAGAAGATTCTCCACATACATACACACACATATACACACATACATACACACTGACCAATTGCCAAAAACCACTTTTTTGGACTCAGGGGACCTTAAAACGTGTAAATCAGGTGAAAACCCGATATCGAATTTTCAGACCGAATACAATACTTCCATTACCTACGGTAGTAGGGTAATGGAAGTAATAACTGCATAATGAAAATTTCAAAATAAGTTTAATACATGAACAATCCTTTTTCTAGCCTAAAAGTTTCTTATAAAGTGAAATAATTTTATACTGAATAAAAATTATGTTTTCAAAAAATAAAATTTAAGTTTTTTTTTATTTAAAAATTTAGTTTTATACTTTTTTTTTTTTTTTTAAAGATAATTTTAGTCTAGTTGAATAACAAAAAGGTTTTAGCAAATCTGCTAGGTTTTATTTATTTATTTATTTTATTTTATTTTTTTTTTACAAATATTTAAATCAAAAATTTTTGCAATCACAAGTTTTCTATAATTATAAGAAATTTTTCTCTGTCCACTAAATTTTATTATGAAGCACATCAACTAAATAAAATTTTATAACTAAATCAACTTTAAAAAATATTTTATTAATGTTATTATTATTATTATTATTCAAAAGTACTTTTTTATTGTAAAATTTTGAATTTTTTTTTTTTTTAAATTTATGTTTACAAGCATATCTTCACTTTGTTAGGAATTATTTATAGTATTATGTATATGAAAAATGTCATGTGAATGCATTTGGTAGTTTCTAGGGAAAATTATTGTCGCGTACTCGGGGTTCGCGAATTGTCTGTGAATGAAAGACGAATCTTGCAGAGTCTTAAAAGTTTATTTACAGAAAATTCTAGAAGAATACAGGTCTATAAACCAAGTATCAACTTCAGTTTTACCAGAAAACACAGCTTAAACAAAAGATGACAGCATCAAATTCACAGCATAAACTGTAGTATAGAATTAACACACAGCAACAAGCTTTCAGCAAAGAGGCTCAGAGCTCTTTATACAGCAATCGGTGCCTTGGCGAAAACTGACTGACTTGGCGGATCAGGACTCGTTATATACCCGCGAAGAAAATTGAGAATGTTCCAGTAACTTTGGTTCTGTTCGAGTTAGAGCTTAGATATTTGGTATATCGATAATAAGGATTTTCTCGCCAAGGTCACAAAAAAAAAAAAAAAAAAAAAAAAAAAATGCCGAGGAGTGAAAAATCGCCAAATTTGGCTCCAAAGCCATTACCCGCTTTGGTAAAGCTTTTTAACGGGTTTTTAACGTAAAATAAACTATTTTAACGCGAAAATCAGCTAGAAAGTCAGAAAATCAACATTTTATAACTTGATTAAGCCTCTTTGAATGAATGTACATAAAAATAATTACTATTATTTGCAAATTCATAACAGTATATTATGGTAGATGCAGGCCTTCTGACTGATCTTAAAGTAAACATTATAATGTTTCGGCATTTTTTGTACTGTTACATTTATAAATGAATTTGTCTATGTAATCAAAAATCTGTGCACGTTAAAAAAATTTAAATATTGATTATTTTTATACATTATTCCTACTGCCGTTTTCGGTACCAGATGCATCTGAAAACGAATTAAAATAAAGGAAACGCACCATTATTATATTACGCTATTCATCGCAGTGTATTTCCTGAGAAAATTCATACGATATTCTGTAAATGACAGCACACCGTTTAATATTATGCATGTTGTTATCGATCATATCAAGATAATTAAAGGTTGAAGTCGGAGGAAATGTAAAATAAATATTCCTCAACATATTTATCTCTATTTCTTTATTTAGTAAATGAATTCAGCTTTGTCAAATAAGTAGTTTTCATTTTCAAAAACGAACATTTACTTCATTAGAGTGCGGAACACGGAGCGCATAATAACGAGATAGAACTATTTCTCTAGCATTTTTATTCTAAACGCATATTTTTTCGATTTGTTTTTATTTAAATGCGTCTAATTTCAAAGTTAAAAAAAAATATGTACACTATACCGTTAAAAGTCGAATCCTATGTTTTAACGAAAAAATATAGTTCCAAATTAGCCGGAAACAATACTTTTAGAAATTTGATGCGCTGGGTTTCACCAATATTACCAGTTTGTAAATACTACGATATATCCAGTAGTTTAGTATTGATATTAGTAAATATCAACGTCAGTAGTTACCATTAAAATATTATTAGCAGCTAAATTTGTCTGATTAGACTGACTTTCTTCTATATTCAATAGAAGAAAGTACGGTAAAACTTCTCTAAGTTGGACACCTACGGTTCCATTAAAATGTGTCTAACTTAGAGAGGTGTCCAACTTATAAGGGTTAGACATAATGTTAATGGATACATTCCGTTCCGAGAAAAAGCGTCCAACTTAGAGGGGTGTCCAACTTGAGAGGTTTCACTGTATTGGACTCGTAAAAAATTTCCGACTTCTTGTTTTCTCTGGATTTACAGGTTTTGTGAGGCCCAGAATACGATCTGATTATTTTTAGAAAATGTCTGTACGTCCGTCTGTGAGTGTGTGACAAACATTTTGTGGTGACTATCTCAGAAACTACTGTGCACAACTACATATAAATTTATATTTACAGTCGGTAACAAAAGTGTCCGAACACTGGTAAAAATTCCTATGTAAAAAAAGTACGCTTCATACGGTTTTGTTAAATAAATCCTTGTCGAATCCTGTTCTTAGTCAGTCTAAGAACACGATTCGATAAGGATTTATTTAACAAAACCGTATGATGTGTACTTTTCTTACATAGGAATTTTTGCTAGTGTTCTGACACTTTTGTTACCGACTGTAGATTCATCTTGACATAGATTAAGACATATATACTTTTAGTGCCAATTACTCAACAGGTGACGTTGGTATAGCAGAGATTTCTCCCATTTACGGAACGGCTATATCTCAGGTTCTATTGCGTAAATCGAATAAAACTTGATATATAAGAAGGCCATTCTGAAACATCATGGTAACTGAATTTGGGTGCATATCGGCTCATAAGTAGTATATATTGCAATTTTTCCCCGAGAGCGAAAAGGTTATACTTAAGATTCTACTGTATATAATTGTACAAAATTTAGTATATGATAAAACCCTTACAGAACACTTAGCTTATTTAATTTGGGTGTATATCGGCCAATAGGTGGCGCTAATGTGCTGCAATTTACCTCATGAATTGGGAGGCTAAATCTCAACTCCTATTACATATAACTGCAAGAAATTTAATGTGGGGATAACAATTTGAAAACGAATGATGACTCAATTTAGGTGTATGCAAGTTAAGCTGTTAATAGGATTTTGTACATGGTTATATCTCAAAATATATTGATTATAAATGAAAAAACTCCGTATGTAAAATCTTTATTTTGAGAAGCTATGGCTAAACTTTTGTGCATGCTAAACAATAAGGGGCGCTGTTATATAGAATAATATGAGAAAGTTTTGTTATGGTCATAACACATAAGTTTTTTTTTTTTTTTTTTTTTTTTTTTTTTTTTGTAAAACGTTGAACTATTATTTTTAATAATATGCGTATATGTAATGTATACGCATGTATATCTAATATATGATGCGTATATGTAATATGTATGTATATCTAAAAGCAGCGTTTTCAAAATCCGTATTATTGCAAGATATTACAAATCAGGAAATTATTATGAAAAAGCAATAAAATCGCATTGCATATTCTGCAATATAAGCACTTTGCGTCACATCTTTGCATTTTATTTTTGGTTCCAATTTAGCTGAAACGAATATATTAAGAAATTTAATGCTCTATGTTTTGCCATTAAAGTATTGCGAGTAGTTAGCACTACAAATAGTAGTGCCAGTAGTTAGCACCAAAATATCCATTGCAACTGAATTTTGCCTTATTGACGCTTTTTGTTAGATTTATTGCTACTGTTGAATGTTGAACTGTTATTTTTAACAATGTACGCATACGTATACCTATTTTATCTGTCTAAGTGTTTTCAAAACCTATGTTATCGAAAGACATTATACATGTGCCAACCTTTTTTGTTTTTTAACACCACTATTTTAGTATAGTTTTCTTAGTCTTATTTAATTTCAGAATTTTAGTCTTTAAATAAAGTAAAAAATTTTCTTTAAAAATAGAGGTGTCGAAATATCGAAGATTTGGCAGCTATGACATCACAAATCAGTAAATTATTATGAAAACGCAATAAATATGCATTACGTAATCTGAAATTAAATCACTTTACATCACATTCTTGCATAACATTATCTCAAAAGTTAGTTTGCTTTGTTTAGCTATAAATATAAATTTAAATTATGAGATTTAGACAAAATGCTTGTTGAACATTCATCTAACAATATACTGTTGCTTACTTGGGGGTTCGTAAGTTGTCCGAGAATGAAAGGCGAAACTTGCAAAAGTTCAGTAGTTTATTTACAGAAAATTCCAGAAGAATACAGGTCTATAAACCAGGTATCAACTTCAGTTTCACCAGTAAACACAGCTTCAATAACAGCTTTCAACAGGTAATTCACAATACCGGCTGATTAGAGCTCTTTCAGAGGCAATGAAACATTGGCGGAAACTAACTTGAGACTGATTGGGATTTAGCTCGATGCAGCTATCGAACCCAGAATGTTCTGGAAATTGCGAGTATCTCGTTAACCAATCCATCTTTGGTATATCGATAATAAGGATTTTCTCGTCAAAAGTCGCCAATTTTGGCGCCAAATCCATTACTTGCCTTATAGAAGCTTTTTAATGCGTTTTTAAGGGCAAATTAGGCTATTTTAATGCTAAAACAAACTAGAAATACAGAAAATTAACATTTTATCAACTTACTAAGCCTCTTTGAAAGAATTTCTACAAAAATAAACAGAATTATTTACAAATTCGCAACAATACGTTTAATATCATGTAAATTTCATGAGAAAGAGAACTGATTTTAAACTAAACAAAATTTTATAATTCTATCAAAGTTTGATAACTTTAAAGAAATCACTAAAATAACATATCTTGAGATCGAAATCGACATTTTAACAAAATATTATAATAAATATACTCTGTCGCTACAATTGTAAAGGTATGTAGGTTGGATTCGATTGCGTTTATTACTTCATTTCTTATTAATACGTAATGAAGCATCTACAGTTAGACACTAAGTGATTTGTATATCACTTTATTTGTATCAAATATCAAGGCTAGAACTTTCTTACTTTTCTCGATTTTGCATTTACATTTATCTTATACCCTCTACGAATTATTCAGCGTATGTTTCATAACTCGAGGTGATCTTTTTTTTTTTTTTTTTTTTTTTTTTTTTTAATCGATGTTTGTTTTAAAGATATATACATCAAACTTTTCATGCCGATGATAATGATATCCCTTTTTTGCACAATACGCATTTCGATATTGTAGCGTACTTCGTTGTACTAAATAGGCTACTTTCAAAATTCTGCAGTGTAACGTACACTCTATATAACAAAGAAAAGCGACGCACCAAGAAGAAGTGGGGAAAAAAATTGGTAGATGTGATGTACATGTGGAGAAAAACAATTGATTACAGTTTCAGAAAATTTGAATGATTTAATCAGGAGAAAGGGCCTCACAAAGTAGACAAGTCAATAACGCGTTGGTCCACTTCTGGCCCTTATGTACGCAGTTATTCGGCTTGGTATTGATTGACAGAGTTGGCAGATGTGCTCCGGTGAAGTATCGTGCCAAATTCTGTCCAATTATTGCGTTAGATTGGTAAAATCCCGAGCTGGTTGTAGAACCCTTTTAATGATGCTCCAAACGTCCTCAGTGGAAGGGAGATCCGGGGACTGAGCTCAACCCCACTGAGCCGCCTATTACGGGTATTTGAAGTCACTGAAGTACCAGTTGCACGTAGGATCGACGATAATGATGAATTGGTGCTTGATTCCATCAAAACCTGTATGTATGTCAATTTGTGTCCAGTTTGCATAACTCCTTCTTGGTGCGTCACTTTTTTTGTTATAGAGTATATTTGCACTATTTGTATTTCAGATATTCAATTTGAGCGTCATAATTTACACACTATATAGTTTACAATTCACCAAAAGTTGGAGAGCAATTCTCCCAACCAACAGACACACCATGAGAGAAAAAAATCCAACTCGAAATTTATAGAACGACCGAGATTTAATTCCTTCTCGAGCTCCTCACAAGCATTTTCTCGTTCTCCTTCAATTTTATTATTTTTTTCTTTCTTTAATATTGTTGAACCCTGGATGAATTTTGCATGCTTCTTGGAATAAACTTAGCTCTCTGTGACGTTACAATATATATACATTGAGGTGGTTATTAAGATAGTTAATTGTTCTTGTATTAATTATGTTCATTAAGAAAAATTGTGTAATCATTATGTGATGCTATTCAAATATTCATATATGTCAAGCCTCATTTTGCTTATAATGCTCCAAAAAGGAATAATAATAATAATAATAATAATAATAATAATAATAATAATAATAATAATAATTTTTTGCTTAAAGTTTTTCATATTTATTTGTTTATCGTTGACACATTGCGTTGTGCTTTTACTTTTTTTCTTTAAATACTCTAATGCAGATATTTGGTTATAATATTTCTTCTCGAAAAAATGTATAAATTATTTAAAAGAATATAAATTCATGTCTTTCAAGTAGCAATATTATTATGCAACAAGTATTTGCAATATTTATAGAAATAATGCTCAAAAGTTTTTTCATTTTTCATGCTTCTTGGAATAAACTTAGCTCGCTGTGACGTTACAATATATATACATTGAAATAGTTATTAAGATAGTTAATTGTTCTTGTATTAGTTATGTTTATTAAGAAAAATTGTGTAATCACTATGTGATGCTTTTCAACCATTCGTATATGTCAAGCCTCATTTTGCTTATGATACAGTCGGTAACAAAAATGTCCGAACACTAGCAAAAATTCCTATGTAAAAAAAGTACACTTCATACGGTTTTGTTAAATAAATCCTTGTCGAATCCTGTTCTTAATCAGTGTAAGAACATGATTCGATAAGGATTTATTTAACAGAACCGTATGAAGTGTACTTTTTTTACATAGGAATTTTTGCTAGTGTTCGGACACTTTTGTTACCGACTGTACTAAAAAAAAAATAAATAAATAAATAAATAAATAAAAATAAATAAATAAATATATATATATATATATATATATAAATAAATAAAAATAAATAAATAAATAAATAAATATAAATAAATAAATAAATAAATAAATAAATAATAAAATAATAATAATTTTTTGCTTTAAGTTTTTCATATTTATTTGTTAATCGTTGACACATTGCGTTGTGCTTTTACTTTTTTCTTTAAATAATCTAGTCCAGATATTTGGTTATAATATTTCTCCTCGAAAAAATGCACAAATCATTGAAAACAATATAAATTCATGTCCTTGAAGTAGCAATATTATTATGCAACAAGTATTTGCAATATTTATAGAAATAATACTCAAAAGTTTTTTCATTTTTCATTTTTTTTTAACTTATCTAAAAAAGTACATGCTTTAATTTTTTAAGTTTTATTTAAGTATATATATATATCCTCTAAAAATAGATACATTTTGAAGCGTTTTGCATGATGATTATCCACTCTGTTCCACACAACTTAACGTCAGTTTCAAGTTTGATCATTAGAACTTTAAAAGAGAAAAAGAGAAAAATTTTGTAATTAAAGTGTTATTAATGCTGTAATCACTTTTGATGATGACACTTTAACACGGAATTAACCTATACCATGGTGACATTTCCCGTTTATACATCTGCTAACAGATTTATTTTTAGGACAAACAATGTGTTTATAGTATGATTTTTTCACGAACAAAACTAATTTGATTCTTATTTGTTCTTTTCAGAGTTTAACGGTTATTTTTAAATTGTTTGCGCTTGCTTATGTAAGAATTTGAATTATATTTGAAATATAAAGGTGAAAACGAATTTTGTTTTAGAATATTAAGTAAGTAATTGAAAAAATAAATGACGGACAATATCTAATAACAGAAATGAATCTGACAAATACTGATAAATTTATAAAATATACATGCAATTACATGCTAAAGATTTTTTTAAATGAAAATACACATTACAGATATTAATCTTTCCTCTTTATTTTATATAAAATCGTGTACATACCATAGGCTACAAAACGCAGAATAAAGATTATATTATATATTATTTGCAATAATGATATTATTTATTTATTTATTTATTTATACCCATAAATTAAAAAATATATGCCCATTTTAATGCCCAATTAAAAAATATATGCCCATTAGCTATCTTTCAACATCAACAAAATTACTTTAAAGGGTATAAAATAGAATGCTGAAAATAACAGATTTTATATTTAAACAAGCTTTAATAGGTTGATTCTAAATAATAATAATAATAATAATAGGCAATCCACTTTTTGTTTTTTGAAATTTAATTTTTCCGACTGAGTGAAAATAATGCCTGGACCGGGAGTCGAACCCGGATCTCTGACTTACAAGGTCAAGGCTCTACCAATTGAGCTATCCAGGCCGACAAACTGGTCGGCATTACTCACTCAGACATCCTTTAGGCAGAAAACATCTGGTCTATAATTTAGATAGCTCAACAGAAATAAGCCGCAGGTAAAGGAAAACACCATTATACAATGGGAAAGAAATACAATTTTAATTAAATTCACACAATCAACTGATTGGAAGAAAATCATATTTATTGAAATTTAATTTTTCCGACTGAGTGAAAATAATGCCGGGATCGGGAGTCGAACCCCGGATCTTTGACTTACGAGTGTGAATTTAATTAAAATTGTATTTCTTTCCCATTGTATAATGGTGTTTTCCTTTATCTGCGGCTTATTTCTGTTGAGCTATCTAAATGATAGACCAGATGTTTTCTGCCTAAAGGTTGTCTGAGTGAGTAATGCCGACCGGTTTGTCGGCCTGGATAGCTCAATTGGTAGAGCCTTGACCTTGTAAGTCAAAGATCCGGGGTTCGACTCCCGGTCCAGGCATTATTTTCACTCAGTCGGAAAAATTAAATTTCAATAAATATGAATTTCTTCCAATCAGTTGATTGTGTGAATTTAATTAAAATTGAATCCACTTTTTGGTCAATGAGTTTTCTTGAAACAGTGACGCAATTTTGTATAATTTTCTTTTTAATAATTCAGTGTATTTTATGAATACGATCTTTCGATGAATTGTTATCTGCTCATTAAGAAAAAATACATTTTGGAAGAGTAATTTGCATATGATATGTACAAATGTGGAAGAAATTTTTCCTCGTCCCACTATTTGAAGGGAGGATTAAAAACAGAAAGAGGTTGCCGAAATCGCAGTTTTAAATCGATTTTGACAAAAGTTAAAAATTAGATAACAGTTGTGATTATAGGCTCACACACAACACGAAAAAAAAAAAAAAAAAAAAAAAAAAAATCTAAATTCGATTGAAAATTAGAAATTTTATGAAGATTTTTAAAAATTAATCTAAATGTTATTTGATTGTAAATCATGCATTTTTTAGGTTATTTTGTTTTTTAAACTGATTTTTGTATTTGTGAAGGATAAAAATTTTCCAGGGGTGACCATAGATATAGTAATGTATATAGATCTATCATGCCCCCCATGTTATCGAGCAAAAATTTTTGATGCCGAAAAAAAGTTCCAAAATCAGCCATCAAGTGGTATTGGAAAAAAAAAAAAAAAAAAAAAAAAAAAAAAAGAATTTGAAACTGTGTCTGGAGTTTTTCATTCACCTTTAGTAAATAAATTATTCATAAATTTTATTTGTTAAATTATCCGTGTGTATTCCTGAGTGTCATTTACTCGGGAAAAGGCAGCCATTAGAGTTCCTTTTCCCGAGAAAAAAGGTATAACTTTTTTCCAGGTGCTGGTCAATCTATTTCTTATTACTATATCTATGGGGGTGACATGCCTTTCGGCAATCCGTGTGGAGAAATCCCAGGCCGTAGGCAATGCGCTAGAGTGACCCAAAACCCAATCAGCCAACCGATCTACCGATTTTTACAATAAATAATAAATAAAATTTGTGATTATGAGTTCACAGTAAAAAAAAATCGCTAACATCGGTTGAAATTTAAAGATAGTCAATGAAAGTACTATATTTGATTAAGTTCAAAGCCAGCTCTGTGCCGACATATATTTTACGAATTAGCATTCTTCCAAATGAAAATCACAGTTTTTGGAGAAAAATAATGTATAATTAAATTCAAAGTCCATATTTTTTACAAATCTAGTTTTACACTTGTTGTATGTTAATTTCTAGATTGGGATTATTGTTTATATGAAATATTCATTTGTAATAGAATTGGTTCTATATGCAGCCTAAATCACTGTGTTTTATGATCAGTTTATTATCTACTCCCAAGGGAACAATGCACATATTTAGCACCACCGTTTATCCTTTTATTAGCCTGATAACAAAACGATCTGCCATAAACCAGGGTGACGTCACATAACAATACAGAAAAAAAGATAAAGGATGTGGAAGACCCCTGTGACAAATTTGGTCCCTGAGAACGGTAACCCGTGTACGATGATCAGCGCCTATAATCGAGGGATTTCTGGGCGATATTGATCAAGAATTATGGATTGTTCTGGGAATAAAAGCGAAGGGGGCTGAAAATGGTATTTAAAATAGGGCTCCAAAAAGAAAAAAGGATAAATACTAAAGATAATAGAACAGATTATCCTGATAAAGCTAAGTGATAAATCAAATTTTTACTCGGATTTTATTTAAATTTTCTTTTTTTTTTTTGCATTTAATAGCGATTTCATTCGATTTCTTTGTCTCAAATGACTGAAATTCATTCCTAATTTTGGCTATAGAATAATTATGTAAAAATAGGTCATAAGAAAGATAGTAAGTATTGGGAATAATAAAACTAATAATTACGATGCAGCTAAATGATAAATCAAGTTTTTATGCGGAGTCCATTTTGCAATAATAATAATAATAATAATAATGATGATAAAAATAATTATAACACTGGTAGATGCGATAACTAAATTAGAAATGCATAATCTTTTCTAAAAATACAAAAGTTCAGTTAAATTAAACTAAATTATTAATAATAATAATAAATAAATAATTGTAACATTGGGGGGAATGATAACTTAATAAGAAATGCATAATCATTTCTAAAATTACAAAAGTTCAGTGAAATGAAATTAATAATACTAATAGTAATAAAAATAATGATAGTTAATAATAATTAATAATAATTCTAACTCTGGTAGATATGATAACTATAAATAAGAAATCCATAATCTTTTCTAAAAATACAAAAGTTCAGTTCAATAAAATAAATAAATAATAATAATAATAATAAATAATTCTAACAATGGTTGATATGATAACTAAATAAGAAATGCATAATCTTATCTAAAATTACAAAAGTTCAGTTAAATTAAGCGAATAATATTAATAAATAATAATAATAATAATAATAGATAATAATAATTCTAACACAGGCAAACATGATAATGAAATAAGAAATGTGTTATCTTTTCTAAAATTATAAAAGTTCAGTTACCACCTTATAATGGTTTTAATATTTGTTATTTTGTAAATACCTTATCATAATTATTTTGCAGATATTTTTTAACATCATTTTTGCTTAGAGGTACGGATTTCTTAATCCTTCGAACTTGAAAGTTTATTTTTTAAAAAGACAGAAAATTTACTGTATTAATTTAAAAGACGTTGTAATTTTAAAGCAAGCTTGATAAATTTATATGAATTATTAAGAAGAGATTGAAATAAAATAACAAGCTTTTGAATTTTGGAAGCTTTTCACTCATTGATATTTAACAATAAATAAAATATTAAAAGAATTGATTTATAATTATTGTGTAAAATATTATTTTTAAAATATAGTCACTGGTTTTATTGACGTAATTGCATTACATGTATTAAATCACACAGACAGATGAGCATTGATTTAACAGAAGTTTTCTACGTTTTGATTTTTCTAGACATTCGACAACTGGTATGAGAAGGAGATTTCATCTAATGCTCAACAGATGGCGCTGAACGTTAAATAAATAAATAATAAAAAAAAAAAAAAAAAAAAAAAAAAAATCGACATTGACATCTACTATTCTGTTATCTAATGTGAGCTATACAATCTATATAATATTTCTCTAACGTGGACCAGTTTCAATTATTTTTTGTCGAAACGATACGATAGGCGAGGATAAAAAAATAATATTTATACATGGACAATATTTAAGCACGCGAACTTAGCTCAATGGACTAATAAGAAAAAATGACTACATTTGTCTGATGAGACTATTTTACGAAAAAATGTATTTTTAACAGTTGTTTCTTCAGAATCTTTGCAAGCGTCATTTTAAGCCTGGTAATATTTTACAGATATATACCGATTATAAACTTTTGTGTCATAAACTCACTAAAAAACACAATCATAAAAAATATAATCAAAATAAGAATTATTTTATTTTATTTTATATATATATTAACAAAAAGAATATACCAAAATTAATAAAAAGTTATCGCCAATATGGCGACAAAAATTTAAAAGGCGTCGTGGGAGTCCTATATTAAAACTGTACTGCGTGTGGAAGTATGAAAATCGGGTCATGAACCAGGAATTTTATTTGGAAACCTTTCTTTGGATGATTTTGGTTTCACTATTGTACAATATTAATTTGGTTTTAATAATAATTTGGCTTCTGGTAAATAAAAATTTTAATTAGGTGGTGAAATTGGTATAACATTTATGAGTTTCAAATTTTGAAGGTAAATAAGAAAAGAAATAAAGGGCGAATATTTCGCACGGGTTTGTTAGCTAAAAAATATATAAAAAATAAAATAAAATAAAAGTGAAAAATTAAGCTCTTTGATTGTAAATAAATTGCTGAGATTTATTTCATAGTTTCATTGTATTTTTTAGACCATTTAAATACTTTTATGAGAAATAGAATAGAATAAATCTTCAAAACAATGAATTTACAACTCATAGTTCAACAAAAATTCTATTATTGTTTGAAAATACTATAGAAATATTTTTTCGGTTATATATTACATTACCTCCGATATAACGTGAGATTTTTTTTTTAATTAGTTATTTTAACTTATTTGTCATTTAATAATTTTATCTTACTGCCATGTATTTTCGATTGGTGATTAAAGAAACAATTATTGAATAATAATGTCAGAAAAAAAGGCTGCATAAAACTTTGTTTAGAACAAAAGTGGAATTATATAAAGGTTCACTCTAAATGATTTAACTTTAATTTGTATTACGATAACACTGCTCTGGAGAAAAAAAAAAAAAAAAAAATCGAGCCCTAATACCATTCTTGCTGATTCTTATGTAAAATGACCTCCTGAATCCGAATATGACTCCCATTTTGCCCAGTCACCCACCGTTTTCTCGGGACACCAGCCATCCCCCACTTTTTATCACTATTCGGTAACTTTATGGCCATGGATTTGATTTGGAGAATAAAAAAGAATTAATTTTACAATTAATATATATATATATATAATGTTTATTAAATAACATTAATAATAGATTAATATATATATATATACAGTGAAACCTCTCAAGTTGGGCACCCCTCTAAATTGGACGCTTTTTCTCGGAACGGAATGTATCCATTAACATTATGTGTAGTTGGACACCTCTCTAAGCTGGACACTTTTTCTTGGAACCGTAGGTGTCCAACTTAGAGAGGTTTTACTGTATATATATATATATATATATATATATATATATATAAGAAACTAGCAGGCGACGCCCGCTTCGCTGGTCCCTATTTTTAAATGAATCACTATAATTACTGAATTCTCAGAATTGCATTAATTTTTATCACGTGAAAAAAAAAGAGAAACAAAATCTGATTAGGAAAAATGCCGCACCGGGTTCTCACTGCCTTCGGAAAAAATTCCCAAAATGCTCTAACTCTTAATTCTATTATTTCCCCCCTTCGCCCCCCCCCCTCCCGTCTATCCTAATAATTTTACATATTCGAAAATATCCGCAATCGATGATTTGTAAGTATCAAAAACCTCAATGCACCAGTTCTGAACGATCTATCTCTATTTTTATTTTTTTGTCCCTCCGCTCCCTCCCCCCTTCCCGCCCCTCCCAATAATTTTAAAAACTAAAAAATATCCGCAATTGATTTGTAGGTATCGAAAACCTCTATGTACCAATTTTGAATGATCTAACTTCATTTTTTTTTCCTCTCCGCCCCCCCTTCCCGGCGCTTCTAATAACTTTACACTTTCGAAAATATCTCCATTCGACTTACAGGTCTCTAAAACCTATCTGTACCAATTTTGAACGGCCTAACTGTATTTCTATTTGTTTTTGCCCATAGCCCCCCCCCTTACCGCCCCACTCTCTTCCCGCCCCTCCTAATAATTTTACAAATTCGAAAATATCCGCAATCGATTTGTAAGTATCGAAAATCTCTATATACCAATTTTGAACGATCTAACTCTATTTTTATTTTTTTGCCCCCCCTCTCCCCTCTCCCCTCCCCTTCTCGCCCCTCCTAATAACTTTACACTTTCGAAAATATCCCCATTCGACTTGCAGGCCTTCAAAAACCTATCTGTACCAATTTTGAACGTCCTAACTGTATTTCAATTTGTTTTTGCCCCTACCCCCCCCAGCTGCCCCTCCACCTGGGGGCTGAATTTCTAAAATTCCAGAAATTGGTTTTTAGATATTTGCATTAGCTATATTTTAGAGCAAAAATTTCACATATATCTGTTTTTTTGCTTGAGATATATAGGATTATGTGAAATCACGTTTAACGCATGTGAAATCACATTTCGCCACCCTTTCCTTGGGGACCGAATTTCAAAAATTCCTGAAATTGATTTTTAGACATTTATATTAGCTATATTTTAAAGCAAAAATTTTACGGATATCTGTTTTTTTGTTTGAGATATGAAGGATTTTGTGAAATCACGTTTTGCCCCCCCCCCCATCCCCCCCTCGGGGGGCGAATTTTGTAAAATCGCTTGCGGCGTTGAGTTTCTCGGGTCGTAAACATTAACCGTGCCGAATTTGGTCCCGATCGGTGAAACGGCCTAGGATTCTGTAGCGGACAGACAGACTCTGCTCTTTTATATATATAGATGTAATGCATAATTTCAGTGGCACCCCCCACCCCCCCTTCTTAAATTTAGAGCCATATAATTATCGAAAAGTGATAAAAATTGGGGGCCGTCCCTAAAAAACGGTGGGTTATAGGGTAAAATGGGCATCATATTCGGATTCATTAGGTCATTTTACATAAGAATTTGCAAAAATGGTGTTGGGGGCAATCTTGTTGCCGATCAGTGTTGTTGTACCAGTAGTGGACACTATAAGGGACTACAAGAGATTCAAAGGCTAAAAAAAAAAAAGCTTTTTTTTTTTTTTTTTTTTACTGTAATAAATAAATTTTTTTATTCAAAATTTTGAGCATAGAAAAGTACATTTAAAGAATATTCTGTGAAATTTTCATTAAAAATTTTGAAAAATTCAGCCGGTGGAATCTGTTTTCCGGAGTCAATTCTATTTTGAAGACGTGTACAAAGTTTCAATAAGATCGGTGCGTTACTTTTTGTGAAATCGCGTCCACCGGTTTTTTGAAGGATTTCCAAAGAAGAGATCACGCCGGTTGTTTTGAATAAAAAATGTCATTTATTATATTTAAAAAAAAAAAAAAAAAAAAGAAAGAAAGAAAGAAAGAAGAAGAAGAGGAAATGTGCTTTTACTTTTTTTCAAATGTGATTTTACTTCCTTATACAAAGTATAAACTTCCTTAACCCCTTAACGCGCGGTGTCCTCGCCACGAGGACGCAAAATTTAAGATCCAGCTGCAAAAATTCATCCCGGAAATATTTTAGCAAAAATTCACGTTTATAACATATCAGAAAAGGCCGGTTTTTTAAACCTTAAAATTTAAAATTTCTTTTAGTTTAATTTAGTTCATGAATTCCGGTGGCAGTATAATTTAAATGTTTCAAATTGTCTTGCGCCGGAAAGGGTTATGGATGTATTGTAATCCCGATTTGCGAAATTGATTGTATATCTTGCATAGTTCAAAAACGAATCATCTTAGAATGTTGCAAATTCATACGTGAGACTGACATGATGTTTAGTTGTACATCTATACGTTTCGTCCTAATACGAGCTCTCGTTTTAGAGATATCAGCGACTTTACACTATTTTCCGTGACGACTGTATGTGTGTGTGTGTATGTATCTCGCATAACTCAAAAACGGTTAGATGTAGAACGTTGAAAATTGGTACATAAGTTTGTTATAACATTTAGTTGTGCACCTCCCTTTATGGTCTTTCTGCGAATTTCCGTTTCGGAGATATTTAAGAAAATTATATTCATAATGGCAAATATACAAAGATTTTGGCCATTATATATGACCTACCATCACAGAGGTTTCAAAATAAGCTAATGATAGAGCCCGTAATGATATTATTATGAAAGTTATTCGACAATTTTGCGTGCAGAAAGTAATTTGTAAAGACATAAGCAGGTTCTAGTCGACGAATGCATTTTATTTAATGAACATTCAAGCCGTAAATAGAGCCCGTAAGGATAGCTTTATGAATGTTGCCGATATTTTTGCCTGTAGAAAGTAAGTCTTAAAGACATAAACAGGTTCTAGTCGATGAATGCACTTTAATGAATATTTAGCACGCAGATAGAGCACGTAATGATATTGTTATGAAAGTTGTCGCATTTTTGTGTGTAGAAAGTAATTCGTAACATATAAGCAGGTTCTAGTCGACGAATGCACTTTATTTTGATTTAGTTTTGTTTGTTATTTAAAGAATTTTCGAAGTATTTAGTTCAGCGCTATAAACCGGAAAAACCTTTCCGGAAAATTACAGAATTCTGTTCTTATTGAAGTTAGAGCTTCCAAACTCTGGCAATCCTAAACTACAAATTTTCGCCAAATTCGGTCGCCAAGTCGTCATATTTGACGCAAAATCTCCAAAATCGATGCCAAGACCAATGTTAGCTTTGGTTACAAACTTAGCGGCAAATATTTTTTCAGGATAGCCAGAATTAATAAATACTTTCTCCATTTCAACAGAATTAATTGTTTCAGTAAAATATAGCATATTTCACGTCTAAATTTAGGTAAAGAGAACAAAAGTAGGCCATCTATACTCGAAAGATTTTCATTAAACTAAGCTATGTATTTGCGAATTAGAAATTCTGTAATAAGCCATTCCTGAAAAAAATATAGTAGTTTTTTTTTTTTTTTTAGGAATGACTTATTACAAAAAAACTGAAAATTTCTTAAAAAAAAAAAAAAAAAAAAAAAAAAAACTGCTACTCTAACCACAAAAGTCGTGATAATAGGATTATATAGAGAGACTGGGGCACAATGTACCACCTCTATATCTCTTAATATTTAACTCTTATAGTTTATAATGAGACTCATAGATGGAAGCATGGTACTACTTCTATACATCCAAAAAACCCCATGGTAAATGCTGTGGTAGCAATTTTATACAACTTTTATGTTTTGCGCTGATCAAAGTAAATTTTCAAGTTTGAAGTTTTTTTTTTGATTTTATCAGAATAGAACTATTGACTACAAGTATAGGATAGTTGTTAAGAAAAGCTAAGATATTGTTGTTTTTAAATTTATAAAAAATATTAGCATATTTATAGTCTATATACAATTTTAATATTATTATTTGTTTTGTTTGGACATGGGGCACAGTGGCAGAGCCTGACTAAGGCAGGGGCATACGGGGCAGTTACCCCGGGCCCCCACATTAGAGGGGGCCCCAAATCGAATAGAAAGTTTGTTTCCTTCTTTAATGAACTTTTTTTAAACAAATTATCAGTATAGTGTAAAATCCAGCTTAATTGAGCCATCGTAATTGCAGAAATTTAGCTGAATTCCGCCCTAATGAATTTTTCGCAGCTAAATGACAAAGTTAACAATCAGAAGTAAAATAGATCTATAAATGAGGTGAAAATTTTAAATATCGCCATAAAGTTCGGTTCTTCATTACTGAAGTAGTAAGGCAGACGGCGGGGGAAAAGAAGTTTTTGCCCAAGTAGTGAAGCAGAGGGGCCCCCAAAGAATCTTTTGCCCCGGGCCTCAATTAAGCTAAGTCGGGCCCTGCACAGTGGACCACCTTCCAATGTGCCTAAAACTCCAAATTATATTTAATACATTAGTTATTTTAGTTAAATTTACATATACAAATATAATGTGACTCAAAATAATTAATAAAAAGAATAATAGTCTTAATGTTACAATAAAATAAATTTCTGAAAAGGGAAAATAGTTGAATAGTAGTATAATAATTATGAATATCTAAATTTAATAACTATTTGAGTTGTTTAGTATTAAAAAAAAATAAAATAAAATGATTCTGTGATATAGTAAATAGTAGGTTATATAAATTTATTGTTGTTGTTTTTAGGAATAACATGTAAAAGATAAAAGTAGAATAATTCTAGTTAAACCTATCTCACAAATATAATGTAAAGTATTAATATCTCAAAATAATTAATAAAAATGTTTGAATAGTAACATAATGTTTAATTACATATTTCATAATTTTTATAACTATATAACATTAAAAAACAAATTAAAATATATCTTATTGTTTTTAGTGATGGCACGTAAAAGACAAAGAAAATCTGATATAGAATTCTTACTCTAATTTGATTTCTTTTTTTTTTTTTTAATTCCTTTAAATTTTGGTAATTTTATTTCATGAAAATGTTCGAAATATGTTATTTAGACTAGAATTGCATAAGAAACTAATTTTAGAAAAAAAAAAAAAAGAGTAATTTATATTAATTAAACATGAACAACAGAGGTTGGTCCACTGTATCGCGGGTTGTGGACCACTGTGCCTCGGTGACGTTGCACAGTGGTCCACTTTGTGAGTGCACACAATTTATTTTTTTATTTGTAATGTATAAGAAGTATTGTTATAAAAAAATTAGGACATGTCAAGAAAGGTTTAAAGAATGTTTGCTAATTTTTTCAAGTACCTTGCTTTTTTATTTTTGGTGAAAAAAAAATTAAAAGTGTAAAAGTGGTCCACTGTGCCCCAGTCTCCCCTATACCGCCAAACAAATATACTAGTTTGGCGGTATATATAATCCTATTATCACGACTTTTGTGGTTAGAGTAGCAGTTTTTCAGTTTTTTTTTTTTTTTTTTTTTTCCGTGGTTAGAACCTATTTGCTTAGTTACAAATCCGTTACCTCACACAAAGATGTAAATGTTTTCATAACAGTATGTATATTCCAATGGGTGTATAAGGAAATCATGTAGTGTCTACATCAGATTTTTTTTTTAGCCTTCGAAAGATTATTTTTTGAACACTTAAATTTAGGATCTACAACAGTAACTAGTATTTTATTACCCTGTTTCTATTAACTTCGATTGTTGTTTGTTTCTTTGTCCAGCATAAATCTTGCAATCGATTTTGAACTAACTTCCGTATTAGCTAGACATTTGAAACTTTCAGAATAGCTCAGAACAGGATGACAATGTATTTTTTTAATATTTTTAACCAATTGTTTCGGGTCCCCGATGCCCTCAGTAGCGTTTATATGATTCAACAGTCATACAACTTCCCACTAGTTATACATTTTAAACTTTCAGAATAGCTCAGAACACGGTGATATTGCATTTTAAAAATACTTTTAGCCAATTGCTTCGGGTCCCCACTACCTTCGGTAGCGTTTATATGATTCAACAGAAAATTTAAAGCGTGGTATATAAAAAGTCCTTTTTATCTTGTAATTATTATACCTGAATTAATTGTTTTTTTCCTTTTTCCTTTTTTTTTTTTTTTTTTTAACTAGCGAATATAGTCTTAACAGCGAAATTTATATGTGGATAAGATTAAAATATTTTTTTCTTTTCTTTTCTTTTCCCTTTTTTTCTTTCTTTCTTTTTCTTTTTCTTTTTTTTTTTTTTTTTTTTTTGTTTTGAAAGTAATGTATGCAATGTTTGAATTATCCAATTTATTTTACTTATTTATTTATTTTTTCAAATCTTATATTGTTATTTTTCATTTATAATTACAGTATTTTAGAACCTTTTCTCCGTAACTTCACAACGTACAATGTCATTGTGACAAATATATTCAGAAAAGGAAAATAAAAGAGGATAATTTAACAGAAAAAGAAAAAAAAAAGACAAAACAACAACAACAATTTATTGAAAAAAAAAAAAAAAAAAAAAAAGAAATTTAAAATGGATAATAAATTAGAAAAAAATAGTTGCGACGAAAGGAAAGAAAGCTTTTTTCATGAAGTGAAAAAGAAAAAAGAAAAGAAAAGAAAGGGGGCTAGGGATCCATAGAAGTTCAAGGAAGAAAACGAACAAAAAATAAGTTTCAATGCGGTGGCTGATGGAAAGAATGATTGTTCTTTTGCAATATTAAATTAATGCACTAAAACTGTGTTTGAAAGGAAAGTTTTAAATTATATTAATTCTACAAAACTAAATAAGTCAGTCAAACTAAGTATTTTAAGCAAAAGTTTATAAAATGAAAGATGTATTATTTTTACAAAGTATTGCATTTATATTAAGCATCAAACATGATATTAAGTTCCCAACATGATATTGCACCTTGAAAAATATTTTTTCTCTTCATGTCTTTCATGTCTGCATATATATATATATATATATATATATATATATAATTTGAATAACTTAATTCCTTTACAACACTCAGCAAATGAAAGAGAGAGGAAAATACCAACATATGAAATTCTAAATGTAGTTCGAATAATATTATAGTCACGGTGATAATTTAATTTAATTACACTGAGTAGTAAAAACATATTAAAGTACTTACGCAGAAGAGAAATGACACACATAAATCATAAGCCTAACGATGAGATAATTTGCATAATCCATTAATCCAATATAAACCTTCTTCAAATAATAGAAATGGAAAGAGATAAAGTAACCAAAAGGATCTGTTAAAAGAAAAGAGAATTCATGAAATGAAAAATAGAATTTTAAATGCTGAAAACCAGAAATGATCTTCATCAGGAAACTTGCATCTCTGTCAGCATAAGCAAGATTTCTGATCGCTGTATAGCTAATTCAAGCAATATACAACTCAAGTTTCTATCTTGCAACAAAACAAAGTAAAAAAGGAAATTAGATTAAACATTAACTCAACCAGAATTGAAAAATGGAATAATTATTTTTAAGTTCACATGTAACTGATTCCAAACGGAAGTAAATAAACAGGTGGCCAAAACGAACAAACTGAAAAGAAATGATTAAAAGTAATAGTAAAGAAACGATTAATCGAACTAGTTGCTTCTGAAATGAAATATATATATTTTTTATATTTACCATGGCAACAAAATGTAACTCTTGTAGACATTAATCCAAAAATGGCGGCTACCGTTTATGATTAATCGAATTTGTTTATGTTGAAAATTAGCGTGTTCAGTTATCACCCTCTATATCAATAACTGAAAAAAAAAAAAGAAAAAGAGAAAAATGGAGTTTGCTACTTCATTCAATATCCAATAATATTTGTATCGCCCGAGGACCAATATCATCCATTCAGGGACTTGGAAAACATGAAATATCCGAATCCTAAATACAAAATTTACAAGATGAAATATAAATTGAGCCAATAATAAGCGGTTTCCACTTGTTTTAAAACCCTAAACATGTCTTTTAAGTGGCTTTTCTTTAAACAAACCCCTCCTCTACCATTCTTTATTATTTATATATTTATTTTTCATAATGGACAAAACCAATTCAACATGTTTCTAGAAAAGCGTATTTGAATTTCTTTCTGTTAATTCACTTGTTGCCATAGAAACGCCTATTTTTTTTTTTTTCTTTTTTTTCTAGATAAGGTAAGAACCGAGTGAATTTTTGATTATTTTTCCCGTAAATTTAACATTTTCGATTGATTTTTTTAATGATTTTATTCCATTATTTTCAGCCATTTTACGAAGCCGTTCAATTTCTTTATTTCATGTCACGTAATGCTAATGCATAAATATACATTATTTATCTAATTTTTCAAAATATTCTATTCAATTCAGTCGAATATTTCATATATTAAAATGATTATTTTTAGCTTAAATTTTTTGGGGAAAAAGTATTAGCAGTAAATCTCTATAAAAACTGAAATATTTAACATCGAATTTTAGATACCGATTTATTTGTTTCTAATTTAACTATTTGAGACTCCCCTTCTTTTACCAAGCGAGAAAATTTTCCATTTGTTGAAGAGAGACAAAAAAGAAATAAAATAATCGAGTAAACAATCTAAATCGAGAAAAAAAAAAAAAAAAAAAAATGAAAACCGAAGTTCATTTTTATTTTCTATGTGATAAACTTTTTTTTAAAAATCTATATAAAGGCATGTGGTAACTGTGCTTCGTTTCTTAGCAACGATTACTATATTAATTTCTTAAAATTCCTTTGGTACAGCTATGGGACTCTCTAGGCGGTTTCTAAATTTTTATTGTCATTTTGACGATGAATTAAAATGGCTATTATAATTGCCTAGGTAAAGATCTGGGCGAGAAACGTCCGAGCTAGTTTGACGCCAAATTTTAAATTTCGCCAAGGGATACTATACTAAGGTGCTTGATTTAAGGTAGGCTACTACTAATTTCTACCTTTTTATACATGACTATCCAAATTTTTCTATTGAATGTAATTGATGAAAGTGCTTTGCTACATTTTACAATGTCCACAAACACTCCTCAGGAGCGAAAATTAATTTTTCATACCCATATTGCAGCCTAAGTATTTTTTTAAGCTTTATTTTTAAATCTGGTTTTTTTGTATAATATCCCGTTTTGAAGTATTCTGAATACGAAAGTCTTATTTTTAGCGGTTGATCTGCATGTTTATCTGTTATCAGCATAGCTTAAAAACAAATAATTGCAAGAAATTCAAATTTGGTATTTTGAATTTCGTATTAGGTTGCCACTTGAATAATTTGATGAAATTTGGAATGTTGAAAGGAAATTAATAACAGCCTCCCCCCCCCCCCACATCAAATAATTGTATGCACTATAACTGAACGGAGTGTTAGGGGGTCGACAGCCCCCTTCACACAGATTTACATGTAAAATAAAACAGTTCCTAAACACATTTTAGATTGTTTTAAAAGTAGATTGAAACTTATTATCTTACCTTATTGATCTTACAAACTACCGTAATTTAGTGAAGAAAAACCGCGGGCTATCTTTAAAAAAAAAACATTCATTTTTTGAGGTCTGTGGGTTATCTATCAGTGCGGGCTATCTAATGATAATGCCAAATTCCGTCGTCCATACTTCTTGGAACAGTCGATCTTCCCCGAAAACAGAAGTTTAGTATTCGAGTTTCTCGAGCACTGATATACGTTTGTAATCTCTTATTTATTAACTAATAATCTCTTATTTTGATTAATTTGCATATACGTCTGGAGTTCGCCATCTTGTTCCCATGTTTTTGATTTTTTGCATCCTATTTGTATACTGGCTTTAATTTTGGTTTAATTTAATTTAATTTAATTTAATTTTTTTATATATACAGTGCCTTTTAAAATAATTTATTACTTTTATTTATAACTAGCAGGCTTTGCCCGCTTCGCTGGACATTAAACTTAAATGAGTTGTCAAAATGCCTCGCTGTGATTGGTAGAGGTTTTCTCGCTCCCAATGTGAAAAGTCTGGGTCCCCACTGTCTTCGGCACAACTTACCCACTTCTTTCTTCCCCACCCTCAGCGGGTGCGTTCGAAGTTTTGCAAAATTCCACTAATGTACATAATGCAGTGAAACTTAATAATAATGTTCAAACAAGAACAAAAGAGAAATGTAAACAACTGAATCGAATGATAAAGTTAAGACTATTCCATATCGTAAAATTGCAGAACATTTTATGTATACACACACACATATATATATAATGAATAAAAGATTAATAAGAACATTTTATACACACACACATATATATAGACATCAAAGCTTAAATAATTAGAATTTCAATCACTTTAATAAAGGAATTTACTAAATGGAACGTCCATTTAAATATGTTAACATCGCCACAGTTCACACGGCAACTTTTAATATTACATATGTTGATTAATATTAAAGTATATTACTAAAACTGGATTAAAAACAAAACAAAGTTATCACTATATCACTCTTACTTCAATTTCATATAATCTGTAACTCTTAGAAATAATATTGCAAGATAAAAATTTGCAAGCCACAATGCTTTACTATGGTAGAGTTGAGAATTCTTTACCGAAAACAGCTGATTTTTTATAGTCTCGAACCCAAAGGAGGAATATGGTCCATTAGATGTTTTAAAACGAGTGATGCCCGGACAAACGTGTTTTAGTCTTTTACCCCCCAGGGGGGAACGGGGGGGAATTTCTGAAAAGTTGATAGATATAATTTTAAGTTGAGTGAAGACCTAAATCCCTGCCAAGCGCCGTTGAATTCCGTCCTGCCGTTCTCAAGTGATGCCCGGACAAAAAAAGCGACATACGGACACGATGACACACACACACACACACAGGCAAAATTTTCTGAAGTCATTTTCGGCTTTCATGGGGTGTAAAACGTGAAGATATCGCAAAATTTTTCGATTCCGACAAATTTACAGACAAAAGTCTGATTTTATTAATATAGATTAATTATTTTTATGACTTTGTATATATGCCCGGATTCCCTCATCTTGTTCCCGTGTTTCTCATATTTGTTGCATGACATCTGCATACTGGTATAGTTTGATTTTATTTTCTTTATACCGAATTAGTATTTTTTAAATAATTTATTATTTTAATTTATAATTAATAATTTATTATTTCTATTAACCTGCGTAGATGTCAGAAGACTGATATCTTTTTTCCTTATTTATCTGTCACATCATCGTAACAATGCTTGCATAATCCGCGGCTTACCTTCCGGTGCGGTTTATCTAAGAGCATTGTATTTTTTCACAACATTTTAATAAGCTGCGGCTTATATACACTAAATTATAGTAATACATAATCCTGTAATCTACCTTTATAGTATTGAAATGCAGGGTAAAAGAAAATCGTGTGGAGTGATACACCAGATTACTTTTTAGTATAACAGTCTAAAATTATCTCTTTTATTTAACATGCCACAATAAATAAAATATTATTACTCAGAAAAAAAAAATGCTCTGATAGAACAACAAATTTTTTCTTGAGACTATAACAACAATAACAACAATAACGCACACACACATATATATATATATATATATATATATATATATATATATATATATATATATATTAATGCTGCACCGAGTAGCACATTGGCCGAGTAGCCGAATACCGAGTACTCGGCCGAGTACCGAGTAGTTGTAAGAAAGAATAATTGATGCATATATGAAGAAATTTGCACATCTTGAAATTAAAAAAAAGGGCTTTTGAACATAAAATTTAATTAAATGGTAAACAGTATGCTTTCATGCAGAACTTTTGTAGTGTAAAAACAAAATTAGGTTCATTGCTATATTTTGATACTTTCAGCATAGTGGATTACTAAAACCATAACTGATAACTTTATTCTTAACATCTTTTTTAGATGCGAAATTATCAAGCTCAGATAATTCTTAGAGAATATAAAAGTTACTAGGCACTAAAGCTTAATTTAAGATATATGAAATTCACATATGAAAGGGGAACATTAAAATATTTTATAATTTCAAACATGATAGGCTTCATTAATCTTCAGATCGTAGAAATGTAAAATGACAGGTGGTTTTGGGCCATAATTGCCAAAACAACAGATTTGATTATGAAAATACATTTTAAATAAAGTTTAGTGTACTTACCTTTTTTATATATAACGTAAAATGTCATAAAAGCCTTTACTCGGTTAAATGCCCCCTCCTCTTTTCACATTATTATTATTATTGTTGGAAGAATACTATATAAATGAATGCATGAGTTCGCAGTTTCCTCAAATTAGTTATTTTAAATATATTTTATAACAAATAATTCTTACTAATAATTCTTTGTAAAAACAACAGTCATATAATTAAATAAAGTTTGACTTACCTGGGTTGTCACAGGTAAACATATATCCCATTGATGAAGAACAATCTCCTTACTTATCATCAGATTGTACACTTGAGATTAGATGAAGAATACATGAATATATATTTTATAGGACTTCTGTTTTTAAACAATAACTACTTCTTTTCCTATAATGAATGTTGATTAGACTGTGATATTCTTACATAATATGTAGATCAATTATTATTTAGGATAATTCACACATTGCTGCGTAATGAAAGAATGCCTAGATGTTTAGACCTTTAATTTATTCATCTTAGACAAAAGAAAAAATATTATGATTAAATAGAATAAGAAAATGGAACGTCAGTTCCGAATAATAAAAGTTACATGATTGAAAAAAAGTATTACAGTGTACTCGTAGAGAAAACGCGACACATCGTCACGTGATGCGGCAGGTGCACCAAACAATCAGTTGGCGGGAAGCAAAAAACAAAAAGAAAGTCCGGAACAAGAAAAACGAAAGTCAATAAAAGAATCTTCTGAGATTAAATATCACAACACCCCCTCTTAAGCTCAGAAATTTTTCAATTGTTCATTAATGCATTTCTATGTCTATTAAAATCAGTTTTTGGCAGAGCTTTTGTTAGGGTATCGGCGGTCATTTCTTTGGTAGGTTTGTATTGAAGCTTGATTAGGCCTTCTTGTATTAGGTTTCGCAGAAGATGATATCTCAGCTGTAAGTGTTTTGTTTTGGACTGGAATTTATCATTTTCAGCAATCTTGATGGTAGATTGGTTGTCCTGGTACAACACTATAGGACATTGTTGCGGCAAATTTAAATCATCCAGTAGTTTGTTGAGCCACTGTATTTCAAGTGCAGCACTCGCAGCTGCGACGTACTCAGCCTGTGCTGAAGACATGGACACACAGGACTGTTTCTTCGAAGTCCAAAATAGGACACACAGGACTGTTTCTTCGAAGTCCAAAATATTGGATTTTTATCCAATATAAATAAATTTCCTGAGATAGACTTTCTATCACTTGGATCATTGGCCCAATCCGAATCCGAATATGCTCTAAGAACAGGTTCACCAGAGTTACAAAGTTTTAACTTAATATCTTGGGTATTTTTCAAATATCTAATAACCCTTTTAACTGCCTCCCAGTCTTTCGCTCTAGGATTTTCGTTTCTACGGCTTAAGATGCCAACGGCAACACTTATATCAGGTCGCGATACTGTAGAAATGTAAAGTAACGCGCCTATAGCCTGTCTGTACATTGTGTTGTTTGGTAAGAGATTGTCATTATCAGTTAATTTTATATACCCTGGTTCCATTGGTGTGTCAGAGGGCCCTGCGTTATCTAGCCCAAATTTGGTTACAATGTCTCGTATTTTATTATTTTGATCAAGTGTAATTACCCCTTTACAAGGTCTTTCTATATTTATGCCGAGGTAATATTTGGCTTCCCCAAGGTCGGTTAATGGATATTCTTCCCTAAGTTGATTAATTAGTATGTCAATATTGTGATTTTTACCAGCTATATGTAGGTCATCAACATACACAAGAATGTAAGTTTCTGTGTTATCTTTGTTACGGATATATAAACACTTGTCATGTTGACTTTGTTTAAATCCTAATTTACACAATGATTCATTAATTTTCAAATTCCAAGCTCTAGCGGCTTGTTTCAAGCCATATATCGCTTTCTTTAACTTACATATTTTATTTTCTTCGCCCTGGACAACATAACCCTCGGGTTGATGCATGTATACATCTTCTTGCAAATTTCCATGTAGGAAAGCAGTTTTGATATCTACATGCCTTAGATTCAAATTTTTATATAGTGACATGGTCAAGAAACTTCTTAGAGTGGTATGCGATGCAACTGGTGCAAAAGTTTCGTCATAGTCCACCCCGTATTTTTGAGAAAAACCCTTGGCAACAAGCCTGGCTTTATATTTCTCGACTTGTCCTTGGCTATTGTATTTGGCCTTGAACGCCCACTTACACCCTACTACTTTGGTCCCTGGTTGAGCGTCAACAAGTTCCCAAGTATTGTTTTGTCTGAGTGAATTCATTTCGTCGAGTGTGGCATTCAGCCAATTTTCTTTTTCAGCTGGGTTTTGAATTTTTAGTATATCATCAAAACACTTAGGCTCATCAATTCTTTTGTCATTTACTGCAAATGCAAATCTGTCGGGCGGAACACCTTTATTTAATCGTTGTGATCGTCGCGGCAGAGTTTGCGTGTCATCCGGACTATCGTTATCGCCCGCTATATCTATATTTATATCAGTATCTAATATTGGTAATTTGGACACCGGAATTTCATCATTTGAATTTTCATTCTTGATTTGTGATGTTTCATTATTGTGGGATTCTCTATTCTCATTTTCCAAAAATTTTACTGTTCTGCTAATTATTACATTTTTATTATTTGTGCAAATTCTGTAGCCTTTGCTACGATTATCATATCCCACAAAAATTCCTTCTTGAGCGGTGCTATCCAGTTTTCCCCTATGTATTTTATGTACATATGCGTATGCGCGACATCCGAATGTTTTTATATTTGATAAATCGGGTTTACGGCCGGTCCATTTTTCGTAAAGAGTTGAGTCGCATGAGGAGGTCGGGAGCCTATTTTGTATGTAATTTGCAGTATTTACGGCTTCCCCCCAAAAGGAATTCGGTAAATTGCTGTCTTTAAGCAGACAGCGAGCCATTTCGGTCAGCGTACGATTTTTACGTTCTGCCACGCCGTTCTGAGCACTAGAGTAAGGAACGGTAAACTGGTGCTCAATTCCTTCTTTATTCAAAAATTCATTTACTTCCATACTAGTGTATTCACCCCCGTTATCGGAGCGAATTGCTTGCACTTTTCGGCCAAATTTGTTTGCGGTCATAGCCACATATTCCTTTAACTTAGAAAATACCTCAAACTTATTTCTTAGCAAATATATAATAGTATAACGACTGTAATCGTCTATAAATGTAAGAAAGTAATATTTTCCACCTACAGTGGGGGTTTTCATAGGGCCACATAAGTCTGTGTGGACCAGTTCGAGTGGTACGGAGGCTCTAAATTGTGCAGCTTTGGGGTAAGGTGAATCAGTCAATTTTGACATTATGCATGTTTTACATTCAGTATTATGTTTGCAATCATTTAATTTTATACCCGCAGCCATGTCCTTGTTAACTAAATCTTTAATGTGGTTAGTATTTCTGTGGCCAAGTTTCACATGCCACTTGTTTATGCAATTTTCGTTATCACAAGTTTGTATTACAATGTTCGCTGTGTGTTTGTTTTCAGAATAATTTAATTGACATTCATATAAGTTATTTTTCACATATCCCTCAATGCATGTATTACCCTGATTTACAATTTTACAGGTTTTATCATCAAATACAGCGATACAGCCATTCTCTGTTGCTCTTTTTATAGAAATTAAATTAGTTTCTATTTCAGGGACATAAAGAACATTTTTAAGTGTTATTTTGTTCTGTGTGTTTTCCGAATTTACGGTATACAAATCCACAGTACCGGAACCCAAAGATTTTAGCTGCGTGCCGTTCGCGATAGTGAGGTTAGAAACGTTATTTTTAAGTTCGCGAAATTTTAGTTTATCATTGCAGATATGTGAAGACGACCCTGAATCAACAACCCAATTTACAGTTTTATCTCCAACATAAAAAGAATACAATTTATCAGCTTTTGGTTTATTGGTCCCCTCTGCAATTTGAGCGCTATCTGGCTTCTCATTGTTCTGAGAGCATATGTTGGATCTGAAGTTGGGTTTTTTGTTGAAATTTTTACTGTGACTTTTAACAGCAGAATTATTTTTATTTTTTAACTTATAACATTCTTCAATATTGTGGTTACTTTTCTTACAGTATTTGCAGAATTTCTCCGATTTGTTATGGTATTGGACTTTTAACGCTGAATTTTGAATAGTTTTGTTTTCAAGCCTTTTGGCATATTCATCAGCCAATTTGTTTCGTATATATTCAGGTGTCAGTTGGGCTTCGTCTCTCGATTCGAGACTTGTTATGAGAACGTCATACGAAGGAGGGAGTGAGCATAGCATTAATGCAGCTGGGTGCGATTCATCTATGACTTCACCTATGGCGGTGAGTCTGTCGCGTGTTTTATATATATCAGCTATATGTTGGTTAACATCACCACCTTCAATTAATTTTATGGAATAAAGTTTCCTAAGTAAGAAAAGCTTACTGGTAAGCGATGATCTTTCGTGGACTTGGCGCAGAGCATTCCAGCACTCTCGTGCTGTATCTAGATTCATAACGTACACGATTTGTTCATTATCAATAAGTAAATTGATAATAGCTCTGGCTTTTCTATTTTTTGAACGCCACTGATCGGTTATTGGGTTGGGAGGATCGTCAGTAATGACTGTAAAAAGATCCTCTTTTTGCAAGTACATTTCGATACGAAACTTCCACACATTATAATTTGTGGAGTTCAGCGGTTCAATTTGTATATCTTTTGTTGCTGACATACTTAAACAAAATTTTTGTAATAGTTTTGTTAATATTTGTTCAATTCGTAAATATTCATTTAATATTTTAAATCAACACAGTTTGGATAAATAGTACTTGAAGAAGAAAATAAAATTAAATAGTTTTCATAAAAATAAGTACTTTTCAATACTTTCGATTTAGTGTCACTTCAGTTTTGAAGAAACAAAAACAAATATTTTCGCTTACATTTTCATTTTTTATTTTATTATTTTAAATGTAGCAATTTCTTCCAATGTGCAATGAAAAAACTTTTGTCAAGAATAAATCTAAATTTTCAATTCAAAATTTCAGAATCATAATCTGTTGGAAGAATACTATATAAATGAATGCATGAGTTCGCAGTTTCCTCAAATTAGTTATTTTAAATATATTTTATAACAAATAATTCTTACTAATAATTCTTTGTAAAAACAACAGTCATATAATTAAATAAAGTTTGACTTACCTGGGTTGTCACAGGTAATCATATATCCCATTGATAAAGAACAATCTCCTTACTTATCATCAGATTGTACACTTGAGATTAGATGAAGAATACATGAATATATATTTTATAGGACTTCTGTTTTTAAACAATAACTACTTCTTTTCCTATAATGAATGTTGATTAGACTGTGATATTCTTACATAATATGTAGATCAATTATTATTTAGGATAATTCACACATTGCTGCGTAATGAAAGAATGCCTAGATATTTAGACCTTTAATTTATTCATCTTAGACAAAAGAAAAAATATTATGATTAAATAGAATAAGAAAATGGAACGTCAGTTCCGAATAATAAAAGTTACATGATTGAAAAAAAGTATTACAGTGTACTCGTAGAGAAAACGCGACACATCGTCACGTGATGCGGCAGGTGCACCAAACAATCAGTTGGCGGGAAGCAAAAAACAAAAAGAAAGTCCGGAACAAGAAAAACGAAAGTCAATAAAAGAATGTTCTGAGATTAAATATCACAACAATTATTATTATTATTATTTTGTTCTTAAAATACTAAATAAACGCACCTTTTGCTCAATGGTAGACTGTATCCGAATAGGTGATAGTTTTTTATGTTATTTTATAGTATAAAATTCAAAATCAATTTTTTCTTACCGATTTGAAAGTGTCTTACTTTTATTTGCACAAATGCATAACGAAAATTTTGTGTCAATATTACATAGAGGTTCTTTTTCTTTCTAAAATGTTTCAGTTTTGTCTGATTTATAGATGCAATTTTATGTACTAAGTTTTTATAAAATAATGTATATTACAATCATACAAGATAGTTATAATTAAAAGCTCATATCATGAATCATCTCTATACTAAGTTTGGTAACAGCCCGTTTTAACTGCAGAAAGCTGTTATAGCAAAAATTTTAATTATAATGAGTCTGTATTTATATTTTCATATTTTTTTTAGTTTAGTTATAAAATAAATATCTCTCATTAACACATTTCTTTCAATAATGCATAAAATAGTGAAATTTCCACGACTACTCGGTATTGGCAGAATACACAGCCTAAATTTGGCCGAGTACCCAGTACTCGGCAAATAGGCCGAGTAAGCCGAGTGCCGAGTACATACCGAGTACTCGGTACAGCTCTAATATATATATATATATAACTTCAACAAAAATTTTGTTGTTTCAATCACAGTATTTTTTTCTACGTACCTATTTATAAATAACACAAAAACATTAATCATAACATAATTACTACATTTTTTTTTTTTTTTTTTTTTTTTTTTAACTTTTGAGAACGGCACCTCTTTGGACAAATTGGTTCTACAGTACATATATACAATGAATTGTCCTTCAAAATATTTTATAGACTTTATCCTGAAATTTTTAATTTAAAAATTTCTGCATTCAAATTACGGGTTTTCTGTATGAATGGTGTTTGCGTATAAGATAAGAAATAATATAAAGCTGAAGTATTTTTATATCAATTTAAATATTTTTGTTTGATTAAAATACATGAAAGTATTAGATTTATCAAATTGTGATGTTATAAGTATATGATTGATGTTGAAAAACTTGAAAAAAGAACAAAAATAAATAAATAAATAAATAAATAAAAATTAAAAATTCTGTTAAAGACTTAGTTTAGTACGGAGAACTATTAATTTCAATCTGTAAAATTTTTAATTTATTTTTTTATGAGTTTTTTTGACCGTAAAACTGGGCTACGTACTTTTAAAAATGATTGAAATAAATTAAAATGAAGTGGTGCCACCTAAATTTCATACTTTAGTTAATTAAAAAAAAAAAATCTAATTGCCGTCTCGAAAAACTATCTGAACCCCTGTATTCAGAAAAATCACCCCTTTCATTTGGTACCGAAATTGTAACGAGCCATGTACTTTTAAAAATGACTGAAATGAATTAAAATGAAGTGTTCCACCTAAATTTCATACTTTAGAAAATTTAAAAAAATCTGAATATTGTTTCGAAAAACTGTTTGCACCCCTGGATTCAGAAAAGCATTCCCTTTCATTTGGTACCGAATTTGTAACGATAGGACATATATTTCTAATCTATTTTGGTGTTACACAAAGCTGGTCTACAAAACCTCCAGATTGAAACTAATAGTCCTCCGTCCTAAAAAAAAAAAAAAAAAAAAAGCTTCTTTTTTTATTCAATATGATTAGTACTGCTAACATATAGTAAAGAGTTCTCATTAAAAATTTTCTTGTTTTTCTTGTTTAGTTGTTTGAATTGTTTCTTTATTTTATTCGTTCCTTTCCTTAAGCGAAAGTAAATATTTTCAAGTCTGACTATCAAGGTTTTAATAACTGTTCTTTAAATGTCATTATTAAAAAACAAATATTTATAATGACATTTAAAATAAAAGGAATCATTTTCAAAGGTCAATAGTATTAAACATATAGTTATTTACATAGCATTTAAGAGAGATGATAAAAGAAATCGTAAATACTTTGACATTTCTTTTACCTTTTTTTATCACGATCTTAAACTCATCTTAACCCATTATTCGATGAGATTATTTACATAAAGACATGGTTAACTTCTTGTATTGGACCACTCAATCTATCAAGCACATATGGCATTAACAAATGTCATTTGATTTATGATTGATTGCTTTTCGAGGAATAGATTAATGGAAATGTAAGATTGGTCAATGGCCTTAAATCTGCAAATGTTAATCGATGATTTGTCCTTGAATCACTTTTATTATTATTATTATTATTTAAATGGTCATTTTTTAAAATAAAATCTTTTAAATAAAGGGTATGAGTGAAATGTCGGCTTTAATAATTGCTTTTACAAATAGCTATTTATTATTGAAAAATAAGGCTATAGATTTTACATTTTACATTTAATTTTTTTTTTCTTGTATTTTCTTTCATGTTTTTGAAGAGAACTAGGGTTCGGTAGATTTTATTAAAGTAAACATCAAAGAAGAAGAGATATGCTTTAATTTTTAATGAACAAATTTGATTAATATATATATATATATATATATATATATATATATATATATATACAAATGCGATTTTTTTGAAGGGTTTTTTTTTTCAGATAGTTTATTATTTTACAATACACTGTAAATAATAATAAAAATAATAATAATGAAACCTGTTCGAGAAAAAAATCTGTAACTAATCTGTTTCATAAAACTACAGAAATTAACTGTATAATCACATCTCACATATACACAAAAACACATTTTTTTCTGTAACCAGATAAAATGTATAATCTTTGACAGATTGCCGTCGAAGTTAAATTTTTTTCAGCCGAACACCAAATTGATCATGAAAAAGAGATTTCACATTAAAAATTGTCTTGTAACCCCTTAATTTGTTTAGTATATTTATGATAATTTTTCTTTCATTAAAGCTAAGTAGGAATAATAATAATAAAAATAAATAATCACTAATAAAAATAAATAAAGAAAAAAAAAAGTTAAAAATGAC
Source organism: Salticus scenicus (assembly GCA_963930645.1). Lineage (NCBI taxonomy): Eukaryota > Metazoa > Arthropoda > Arachnida > Araneae > Salticidae > Salticus > Salticus scenicus. Next base: position 137,796,776 of record OZ005659.1, on the reverse strand, counting down.
TGTAAAATCAGTATAACTTATAACTAGTTTAATAAAAAGAGTAACTATATTAGTAAATTAAAATATGAGACAAGAAACAAAATTGCAAATATTAAATAGTTCAATATAATCATGATCAGAATATTTTGTAAATAACGAAATTTCTAAATATTGGCCTTATCTCACAGGGTTCACACAATTTTATTTTTCACTACCACTAATTTTAAGTATACAATCTAAAATAAAGAATATAATAATAATAGGAGAACATATAATAATAATAAAAGAAATCTATGTTCAAGAATAATGGTGGAAGATTCCTAATAAAAAATGTGAATCTATGCGAAGCCATCTCATTAAAATCTTGTTATAAATGAATTAAAACCGCAAATATTTTATAATTTAAACAAGAACGAAAAATCATACGATACGCATTGATTATTAACACTTTCCAACTTTACGTACTTGTTGTAGAACTTTCAGTGTTGTTTGTTTACGTTATTACGCAACGGACAGACAGAAGGACTGAAAGACATAAAAATAGACTAATTGTATTCATAATCACTTTTAAACATTATTGGAAAGTGTTAAAAATGGTTAACGCAAAAGAAAATTCAGCCCTGAGATTCTAATTGCAACCCTTTATGCATCCAGGGCCTGACTATCGCACGGGCACCCGGGGCTCGCGTCCTGGGCACAAAATTTCTGAAGGGCACACATTTTGACTAATGCTTAAAATGTATGGTCTAAATCTTCCTTTTTTACGTTTTCCAACTCAACTGTCTTTCACTTACATGAGTAAAATTTTAAAATAAAATCTCACGCTAGGCTGACTGGGGGTAATTTTATTATTTTTTAGAGCCCAAAACAGAAACAGATTAATTTTTTGACCAAATAACAATTTTCGTTTGTTAAAATTCGTGGTATGTTAATAACAGTTTTTTTCCCCCAGGAGTGCTGGGGGGGGGAACATAGGGGGAAGTCTGGTTCTTCTAAGGGGCACGAAAAATTTAAAGTGCCCTGGGCACAAAAAATTTTTAGTCGGGCCCTGTATGCATCTGAATATTTTAGTGTAGTCCTGTAAATCTGAAAGCTAACCTTATCATACTTTATACAAAACATTATTTCAGCAAAGTAACAATAAGTAGCAGATTCTTTATTATTTTTAGAGTAAAAAGTTATTTAAATGTGATTTATAAAAATGTTTGTCCTAAAACGCAATGCATTGGATTTTTTTGGGGGTGTTCCTGCACACAAAAAAATTGTACAGGACATATTAATGCCTTTTTAAATTGGAAACATTCTATTTTGAACTTGAATAACAAATATCAATTTATAAAAATTCTAAAATTATTTAAAGGCACTCAGGCTGGGAAAACGCACAGATAGAAAGAAGGACAGTCGGACAGACAGATACACAAATTGCAATCATATTCAAAGTTAAAAATTGTTAAAAGATGTTAAAAACGTTTAATATAAACGACCATGCAATTCTAGCAAATTTCCAATAGCAGCCCTTTACGTAACTGGATATTTTTGTATGACCCTGTAAATCACTACAATCATACTATAGTTTATAGAAATAATTCTTTTGTGCATGTGAATAAAATATTTCAATTTCATTAAGATTTGTGCAAAGTAAAGTTATTAAATATTTGGTTTTTAGAAATACCTCTCATAGAACGCAATATTTAGAATAATTTCGGGTACTCCGGTACATAAACTTGTGCTGGTATTTACTCCGTTTTCAATGGGAACATCTGATAGGCAACTTGAATAACATATTTCAGTTTCATTAAGATTTGTTTAAAATTAAGGTATTAAACTATGGTTTACAGAAATGTCTCTCATACATCACAGTGCTTTGGGATAGTTTCGGGTGTCCCTGCATACAATACAAACCAATAGAAATATTCACTCCATTTTTAATGGGTAATATCCGATAGTGAACTTGAATAACTTATTTCAATTTCATTAAGATTTGTGTACAGTAAAGGTATTAAAAGAATATTAAAAGTATTTATAGAAATACCTTTGATAAAACACATTGCTTTGGAATAATTTCGGGTGTCCCTGTACGTAAACCTGTGATGGTATTTACTCCATTTTCAATGGGAAACATCCGATAGTGAGCTTGTATAACATATTTTGATTTCATTAAGATTTGTGTAAAGTAAAGGTATTAAAATATGGTTTAAAGAAATACCTCTCATAGAACACAATGCTTTTGAATACTTTCGGGTGTCTCTGTACGCACATCAGAGGTATTCCCTATATTTTCAATAGTGAACATTTGAGAGTGAACTTGAATAACATATATCAGTTTCAAGGAATTCCATTTATATTTACGGGAGTTACTCGTAGAGCGCGGATAGACAGTGGAGTGACACACGGACAAACAAACCGAAGTCATTAACACTTTTCAACCTTGTTGGAAAGTGTTAATAAATTAAATACGATTATGACAATATGCTGAACTAAATACAATTATGAGAATGAGCTACAACTATCAGTGTTTCCGATGAAAAATTATCTAGTGTTGAAATATATAACCATACCAACCATTCCTATTGAAAAATATTCTTTTTTTTTCTTTCTTTTGAATCTTTTTCCACATATGAAATAGACAATTATAATTATTGAGATTAGAAAGGTGTATTTTTTTGTTCCTTTAACAATTACAATTATAACCAATTCAAAAACAATTCGGAGAAGAAAATGAAACACTAATGAATGCAAGGCGTGGTCTCATTATTTTGAATAAGGCAGGTAAGTTTATCAGAGTAAATAATATAATATTATTGAAGATTTAAAAAAAAGTGTAACCGGTTGGGAGAGATTGATTGTGCCATTTCATGACATATGTATTATTCGGCCATTTATAGAAACCACGACTGCATTTAGGAAATTGATATTTGCATTGGGAATGATACTTATCAGAAGGATAGTCTGAGTTCTGCACATTGGTATTTACTACTTCATCTTCTTTTTGGGCCAATTAAAAACCGATCTGTTATCAAGCAAATAAGCTGCTAGGATTCAAACATGGGACATAGAAGTTTTTCTCGATGGCTCAATTAATGTTGATTTCTTGAGGTACAGGTATACGTACATGTGTGTATTATTATTATTATTAATTTTTTCCCCCTGGAGAAACAGACATATTTTTGACTATTTTTTTTTATACCTAAGTAATTGAATCTGAAAACTTTGCACTTGCATTTGAAAATTTGAATATGTCTCCTGCGAAGATAAAAATAAAGTAATAGTTAGATTTTATCTCTGTAGAACTTGCGTTGATTCCTCTGCCGCTTATGGTAAAAATTAGTTAAAAAAAATTATTTTACTGTTCCCTGTAAAAAGAAAACTCTCCTGAATCCAAAAAAATTGTTTCTTAGCATCTGGTAGTGTGAGTGCATGTGTATGGACCTTCTTCTGACTACATTATCTCCAAAAACTGCATATAATGCACATAACACTGTCAAAAGAAAGTCCTGTTTGTTGCCAGATATTTTCTGCAATTCAGAAAAATACGTTCTATCTATCAACGGATGGATGGATAGATGGTTGTGTTTTACGTCGCACTAGTGCTGCGCAGATGGGCAATTGGCGACGGTCTGGGATACAGTCCTAGATGTGGTCCGGAGACATGCCTTCACAATTTTGATCCTCCACGGAAGGGACGTTCTATCAACGGAAAAATTACGTTGATAGAATGTCTCTGAATAACAGAAATTTCTGGCAGCAAACTGCAGCAAATAGGACTTTTTTTTTGACAATGAATAGTGGGGAATGGAAACCGTGTGGTTGTTTCACGTCAGATTTTTTTAACGTCGTAATGATAAAGCATATTTTTCCTAGGGTTGGATACTGAAAGGACAAACGTATAAATCTAGCCATGCAATCAGAGGAAATTTATAAAACTCAATACTGCATAAACCATAGAACATTTTGCAAGAAATTGTCATACTAGCACCTTGCGGATTTTATTTTCCTTCCAATAAAGATTACGAGTTATGCTACTACGAGAATAATTCCCTGAAAGATTTAAAAATTGGTAAAATGCAGACTGCACTATTAAAAAAAAAGTATGTAAATTTACTGTAATGTTTATCGAGAGTCTCTGTAAAATTACAAGCATTTTTAGTTAAAAATAAATTATCGAGGGTCTCAATCTCTATATTTTTATTTATCAATAAAAATGAAAATACATATACCTATTTCAGAAAAGGTATTATGAATCACTAATACATTCCCTTCAATAATTAATAATATTATATTCATTAAAATGTACATTAAAAACCTTTTTTACATCTCCGTTTGCTTTTCCTATAACTTTTCACAAGGCTTAAGATAAATAATTCCCAGTAGCTTATGCTGAAATTTTTAAGTGTGATTTTTCCATTTTTTGTGGAAGTATACGCGGACAACCAGATTTTCCTTGGGACTAGGTATGTTGGAAAGTAAAGCATGCAAAGAAGATTAAAGAAAACAGTAAAAGCCCATCGAGGTGGCAGTACAAATAGATCAACCCTTTACTTGAAAAATACACTTTTTTTTTTTTTTTTTTTTTTTTTTTTTTTTTTTTTTCTGATACTTTGAAGTAATCTTTGTTTATCATCTAACAGTGATGATAACTAGTATGCTTTGCTCAGCATAAAACTTTCTTCTACATTCTATGCAAATCCGCTCAGCACAAGTAATTTAATAAAATTATTTTCTGTGATGAATGCAGATTTTTTTTTCTTACAGAAGTATAGCACAGATAGTGTCTAAAAATGTACGATTTTATGCCCTACTACTACTATCTTAAAAAATACATTTTTTCTTTCTTCCTTTCTTTTTCTTTTCTTTTCGTTTTTTCTATCTTTCTTTCTTTTTCTATCTTTTTTTTTTTTTTTTTTAAAGTAAAAAATGGATAACTTTGTTTTAAATTATCACAGACCAATGGTTCAATCATTTATTTTTTATAGCACTAACGAGTTCTTTTAAAATATACCCATATTGAAAATTTGTCTTCCTCTGGAGAAACGTCCCACCAGGATGTTGGGGCATGGCGTACTTGATCTATAAGGCGTGTTCATTTCGCGAAAAAAGGGAGAAAAAAGTGAAGCCGTTTTCTCCTGAGGTCTGCCCCATATTCCCATGATTCAGCTGGCTTTTGTTTACGTGTCTACGCGATCGCAAAGGTCGATCACTTCTCAATCGTATATGTTTATTAAGTAAATATTTTCCGAAACATACTATAAATATTAAGTAACAAATATTTCACATGTCATTACGTTATTGAAACACTTTATGTGTTATATTGTTCTAAGATAGAAAAAGAAAATGTTAAAGAAATAATGAAAATGTTTTTGAAGCTTAATATGACGTTTAAACAATGGCTTTACGAAAACTATGCTCTTTGTAGGTTAATTTAAAAATTGCTAGATTTTATCTAATTTCAGTTTTTGTCATTGATAATAAAACGTGAAATGTTATAAATTGTTTCTCACTGTTTTTACATGCATTGAAAGAAATTAATTATTTAAAAAAATAACTTTTTTACTATTAAATTAAAAAAAAATATATATATAAATACGTAATGTTTTCTTTTTATACGTGATATATTTAAACCAATTTTGTTTGAAGCACTTTGATTCTAGCAGCTGTTCCCATTGAAATCTATAGCAAAATACGGGCAGGCTTTGAATTTGGTGCAGGCTCGCGAGCGCCCTCTACAGATAAAATTGGCTTCACCTTTCCGAGGCAAATGAACACGCCTTATAGATCAAGTACGCCATGGTTGGGGTGGGGTAAGGGGGGGGAGGTGGAATTTTTTTTCCCATAACTATTATAAATAATTCTTTTTAATTTCATAATAACTCGTTAAAAATTATTCTCCTTGTGCACATTGATTAGAAATTTTTGTCTTATATCTTCATACGAAAAATTTAGATAAAACGGGATGGCAACGGTGCGAGTTAGTTTCACCAAGCTTTGATAGTCACTATTTTATGCTAAGGTGCAACTACATATAATTGATATGGAAAGATAGACATTTTTTAAAAATGGTCAAATCGTGTTTCCGACCTCTCAGAACATGTAAATCCATCAAAAACACGAATTCGAAAATTTTTACAAGAAATCAGTAATTTCTTCTGTTGAATACAGATAAAAGTAAAAATTAGTTACACAGATTTATTTGTATGTTAACATATTAAATAGACTTTCTTTTTTTCATTTTTTATATGAAAGAGAAAACTGGTTTTAAATACGAAAAATTTATAACCCAGTTAAATTTACACTGTTTATTTATTATTATTATTTTTTTAAACCGAAAACTTTAGCATCATGTGATTAATAAATTAAGCCATGCAAACTTTTCTTCTTTGGAAACTAAAATTTTACAATTAATTCGGACTTTTCCTGGTACAACCTTGTACAGCAAATATACGAAAATTTAGTTTCATGACATGTTATGATTTTTCTGAAAGAGTAGTGATGGATCACAGATAATAGTAATTACCAATGACAAGAAACTGATAAGTATTCATACTCGAAAGTAAACAATAGTTTACAAAAACGAATACTGAATGTGGAATGAATATGGCAATTTTCAGTCATATATGTATATCGCTGTTTCTGTTTACTCATAATTTTATATATTTTGTTTGTTCTCCAGTTTTATAGGCAGACACCCATAATCTCAATAATAGCTGGTTTCAATGCGGAATAAACAAATTAATCGAATATTAATTCTTTTATTATATTTAAATCTGACAAAGGTGCATATTTGCCCCACATTGCACATTTCTGGCGGTATCAGTTGCCATATATTAGATTATAATTCTTGTTCCGTTAGCTAATCATTATTTTGCATGTTTATAGTTATATATATATATATATATATTAGTTTATAACCATCCTTATATCTCAACAATTGTTCTGGGTTGTTCTCTACTAATGGTTTAATTACCTATATGTATATGAATCAATTTTTAATCGCACGTTTTTGTATAAAAAAGGGTGATCTAAATCTTCCAAATTTTGTACACAATTGTACCTTTACAAGATCTGAGCGTGTACGAAGCCCGATTTTAGATTTACTTTTTGTGTTACACAGGCCGACATGTAAAATTTTGATTTTATAATTTTGACTGATCTTTATGTATTTTGGTGTGCTGAAACCGTAAATGAAGCCAGTTTTTCTCTATCACGTATAGATTTTTGTCAATAGAGGGTGCCTGCCTATACAGTTTCTTCCCTTTCTCTTCCACCAATATAATTATGTAGTAAGTTTTATAGTATGTTTCCATTATTAATTAATCATAGATGCCTACTGTTGCAATTGTGAAGCACTAGTGCGACTTAAAACCATATCAATCAACCAACCAACCGATTGTTATGATGGTATATGTAAGAAATCGTGTCTGTAAACGCCCTGTATTGGCAAAAATCTATACGTGTGATAGAAAAATGGGTTGCATTTTCGGTTTCAGCATATTAAAAAACATAAAGGTCAGCTGAAATCATCAAATCAAATTTTGTAAACTTCATTTTTGTAAGCCTGTGATTATGTTTTCCAATTTGGCAAATTTTTGTCAAAGTTGTGAAAAACGACGCCATGGTCAAAAGGCATCAATATATATTTATTTTGCAAAAAATGAACACGAAAAAAGTATTTTGGAAAATTGACATTCTATTTAAAACAAATATATGCATTTATTTGTTTTTAGATGGCGTATAGAACTCAAATATCGGTATAGACGAAAGTTTTTGCAATAGAAATCAACGTTACCACTGTTAAAAATTTCTGTAAATTTAAGGAAATGTTTATTAAGAGTGTCTGTAAATGTACAGTAATTCTTAGTTAAAAGTACAGTCGGTAACAAAAGTGTCCGAACACTGGCAGAAATTCCTATGTAAAAAAAGTACACTTCATACGGTTTTGTTAGATAAATCCTTGTCAAATCCTGTTCTTAGTCAAAGAACATGATTCGATAAGGATTTATTTAACAAAACCGTATTAAGTGTACTTTTTTACATAGGAATTTTTGCTAGTGTTCGGACACTTTTGTTACCCACTGTAAGTAATCGAGATTCTCAAACTTTATTCTATATTTTTATCTATTTTTAATACAGGGTAGCTATAATTAAACTTGGCCTGTTCAGAGTTCTCTGTAGCTGTAACTAAAATGCGGTTTGAGTCGAAAATTTTTATATAGGCATTTCAAACGATGCGCTCAAAGATTTTGAAAATAAATAAATAAATAATAAAATAAATATAAATAAGTAAATAAATAAAATAAATAAATAAATTTTTAAAATTTCCTCTCTGAGGGAACCTACATCAAAATACAAAGAAGCATTACAGTCAAAATGTTCGAAAAGTTATGTAATAAGTAACTGTGGTCTATATTTAACATTTTAAAACCATACGACATTTAAAATCGTTATTCTTACACTTTGCAAAGTTTTGCAGATGACAGAGTGACCCGTTCATTTTCGATTCCTTGGCCGGCCCGTTCCCCCGAACTTAATCTGTGGGATTAATGGTTATGGGGCCATTGAAAGAGTTTGGTTTTTAGAAGAAATGTGTAACGTTAGATGTGTGGAGGATCACTGGCGACCGACCATCTGCGATCATCTGGTTGAACACACTGTTCATCGGCTGCAGATTTCACAACTTAATGAGGGGCCCACATTGAACAATATGGTCTCCATAGATAAACAGTCTGTAGCTTGTAACAAATAACAATTAAATCTGTAATAAATAACAATTAAATCTGTAATAAATCAAATTGTTTGTATTAAAACTTGTAGCTTGTTTGTATTTTGATGTACAGTCGGTAACAAAAGTGTCCGAACACTAGCAAAAATTCCTATGTAAAAAAAGTACACTTCATACGGTTTTGTTAAATAAATCCTTATCGAATCATGTTCTTACACTGACTAAGAACAAGATTCGACAAGGATTTATTTAACAAAACTGTAAGAAGTGCACTTTTTTTACATTGGAATTTTTGCTAGTGTTCGGACACTTTTGTAGACTGTAGTTAGAGCTACAGTGTGCTCTGAATAGGCCAAGTTTAATTATGGCCACCCTCTATTTAATTTCTCAATGAAAATTAAAAATGAATGTTTCTATTTTAGAAAAAGCATTCTAAGTCACAAATATATTGTCTCCAATAATTAATTAAAATAATACAGTCGAATCTCGTTAACGTGAATCTCAAAGGAGATAAAAAAAATTGTTCATGTTATCAGTAGTTCATACTATCAGTAACTAATTTTCATATAACTAAATTAATCTTCATTACGACGGAGATTGTGGAAACAGCTCATGTTAAAAGTAATTCACGTTAACGAGGTTCGACTGTGTTAGTAATTAAAATGCATAGACAAAACAGATTTTTTAGCATTTCTGTTTATTTCTCTGTAATTTTACATAATATATAAAATAAATCATTACCAATTGTTTTATGTTAAAACTTTTAACAGTGTTTACTACTAATTAAATGTATTTAAATATTCTGTAATACGAGTATTTTTTATTAATGGTGTCGGTATAACTTCCCTGACCGATTAAATTTTTATTTTAATATGTATTCTATGTTTATGATATTGATACACAACATACTTTGAAAAAGGTTTTATATATGTGAGCTTTTGTCGTTTGAGTTTTTATGTAGTTAAAGCGACGGATAAGATTAAGAGGGGCACCACCAGCGCCATTGAGTGCAATTTTTCCACTGTCGGAACTTTCGAAAGTTGCAAACCAAGTGTTCTCTGAAAACAGTTATTAATAACTAAAAACGATATAAAAGATTTAACTAAACCTTTTATTACATTTATGTCCGATAAATGTGTATATTTGCTCTTTCCTCACAACATTTGCAGTCGTATAGGTTGCAGTGTTCCTTCTGTGATTTACTCATAATTTTTATTTCAAGATGCATAGATATCCTCACTTTTAATAACTTTTTTTTTATTTTTTTAACACGTTAGTAGTCGCTAGCTGGTCGATTCACCGCCCATCATTTCAATGTCGCGACTTTCTTATAAAATAGCCACCAAAAATTTTTACAAGTGGCATTTGATATACATAAAAGGCGAATCGACTCGGATAATCGTCGATTATGCATCTCAAATGCCTCTTCTAAAAATTTTTTGTGGCAATTGAATAAAACTGTCGCTACACTGAAGGGATGGGCGGCGAATCGACCAACTAATGACTACTAACGGGTTAACAGTAAATAAAATAATAACGAAAAAATAAAATAATATATTAAAATTAATTCTTTTAATATATTTAAATCGGCAAAGCTGCATATTTCCCCAAATTTTCCTTTACTTGTTGGTACTCTAAAAGAATTATATATTGCCTTCAAAGTGCGTTTCTAAATAAATAAATAAATAAATAATAAAACCAATAGTTTAGTATACTGAATGCTGTATGAAAACATTTTTACCTATTTCTTTTTTAAGTATATAGTTTGCTGCAGTTTCTGTTTCACAAACCTTTTCACATTTTTGTATACTTTGTATGTATTACAAATGCATTAACATTCTTTATGTAAATCGCAGCTTTTTTAAAATAATACATAAAACAACAAAATAATAGATGGAAACTAATTCTTTTACTACATTTTAATTCGTTTAAAATGCACGAAAATTTACAGCAATCCTAATACATCCATTTAAAATTACAACAGCACATAGGTCGATTGTAAAAAATAGTAATAAAAAAATTTCACCGAAATTCTATACATTTTAATTAAAGGGACACAATAATTATCCCAGCCGTCCCCCAAACCCCAAATTATTTTAGAGGAAAATTTGTTATGTAAATTACTCATCACTTAATGCAATTTTTAAATATAATTAATTAATTTTCACTGTTAAAAATTTCTGTAAATTTAATGTAAATATTTAACAGAGTCTCTGTAAATTTACAGAAATTCTTAGTTAAAAGTGAATAATCGAGATTCTCAATCTTTATTCTGTATTTTCACGTAATTTTATTATTTAATTTTTTAATTAAAATTAAAAATGACTGTTTCTACTTTAGAAAAAGTATTCTAAGTCTGAAATATATTCTCAACAATAATTAATTAAATTAATATTAATTACTAAAATGAATGTATAAAATGAGTTTTTTAACGTCTCCGTTTATTTTTCTCTGTAATTTTACGTAAGGCTTAAGATAATAGATTACACAGAGTTTTCTGTTGAAATTTTTAACAGTGTTCTTTTAAATTCTAACCTGCATTTATGCAAGTTTTGTAGAGAACCACAGGAAATTCCGAATGGTTATGACAATGAATCAGTAAAATTGCATTAAGTGATGTTAAATTTCTTTACCTCAGTTATAAATTCACAACCGTTAACCTTTTACCGTTTTACAAAAAAATATACTACTCGGGAATATTATGAGGTTAGGCGTCAAATGAAGCACCACCTTAAAATCAAGAAACGTTTACAGCCAAAGGTAAGATGTTTTTTTGTACAAAGACACCTGCTTTCTACTACTTCTTTTCTTGTTTACACAGGCACGATCTTAAGAGAATGGGTGGAGTGCGTTATAAAGTGTGCTTTCAGTGTCCAGGTAATTTGGCTCATTGAGTGAAAATAAAAACATACATTTGAAATCTATGAGCATGTAATAGAGATGTTTCAATGGGACAGCTTCAATTATCTGTTTACTTATTTTTCATACATCTCAATTTAGTCTGCAGAAAATTACGTGCTTAAACTTTTCCAGAAACAATCATTTATTATTAAGGGAGCTTGGTACCATTGACTTGGCACCACTGAAAGTATCATACGAAAACTTATATTTCTATATAATAATAAATTGAACTAAATTAGATTAGTTCAATACAATATCCGAACGCTATAGGAGCTTTCTTAGCAGATAGCGGTTTCAGATTTAGAACAGGGAATGTAAACAGGGTTCGGCATTTAACTTGTACAAATTCCTAGTATAATTTTCGAGACTTCTATCAGCTGAGAACTAATGCTTTTATTTATTTATTTATTATTTTTTTTTTTTTTTAATTCTATACACATATTTGCTAAATATAAACTCAAATTTCTTCATATCTTCCAGTGTATATATATATATATAAATCAGCTAATGATAATAATGATTTAATAAATAATTTAATGATATAATTAATAAACGATTTTTGAAACATTACGGTCAATAAAGTGACCGTCGAAGTCGACGGGGTCCAGCTAGTTTGATCTTAAATCACACAATTTTATTTTGATTTAATCATTTTCCTTTTGTTTGAGGGCAACTGAAAATTCATTCTATAGCCGCCAACTTTTTGAATTTAAGCGATATTTGTTTGAGGTTTTCCTCGAACTAGCTCACTATTTTTGGCTTATAAATTATGCATAATGAATTTTTGTAACGCTTGCGCATGCGTAGTTAAAAGTTATTTAGAAAAAAGGCTCCTGTTTCATTAGATATTTAATATTTTTTCATTATGATTGTACCATGCTGTGTCTAATGTAGTATGCCATATTTCCTACAAACGGCTTTGCACTGGATTTAACACCCTGCATGTATTAAAAGTGGCTTTTTATGTATTTATATATCTTGAAATTTTTTAAATAAACCATTATATTTCTATTTATAAATGAGATAGCCTCATAAGGTATTATACAGATAGTTAGACGAAGCCTCTCAATGACATGCGATAGCCAGAATGCATTCCAAACATTATTTTACAGGGTGATCCAAAACATTTTATTTTCGATTAATTTTTTGTGGATCGCTATTTTGCTTTCATGACAAAATTCTCACTGAACTATGTGAAGCGTAACATGTTCTTTACACTTCTGAATTTTAAGATAATTCATCAAGTACTTTTTAAGATATTTTAAAATAGGGCTAAGACCGAATGTGCCGCATCATTTATAGAAAAGTAGTGTAGCTAAATAATTTAGAACATTTGATTGATTTGAAAAGAAAAAAATACTAACCAATTCTCTAAAAGTTGTTAATTCATAGTCTGATCTATAATTTTGTTAGTCTGACCTATTTAGTTGTTGATCTATAATTTACCATGCACTTCGGGATGCAAGACTTCCTTAAAATAAGGTTTTCTTTTACTTTAAAAGGCACACTTTTCAGAATTATATTTATTTTTACCAGAGTGTAAAAACTGCACCTAAAAATATGTTTGATGGAAAAAAATTATTTTATTGATTAACTTTTAGTCTTATTTTGCCATTTTGACAATAAGTTTCTTAGTTTGTTCAATTAACTAAATCAACTTGCTTTGGATTAACCAAAAGAATATCATTGAAGTTGGTTGGTTGGATTTAACGTTGCACTAGTGCTGCGCTATGGTCAGTTGGCGACGGTCCAGGACTCACACCTGGGGTTGGTCCGGAAACATGCTATCACAATTTTGATCCTCCATGGAGGGAATGGCTTCCCCGCCTCGGTGACCCCGAGAGGTATAATTTGAATGGGTACATGGAGGACATTGCAGCCACGACGAATTTTCCACCATTAGTGCGAGCACAAGCCACCATTAGTGTACATGACGGTCTTCGGCCGGCTCGAGTACCGAAACCACAATCTTCCAATTACGAGCTCGACGCTCTAAGAATATGGTTAAAAGAAGAGCAACTATCAACGGATAATTCGATAAGCTGACGTCAATGATCTCTCTGTAAGCAGACAATGAACGAGCAATGAATTAAATCAACAAAACTATTTGGTTAAAATAACAAAATAATTTAGGTTCTGCAACCAAAATTTTTGTTGATTTTGTATCAATGACAAAATTCGGTTAATTTAACAAATCTTTTGTTGTTTCAACAATATATTTGTTTCTGTGTAAAGCTAATAATTTAAGATCCTATGCATTTTAGGCATTTCTGGAACCTCTCTTAAATTTCTGAGGGAAAGTTTGTGTTTCGCGAGCCTATTCAGTTTAATCAGGCCCTAAACTTGTTAATCTGAAAGTAATGAAGATTAATTTATAGGTTAATAAAAAATTTAATCCGCAGTAATAGACATTAATATAAGGTTTTAAATTGCCCTAATTGATTCAAACACATATACATAAAAATAAATAAAATAAATAAAATAAATAAATAAATAAAACAAATAAGTAAAAAACTTATTTTCTCGAGATATATTCTTAAATCAAGGCATAATCAGAAAAATAAATGTAAAAAGTTTTCTTTTAATATCAAAAGTATATATATATATGTATGTGTGTGTGTGTGTGTATACTGGGTGTCCCATAAGTCTTTAGACATTTAAAAATTCATAAAAATTGAAGGAATTGGTAGAATTGAATGCGATTTACAAAAAAGTTATTCTCTTGAAGGGGAAGGGAGATTTTTTTTTTTTTTTTTTTTTTTTTTTTTTTTTTTTTTTTTTTTTTGTTGAGGGAAAAAAAAAGTTAAACTTCTCGTCAACAGAGGGCGCTGCACAGACGCGTAACGAGAAATATTCAGATCAGAGTGCTATAAATTGCACGATTTTACGATTAACGCAGCATATTTCTTATTTTGCTTCCTATTTATGCATACATGAAGTTTTAGTTGCGATGGTGACTTGGTGAATAAAGCGTCATTGGTAAAGATGTTTTTCGTGAGCTAAGAACCGCCGACTGAAGCTGTAGAGTTAGCGGTGTTGTAACTCGTTTTCAAACTGTAATTTGTGGTGATAGAAACACCTGGAATAGGATTTAAATGACTGTAAACGTCTGCATGGAAATATAGTTTTTCATGGACATTTTTGATTTGCTAACGTACAACGCCCTTTATCGATGTAATTTTTAACTATTAACTTTTTCTTTATATATATATATATATATATATATATATAAAATCCTTCATGAAAGTAATTTTTTCGCAAACCTTGTTTAAATACACTGATTTATTTAATTTTTATGAACAAAAGTCTACTGGTCTATTTTTAGTCTAATTTTTGTCTACTGGTTTACAGGACACCCAATATACATACATACATTTATATGTATATATACAGTCGGTAACAAAAGTGTCCAAACACTAGCAAAAATTCCTATGAAAAAAAAGGACACTTCATACAGTTTTGCTAAATAAATCCTTATCGCATCATGTTCTTAGACTGACTAAGACAAGAATTCGACAAGGATTTATTTAACAAAACAGTTTTAAGTGTACTTTTTTTACATAGGCATTTTTACTAGTGTTCGGACACTTTTGTTACCGACTGTGCATACACATAGAGGGTGACCATAATTAAACTTAGCCTATTCAGAGCACTCTTGTAGCTCTAACTAAAATGAATACTGAGTCGAAAATTCGTATATAGACACTTCAAAGGATGCGCTCTAGGGATTTGCAAAAAGTAAACAAACAAATAAATAAATAAATAAATAAAATTTTTAATTTTCCCCTTGGAGGGCACATGCATAAAAAAAAATAAAAATCAAACAATAATTACAGTCGAAATGCTTGAAAAGTTTTGTAATAAATAAATGTGGTATATTTCAAGCCATATCGACATTTAAAACTATTATTCTTTCATTTTGCAAAGACTTTTATTGAAAATTATTACAGATAACAGAGTGCTTATCCGTTCATTTTCCTTTCCTTGGCCGACCCGTTCCGCCGATCTTAACCTGTAACATTTTGGTTATGGGGCCATTTAAAGAGTTTGGTTTTTAGAAGAAATGTTGTAATTTTGGCCAACTTGAAGGACCATATAACGTTGCATGTGCATAGAATCACTGGCGACCAGCTGCGATCCGCTGCTGAACACACTGTTCATCGGCTACAGATTTTACAACTTAAGGATGGGGCCCACATTGGACAATATGATCTCCATCGATAAACAATCTGCAACTTATAACAAATAACAATAAATTTGTAATAAATAAAGTAGTTTGTGTTAAAATTTATAGTTTGTTCGTATTTTGGTGCATGTCCCCTCGGAGGGGAAGTTTAAAAATTTTATTTAATAATCCTTTGAAATATCTATATACAAATTTTCGACTCAATATTCATTTTATTTAAAGCTACAGATGCTCTGAATTGACCAAGTGTAATTATGGTCACCCTGTATATATATAATATATATGTATATATGTGTTTTACAATTTTCTTAAGGAGTGAAGTCTGTCTCTTCCAGTTCCAGAATATCGTTTAGATAGTTATGAACATCGAAATACAAATGCATCGAAAAATTACTATACGAAAAAAATTAAGCTATACAGAAGTCAAAATCAAATGTTTCATCAAATCAGCATCACAAATGTTTTAGTGATGTGAATTAATTTATGTTTATTCTTTCTTATTTTACAAGTTTATTTTTTTCAGTCTGTGTGAAATCATATTATTATGTAAAATAATAATTTGTTTTAATAAAAAAAAAGAAACTTTTTCCTTTATTTGTGTATTTACTTTTCTTAATTAAGGAAGTTTTGGATTTCTCAACAGAAAACGCAATTTATTGATTTGTTTCTTATAAGCATGCATTAAATAACTTTGATTGTTTGAATAATAGAAATATTCAAACATACGTAAGAAAGAAAGTATTTTGTTTCTGTAGCTTTTCACCAAAATTAAAATAACTTTGCTTTGCATTTACGCCATTTTTTTTAGCACATTCGAAAATCAAGAAATTAAGAAACATAAAGACTAAATTATCAGTTTCTTAACATCTATTTGAAAAAAAAACTTGTATTAATTTGTTATTTATTAATTCTCCGTCAGACATGATTAGCTTGTCAGGCACAGATCAAATGGTTTAGTTTAAATTAGTTAAGTTAGTTTATGTTTATCCTTTCTAATTTTTCAAGTTTATTGTTTTTCACCTATGTGAAATTGTACTATTTTGTTAAATGTAAACTTTGCTTAATAAAAAATACTTTTTCCTTGCAAAAACTTCAAGTTTTTAAGGTAGGCTTTTTGGGCACACATTGCGCCAGACGAAGGGTTAAAGCAATTGTCTTATTTCTACCGCTAGAGTGGAAAAGTAGTATGCTGTAGCTATCAAAAAACTTTTTAAATATCATTCTAATACATTAAATTCGTCGGAAAACTAAGTAACTCCTGAAAAATACTGCAAATACCACCAATGACAATCCTTCTAAATTAAGTCAGCATCGCTTTTTTTAAATCATTGCATATAGGAAATTTAATGCACTTATACACAATAGACGCTGAAATACAGCTTTTTCGTAAAAGGAAAAATAAATGCAGCATAGCAGCGCTTATTTTCGGTCCTGATATGCACCTAAATTGAGTCAACATAGTTTTTCATAATAACCATCATTTCAAGTTTTGTGTACTTATACACCATAATAACTGAAATATAGTTTTTGTGTATATGGGAAAGTTGCAGCATAGCAGCGCCTTCTACAGACCTATATGCATAGTAAAATTTAATCAGCGTAATTTTACATAAGAGTCATCTCACACATCAAGTTTGTCGCATTTAAAGAAGCTAATAACGCCTTCCTATAAATAAAGAAAATTTTAGCGTAGCTGCGCCATCTATTGGCTGACATGCACCAAAATATACAGATACCAGTTTATATCAAGGGGCAACTAAATATAAAGTTGCATAATATTCTCTACTCTAGAGCTGCTACAAAATTTTTTATCACCCATTCATACGCAGCAGACTCATACAGAGACAGACTAATAGATAATTAAACTGACAGACACCAGACACAAAACACATTTCAGTTTTCTTAAACTAACAAAATCATGTTCAAAATATCTCAAAATACATAAACCCACCGAAAACCGGAATTGAAAAAATTACATGAATTCAGTATATTTTTCTTATTAACATCGAAGAAAGTAAAAATATTTGCATAATTATTTCCTGTAAAATTTTAATTTTTTATAGCAACACAAACAAATGCATTTAATGAATCTTTTCAGATTGTAAAATGTTTGAGTGTTCTAAATTTTATTTATTCATAAAAATTTAAAAATAATAAATTTAACACGAAAAAGTGATAGCGAAAGACAGTTTTGAATTATATTAATTGTACGAAGAACTATATCATATAGAAAATAACGCATAAATGTATTATTTAAATTCTAAAACTTCTTCACAAACCATGTAACTTTATGGTGCGTGAAGAAGTTTTAAAGTTTAAATATTTATTGTACACCAGTTCTTTAAATTATATATTTAGAAATACATTAAATTAAAAACAATGCGCTGCAAAAAAAAAAAAAAAAAAAAAAAAAAAAAAAAAAAAAATCGAGCTCTGATACCATTTTTGCTGATTCTTGTGTAAAATGACCTCCTGAATCTGAATATGACTCCCATTTTTCCCAGTCACCCACCGTTTTCTCTGGACATCACCCCCACCCCCAATTTTTATAACTGTTCGGAATTTTATGGCCATGGGGAATTTGATTTAGAGAATGATAAAGAATTAATTTAACACTTAAAAACAAAATATATATATTGTTTAATAAATAACATTAATAATAAATTAAAAAAATGTGAAAAATGTAATAATATAATTTCAGTGGAAAATCCCCCCTAAATTTTCCCTTGCCGCAAATGTTCATGTTTTAGAATTTTCCAATTCTGTAGCCCCTCAGAAGTTATTTAACTGTTAAAATAATTCTTTCCAATCCAAAAAATCAAATTTATAGCCATCAAATTATCGAAAAGGGATAAAAATAGGAGGCCGTCCCAAAAAGATGGTGGGTGATAGGGCAAAATGGGCGTCCTATTCGGATTCAGGAGGTCATTTTACATAATGATTTGCAAAAATGATGTTGAGGCCAATTTTCATGCAGAGCAAGTGTAATTAATTGCCGAAACGTCAGTGGAGGCCCTCTTTTGAGACTCAAAACGGTTTTGGGCTGTGTCTGTGTGTCTGTCTGTCTGTCTGTCTGTCGCGCGATAGCAGCCGCAAAAATAGCGCTATTGACTTGAAATTTGGTACACATGTTCATGAGCCCCACGAAATCAGCTGTATATTTTTTGGTATGTATTCCATTTGTAGTTCGTATACAGGGACACGCCAAAGTTTCTCTTATCATTACGGCCTATGGGAGGAATTTGTATGTATCGCTGTAGCGGCCGCAAAAATAGAGCTATTGAATTGAAATTTGGTACACATGTTCATGAGCCCCACAAAATCAGTTCTATAGTTTTTGGCATGTGCTCCATTTGTAGTTCGTATACAGGGACACGCCAAAGGTTTTCTTATCATTACGGCCTATGGGAGAAATTTGTATGTATCGCGATAGCGGCCACAAAAATCACGCTATTGACTTGCAATTTGGTACGCACATTCATGAGCCCAACGGAATTAGCTGTATAGTTTTAGGTGTGTATTCCATTTGTAGTTCGTGTACATGGACACGCCAAAGTTTTTCTATCATTACGGCCTATGGGAAGAATCTGTATGTACCGCGATAGCCACCGGAAAAATCAAGGTATTGATTTCCACTTTTTGCCAAAATGTCAGTGGAGGCCCTCTGTTGAGACTCAAAAGGATTTTGTGTTCCGTCTGTCCGTCTGTCTGCCTGTCTGCCGTGCGATAGCGGCCGCAAATCTCACGCTATTGACTTGAAATTTGGTTCACATGTCCATGATCCCCACGAAATTAGCTGTAAAGTTTTGGGTGTATATTCCATTTGTAGTTCGTGTACAGGGACACGCCAAAGTTTTTCTATCATTACGGGCTATGGGAAGAATTTGTATGTACCGCAATAGCGGCCGCAAAAGTCCTTCGATTGACTTGCAAATTTGCGCACACGTTCCAATTTTGCATATAAGTAGCTGTATAATTTTTATTGCTATATTTTTTATAAACTGTGTATAGGGACACGCCAAAGTTCTTAACATTACCGCGTATGGGGTGAATTTCTTTTAAACGCATTTTAATATCATTACTTTGCAATGAAGAAAATGAAACTAGCGTACGAGAGTAAGATGCTTAAACTCCTGTTGTTCGAAGAAAATATGTGCTCTTAAGCTTTCTAATTAATGTACAGGACCTTACAAAAGTGTTCTGACAATGTCACGTAGTCATCCAAAGGATGTTAAATTTGGAACAATTATTAATTTTAAACGCAAAATAAGCTGAATAGATTTTACTGGTGTATACGATGTTTATGGTTTGTTTACAGAGACACAAGAAAGAATTTCGTAACATTAGAGCCTATGGACAAACTTTTATTTAGGCGCGCACTTTAATGCGTTTATGCTGAATAGAACTTAATAAAATTACTTATATTATAAAGATGCTTAAAATGTTTACTCTTAAAAAAGGTTATGTATAGACTAAATAATTTATGGGACCACACAAAATAATTCCGAGAATGTACTGTAATCATCCAAATGATGTCAAATTATTTTGAAAAAATAATGAGTTATAATTAATTAGGTTTATTCTTATTATTGGCGTTTATAATGACTGTGGCTACTTTTCCGGGATACATAAAATAATTTCGTACTATTACTTTCTATAGTCGATATTTCTTAAAAGTTTATTTTAACATGGTTACACTTCATCAAATAAAAGGAAATTTTATTATAATTTTGAAAGCATGTTTTCCTGTTGATAATTGTGGGCATAGAATTGGAAATTAGTTTAAAGGTTACGCAAAATATTTCCGATATGCTATGCAATTTTTTTTTTGTATGAAGTTTGGTAGTTATGAAATTTGGTATTTATGAATTTCAGGGAAATAATACAAGACCGTCGTTTATTAAGAAAACATATTGTTTCGTACTTGGGGGTTCGTAAGTTGTCCGAGAATTAAAGGCGAAACTTCGAAAAATTCTTCCAGAAAAATACAGGTCTATAAACCAAGTATCAGCTTCGATTCAATCAGCAAACACAGCTTAAACAACAGCCGTTAAAAGCAAAACAACAGTACAAACTGTTTAGCAATAACACATAAAGAAAGTCTCATCTAAAGTGTCTCAAAGCAAAGCAAGCATTTGACGAAACTGACACAGATCTGAGACTGACCGCCTTGGCGAAAAAATGCTCCTTTTATACTTTTCTATCGAACACAGACTGTTCTGGAAAATTCTCGTATCTCATAACGAGATTAGAGCTTCCATATTTGGTATATCCCTAATAAGGATTTTCTCGCCAATGTCGCCAAAAAAATCGCCAAGGAGAGAAACAATCGCCAAATTTGGCGCTAAATCCATTTCTTCCCTTATTGGAGCTTTTTTAAGTGTTTTTAAAGGAAAATTAGGCTATTTTAACGGTAAAACGACTAGAAATGCACAAAGTTAGCATTTTATTAACTTTACTAAACCTCGTTGAAAGAATTTATACAGAATAAAATGCAATTATGTACAATTCCGTAACACTTTATAAGATATACAAATAGAGATACAGCGGGGGGTTGAGGGGGGCGGCAGCCCCCCTCAGGAATGTATCTGATTATGGTAACAAGTCGATCGAATCAATATATACGATTATATAATAAGGAATATATAAAAATAACCTATTGAATAATGTTTGATGTAAATAGGACGTTGAGGCTCCTGATCTGCAGATCCACTAGTAGCTTTACTTTAATGCGCTTTACGAGGAAAAAGCACTGATCATTTTTGCTTGTCCGTTGACCACAGATGCAAATTATTAACAAAAAGTAGCCCTTCTGATAAATTACTGCTTGGATTATCATTATTTATTTATTTATTTATTTATTTATTTTTACGTTGATTTTTTAATGGTAATTATACATAAAAAATTAAAATTAAATACAGTATACCAAATTAATAAATCGCAATCTAAGAGATTATGTCCAATACAGATTGCAGATCGTCATTGCTACGAATCGTTATTTAATGCTGTCTCAGGAATCCGGTTATTGTGGAAATGATATGTAATGTGTTCATAGTCAAATAAGGGCTGAATTAAAACATTTCTGTTTAAAATTATTATCCAAATATATTAAGGGTTTTAATTAGAAGTAATTTATAATATATATTTTTCTTTTGATTGAAATTAAAAACCGTTAAATAAAATTTGTGTCTTGCATTCACTAGATTAAAAACACATGTACTTCCCACAAGAACGAAGATTATGCATAAATTATTTTAATTGTTTGATCTCAATAGTTAAACCTACATTGAAACAGGAAACCGTTTTTAAACTATCGTACAAAAATGTGCTCCAGATATAGCGATTCCTAGGAATTAAATATTCAGGAATCCCAGAAATAACTTTCTATCCTGGAATTTTTATGTCCTTAAATTTATTGGGCTGTTCGGAAAATGATTTCATTTTCCCCTTTGAAAATGAAAGACGATTTTCTTATATTGTATAAATATTTTATTGAATTATATATTCTCCACTTTGGTCAGTTTCTTAGCGATCTCAAGAGTTATTATTTGGCAGTATTCATAAATCAATAGTTTATTTTGTCTTCATTAGTATAAACTGGTTTTCCAGAACGTAATGCATTTGAAATGTCAAAATTGACGGAACAAAATTTGGTAAACCAGTTTTGACATTGGCGTTCTTTAAATAAATTTTATGTATACACATCGTATACTTTTTTCCTTGTTTGAACAGTATTTTCGCCTTTTTGATAGCTATGCCGAAAATGTCGCTTCCGATTTTTTTTATTTGATAAGGCACCAACCAAAACCTGTTGAGCAGAATAAACGAACTTTTTCACAAGCAAGCCTTGCTATATCAGCTGTCACAATATATAATGGTAATGCAGCTTAATTGTGAAGATGGTGTGAAAAAAATACAATTAAGTCCTCTGCTGAGAAAAACGAAATTATTTTCCGAACAATCCAATATATTATTGTCATGAGATATTTCGAAAGAAATAACTCCACAAAACTGATTTTTTTTCCTGAATGAAAACCAGAAATATTAGGTCTTTGCATAAATTCGTGCGGTTTTTTATTGCTTCATTTCATAAAAATACATTAAATCAAATGACAATTTTTAATCAAAATACTCTCCATTACTTTCTACAACCTTTGCCCATTTTTCGGGTAACAAATGTATACCACGGCGATAGAAGCTCTCGTCTTTGGAGGCAATAAAATGATCCGCGTCCGCACGAACTTTTGCAACGACCTAATATAAATAACCAATAACATTATTAAAGCAGTTTTCTAAAGTGAAGATAAAATAAAACTTTTGACCTCAGAATTTTTTAAAACGTAAATAGCATTAACTATATCCGTGGAGTGTAGGTTATTACGTATATTGTAGATAAACTATAACTGCAGATTAAAGACAGAAAGAAAGAAAAAAAAAATTGTTTGGAAGCTAGATTCTTTTGTGGAGGTAAACTATAATTCCGCATAACATAATACACATCTTCCTTTTGTCCACCAGTTCTCATGGAAAAAAAAAATATATAATCAACTACTTGCTGCTAAAGCTGTTCAAATGATATTCATATTCTCTCTATAAGGAAAATGAATAGTCCTATGTTTGCTGATGTAGTGAAATCGTGTTGGACTTGCATTGACAATTCCTCACGCAAAATTTGAATTTGCGAAGCCTATCGTGAGCATTGTTATAAATAAGGAAAACAAAGAATAGAAGGTGTTAAAAATAAAATAAAATTTTGTATCCGTAGCTTTTTAAAAATCCATTTGCAGGGAACAGATCTGGATTTTCCGGGATTTTATTTTTAATTTTTTCTGTATTCAATACAAGAAATTCGTAAAAAATTTCCGACTTCTGGTTTTCGAGAGATATACATGTTTTGCGAGCTCCAGAAAAAGATTTGACCATTTTTAGAAAAAGGCTGAATGTATATGTGTATGTGTTTGTGTAACAAACATTTCGTGTCAGTTCTAACTCAAGTAATAACACATACAGTTTTATTGAAAGCTCTTTTTTTGTTGAAACTTGACATAATTTGCTGCCTATCAACTTTTAGTGCAAACCAGGTGATAGGTGGCGCTGCTGTGCTACGATATTTTCTATTTACGGAAAGTCTATATCTCAGCATCTATAACTCATAACTGCCCAAAAATTAATAAGGTGAGAGAGCCATTATGAGAAATTATGCTGATTCCATTTAAGTGCATTTCATTCTATAGGTGGCGCTGCTATACTGCATTCTTTGTATTGAAACTTTATATATCAGTTTCTATGGCATACTTCACAATATTCACTGCATAGAATTTTATATGCGAGATGACCATTATAAAAATAAATGCTGACTTTATTTCGGTGTATATCGGCCGTGAGGTGGTTGCTGTTACTCACATGCTGTGATTTTCCACATGGCTACATCTCAGCATCTATTTGTTAAAATTTCATGAAACTGTACAATTAAATATTTTTATTATGAGAAGCTATAATTTAATAGATAGCTTGTTACGCAGAATGATATAGGAGAAAAATTTGTGAACGAAAAGTTTACTGTAGCATCCCTATATGATACACATTTAGAATGTCAGGTTTGGTATTTCTGCTATTACTTGTTCTTGAGCTATGCTGATAACAGACAGACACACATACCAACCGTTAAAAACATGACTTTTGGATTTAGAAGACCTCAAAACGTGTAAATATAACAAAAACTCAATTTCGAAAATTTGACCCAAAAACAATACTTTCTCTACAATATAAGAGAAAGTAAAAAAACAAAGCACAATTATGAGAATTGAATTGTTCCATCATTTAACAATTTTTTGTGAAGTGGAGGGGGAAGGGAGGTAGAGTGTTTTTAGAAATGCTGTAGTTTTATCTTGCTGAAGCATAAGCGCTATGAGTGTGTTATCTTTTCCTTGTTTTTTTTTTTTTTTAATCTTCTTTCACCTAATTTTCTTTTCGTTTTTTATCGAAAACAATCCTCATGATTTTCTGTATAAGTTGTGTACCCCCTTTTGAAGGCCTCTATGATGGGAACGCACATACTCACAGTCTTAAAAGACAAATGACAACAAAATTAAACTTTTCCTTGACAGATTTTTTTTTTTTTGTGTTTCTGAAATAATGTAAATTGACCATAGCGACATAAATCCCACTCATTAACTCTAAAATAATGTAATGTGAATTGTTAATTTTTCAGGATTTCATTTCTTTGTGGCATTGTTAAAGAATACATTATTTTTAATTGAATTACTGTAAGTTTTATTTTATATATATATATCGTCCCTTTCAAAAACGGTATAGGGTAAGTGCACCAGTGACTGACACTTTTATAGCAATCTCTGATGTTTTTAATGTTCTAGTCATCAGAAAATATTTTTAGAAATCTTAAGTTAGTACATATGGTATGAAAGACATTCAGAACCACATATATGCTAAAATATATACATTTGATGAGAATTATTTTTTTTTATGATTTTTTATTTGACGCCCACTCAGTATTCCAGTAACTGACACTGCCAATTTTATAAGTAATTGACCCCCAAAGTTCCAGTGTTTGACACTGCTAGTTATTCATTTTACCAGTTATTAGCACCCTGTGCTCCAGTCGGGATAGATGTCAATTACTGAGGCATGCCAATCACTGGAGCACCTTCCCTATAACAGATTTAAACTAAAAATTCAAGTGTTTAATAATGTGACTATTTTTTTTTTTTTTTTTTTTTTTTTTTTTTTTTTTTTAAGTAAGTCAGTCTCTTAAAATAAATAAGTTAATTCACCATGTGAAGTAGGAGTTCCTTTTGAGTTAAGAATGCAACATTATCAAAATGACTAAAATTAACTCAAGAATAATTTAGTTTAAATAACTCAAGTATTTTCCAATTGCTAGTCTGAACTAACTGAAATTAACTCAAGTTTAAGCTAACTCAAATAACTCAGGTTTGGGTGAATTATTTTAACTCATACAATTTAGTGAATTTAACCCAAGATAAAAGGGTGCGTTTCTTCTCGTCAAATGAGTGAAAATTCACTAAGTTAAGTTATTTTCATGATTTCATTTCAAGAGAGTACTTTAAAAACACAAAATGTAGGCAGTTTTTCACGATTCTTCTTTTTTTTTTTTAAATCATACTACTGAATTTGAAAGTTCGTAATACAGATATTATAAATTAATTTCAAAATTAATACGCAGCTTTGTGACAAATAAACTTATAAACATTCATATAAAATTTTAAAAGAATTTGATGTAAAGAAATTTGCAAAGATCGTTGAAAGTAATTAGTAATTCCCGAAATTTGAAACCAAAGAAAAATAATTTTAAAGTTTAAAAATTTGTAAAAGCTTGTAAATAATATTTCAGTGAATCTAAAATGATATTATAAATCTTATATAGTTATAATAACTATACATTTTTAATAATATATATTTTGAACATTTTCATCATCCCTTGTCCATAATTGAGCTTAAAAATTTCAAATTTCAAATTTTATGACTAATTTTTAACATAAGTAATTTTCGTCAAACTTGGGAAATAAACAAAAGTTCGATTAAGTACGTAGCCAAAAACTTACTTTTATATTGTGATATCGAAGTCCATTAAAGTAAAGAAACTTTACCTGTAAAAGTAGTTTTACGGTACTAAAACTACGAATGCGAGAAAGCCAAGAATTTCTCCGTCCAATTTTTCCACCTTATGAAAAATATAAATGATATTTACAAATTACTAACATTGTGTTGAAGTAACTTAAGCTTCTTCTTTACATTTTACAATTCTTCCGTTACTAGCAGGTGAATCTCATGTTATTATATAGAGAAATGTTTTAACACAATTATTTATTATATAATGCATTTATTAAAAGTTTTAAATTTTAATATTTAATTTTGAAGCGATAAAGTGCAAAAAAATGTACTTATCTCGCTTTTCACATTTATTGCAGTTCTTATCTTTTATTACTTTATCACAAAATATTTTTTAAAGAGGGTTTTACTTTTACTTTTACTTTCGAAAATATTAATCTCACTTTTTTCAGATTATTTAACACTTTCTACTTAGAAGGTCATAATAATTTGATAAATACTTATTACATATTACATTATTACTATTATTACATAGAAGGTAATAATAGAACTAATATCTTTTATTACCTTCTAAGAAATTAATTCTTTATAATTTCAATATTTTATTTTAAATGAATTTTACTTTAGAAAAGCACAATTTCTTTAGAAATATTTATTCCTCAACCTTCAAAATTCATCTGATAAATTGGAGTGGAGGGTTGATTTTTATACCAACTATGTGTAAAATACCAGAGCCGGGAATCGAACTTGAGCTCTCCGCTTAACGCGTGGATGCTCTACCACTAAGCTACCCTGGCTGATAACTACCACGGCATTTCTAAAATAATATTCGTTCGTAAGGTGAGAAATGCTGAGTTGGTTATCATCCAGGGTAGCTCAGTGGTAGAGCATCCTCTCGTTAAGCGGAGGGCCTGGGTTCAATTCCCGGCTCTGGTATTTTTCACATAGTTGGTATAAAAATAAGCCCTCCACTCCAATTTATCTGACAATTACTTTATTTTGGAGTTGTTTAGCATTTTATACCTTTTATTACTTTATCACAAAATATTCCTTTATAATTTCAATATATTTTCTCACTCAAATTTTACGTTCACTTTAGAAAGCATTAATCTCATGATTTTCAGATTATTTAATACTTAAAATCATTTAATACCTTATAACAAATTGATCCTTTACTATTTCAACACTTTTTTTTTTTTTTTTCGAGTTTCTCTATATATTAAAAAAAAGTTACTATTACTGGCGTACAATTTTTTTTGTCTGCGACAGCATCTTCTGACGAAGGGCAGGGTCCTTCGCGTCATGAGAGGTATCAATGTGTTCCGAGTACTCCAAGGAAGACATTTTAGCCGATTAGAAATTTCTATCATTTTAATTAAAGAAGTTATTAACTAAAAATGACAAGTTTATGAAGGTACTCTATTTGCCATTTTGAAAAAAGTTTCTTCCAGTGACGTTGTTCTTCCGTCATTAAAAATATATCTATTCCGTCAAAAAATATATTTATAAATACATTATATATTTCAATTTGACATTGTATATGAGGATTTCCATAATAATTCTTTGCTTTTATCTTGTAATATGCACTATTAATATTCCTTTTTAGTGAAAGAAAGCAGCGAATAGGCGGGTAGAGTTCTGCATGTGTTAATAAGTAAAGTGAGTCGGGGAGCAGGCGAAGCATGTGTTAATAAGTAAAGTGAGTCGGGGAGGAGGAAAAAAAATCTTTTTTTTTCGGATTGTTTAATATTTTATATATTTTATTACTTTATTATAAAATATTCCTTTATGATTTCAACATGTTTTTTCAATTGAAATTTACTTTTACTTTAGAAAATATTAATCTCACAATTTTCAGATTTCGAATATTTTATACTTTTTACAACTTTATCACAAATTAATCCTTTATTATTTCAACCTTTTTCCCGAGTGAATTTTGCTTTAGAAAAATTCAATTTCTTTATTTAGAGTTGTTTGATATTTGAAATGTTTTATTATTTTATCACAAAATATTCTCTAATGATTTCAATATATTTTTTCAAGCGAGTTTTACTTTTAGTTTAGAAAATACTATCTCACGATTTTCACATTATATAACGCTTTATATGTTTTATTACTTTATAAAAAATTAAAAATTTATTATTGCAACATTTTTTTTTTTCAAGTGAATTTTACTTAAAGAAAATACATTTCTTTATTATCGAGTTATTTAAGATTTCATTCTTTTTATTACTTTATCACTTTTTCTTTTAAGGAAAATTTTACTTTTGCTTTAGAAAATATTAATTTTACTGTTTTCAGATTTTTAGTACTTTATATCTTTTATTATTTTGTAATATATATATATATATATATATATATATATATATATATATATATATATATATTAATCCATTAATCCTTTTTTATTTCAACATTTTCTTTTTCAACTGAGTTTTACTTTAGAAAGACAAAAATTTGTTATTTCGATTTGTTTAACATTTTATATCTTTTGTTACTTTATCACAAAATATTTATGATTTCAATATATTTTTCCAAACGAGTTTTACTTTTACTTTAGAAACTATTAATCTCACTATTTTCAGATTATTTAATACATTATATCCCTTATTATTTTATATAAAAAAAAAATCCTTTATTATTTCAACATTTTTTAAAAGTAAGTTTAACTCTTACTTAAGAAAAACACAGTCCTTCTATCTTGAGTTATATAAATATTTTATAACTTTTATTGTCTTTTTAGAAAATATTATTTTATGATTTCAATATATTTTTTCAAGCGAGTTTTATTTTTACTTTCGAAGATTTCTATTTTCCGATATTTAATATTTTATACCTTTTAATATTTTATAACATATTAATCCTTTATTATTTCAACCTTTCTTTTTTTTTTTTTGGATCCAGTGAGTTTTATTTTAGATAAGCACAATTTCTTTATTTCGAGTTGTTTAATATTTTATATTTTTTATTACTTTATCACAAAATATTCCTTTATGATTTCAATGTATTTTTTCAAGCGGTTTTTATTTTTACTTTCGAAAAATATAAATATCACTATTTTCCGATTATTTAATATTTTATACTTTTACTATTTTATAACAAATTAATCCTTTATTATTTCAACATATTTTTTTTTTTTTTTTTTTTTTTTTTTTTTTTTTTTAAATTCAGTTTAGAACTTTAGATCTTCCTTTTTAGAACTTTAGATAAACAAAATTCCATTATTTCGAGTTGTTTAATATTTAATATTTTTTATTACTTTATCACAAAATATCCTTTTATGATTTCAATATATTTTTTCAAGTGAGTTTTATTTTTACTTTCGAAAATATAAATATCACTATTTTCAGATTATATAACGCATTTTATTTTTTATTACTTTACAGCAAATCAATCCTTTATTATCTCAACATTTTTAAAAGCGAGTTTAACTCTTACTTTAGAAAAATATAATTTCTCTACTTCAAGTTGTATAATATTTACACATTTTATTACTTTATCACAAAATTCCTTTATGATTTAAATACATTTTTTCAAGCAAGTTTTAATTTTGCTATAGAAAATATTAATTTCACTCTTTTGAGTTTAATTAAAATTTTTTATCTTTTATTATTTTATAACAAATTAATACTTTATTATTTTTACATTTTTTAAAGTGAATTTATCTCTGACTTTAGAAAAACACAGTTCTTCTGTTTCGAGTTGTGTAATAGTTTATATCTTTTATTTATTTATTTATTTTTTAAATAAAATATTCATTTATGATATCCATGTGTTTTTTAATGAGAGTTTTACTTTTGCCTTAGAAAATATTAATCTCACTATTTTCAGATTTTTTAATATTTTATATCTTTTATTATTTTATAACAAATCAATTCTTTTTTTTTCTTCTTTTTTGATAGTGAGTTTTACTCTTATAAAAGAAAAATATAATTTTTCTATTTCAAATTGTTTAATATTTTATATCTTTTATTAATTTATCCTAAAATATTCCTTTTATTGTTTAACTTTTTTTTTTTTTCAAGATAGTTTTGCTTTTAAAAACTCCATCCTTCTATTTTCCA
Source organism: Salticus scenicus (assembly GCA_963930645.1). Classification (NCBI taxonomy): domain Eukaryota; kingdom Metazoa; phylum Arthropoda; class Arachnida; order Araneae; family Salticidae; genus Salticus; species Salticus scenicus. Next base: position 137,766,340 of record OZ005659.1, on the reverse strand, counting down.
GTTATTGAAAATCCAATATTTTTTATTTATAACAAATTAATCTTTCATTATTTCATTTTTTTTTTTTTTCTAAATGAGTGTTACCCTTAGTTTAGAAAAACTAATTATCTCCATTTACAATATTTTTGACATATTATATATTTTATCACTTTATTAAAAACCAATTTTTGATATTTTTTAAACAAATTCGTTTTTTTTAAAAAGTGCATATATATATATATATATATATATATTTTTTTTTTTTTTTTTTCAGAATGTAAGATTATTTTTTTCTAAATGTTGTCTAATTTGAATTTTAACTTATAACCAAGTTGTAACAGTTAAAATTATAATACACTGTAGTCATAAAACATAAATTAAAATTTCTTTAATTTTAAAAGATTTTATATCCCGAATTTTTCCGCATTGAATTCTTCTTATTTTATTTTTATTTATTGTTAATAAAAATTTCCTTTAACCATTCAAATACAATAACATATATAATTTTATTGAGGTATACCGCTTTTATAAACAAACCATTAATTCTCCATTATATTCACCATTTATGCTTACCAATTTATTCCTAGCCAAATATCTGACATTTGGAGGTGTTTCTAAATTATAATCATTTTGAGTTAAATAGCTTTTAATAAAGTGTCTTTTAAAACGTATTTAACACTCACTTGTCAACCATAAGTGACCAACTATTGCCGAGAAATATTTTGGCCGTATTAATTCTTAATGACCATAAATCTTCAAAAGGACACTATGCTATGACGGTCATGAAATATTTAGACTCTAATAGTCGTTCAATGCAATTAAGAGGTTAATTAGAGCAATTGGACAAGACGGACCATAAATATTTCTGACCATTTAATGAACTGCGTCAGAAAATGTATGAATATCCCGTGCATTCCTTGATATTTATTTGAAAAGTTTTACACTTCATTTGGATTTGGAAATACATCGGTTTTAATGTAGCCATACTAAGGATATTATTAATTACGAACTTTTAACTTCATGGCACAGTTAATAATAATAATAATAATAATAATAATAGTAATGATAATAATAATAATGACATAAAATTTAGCGGGATTTTAAAATACTTTAAAATTAAAAAGTGTCCCCCCCCTTTTTTTTTTTTACTTTCCGAACACTATAGTGAGGAAAGTATTGTAAACATGTCAAAAATCCGAATGTGAGATTTTGATGTTTCTATACGTTTCGAGGTCCCCTAAGTCCGTTTTCACTATTTTTACGATGATGTATGTATGTGTGTGTGTATGTATGTGTGTATGTCTGTGAGTGAACACGCTAGCGTCTAAACGCTTTGTAAGAATAAGCTGAAAGTTGGTACGCATATTGTAAGTCACCGTAGTACGAACCCTATAGATTTTGGTGTATCTAGCACTTATAGTTTTTTTACAGGGACACAAAGAAAAATTCTTTATCATTATGGCCTATGGGACCAAAATCTTAAAAGTGCGATAGCCGCTAAACGCCTTATTCAATTCAGCAAAAAATTTATACACATATTATAGGTCACAGATACTCAATCTTTATAGATTTTGAAGAATCTAGCACTTATAGTTTTTTTACAGGGACACAAAGAAAAATTCTTTATCATTATGGCCTATGGGGCCAAATTTTTAAAAGTGTGATAGCGTCTAAACGCCTTATTAATCTGAGGAAAAATTTGTACACATGCTATAAGTCACAGTTGCAACAACTGTATAGATTTTGGTGAATCTAGCACTTACAGTTTTTTTTACAGGGACACAAAGAAAAATTCTTTATCATTATGGCCTATGGGACCCAATTTTTAAAAGTGCGATAGCATCTATACGCCTTATTCAATTGAGCTGAAAATTTATATGAATATTATAAATCACTGTTGCACTAACTATAAGCATTTTGGTAAATCTAGCATTTATAGGTTTTTACAGGGACACAACGAAAAATTCTTTTTCATTATGATCTATGGGCTCAAAGTTGAGTAGCGTTAAATAAAACATCGTGTAATATATGGAGAAAAATACTCCAACACTCTATTATGGTTTTCTCTGTTTTGTTTGTTTAACAACTCCCCTTTCTTTACTTTATCTACAAAACTGTTAATTACTCACTCAATGTTCGAAAAGTCGAGTGGAGTCACTCCAGATTTTTTTTTTTTTAAACAAAGGAAAAAAAATGAATTTTACGAAAATAGTTAAGAGTGGCATTTTAAGTAATTTTTCTGTAAATGCAAAATATATATTTAAAAAAAATAGTTTATAGTGGAAACTAAGTTGGTTCTTTTCAGCTATTTTTTAATGAAAAATATTAGTTTTTCAAGGATTTTTAAAGGATTTCTTTTTCTTTAAATTTTGCTGAAATTTTCTCTGGAATTTGGTATCCTCTTAATTCTGATACTTTAAAATGGAGAATCGTTTTCCATTTTTCTATACAGGAAAACTAATTTTAAGAAAATATTTTGAAGATGTCATTTTAAACAGTTTCTTTTTAATTGCAAACTATTTAATTCACGAGACGATTTAATTTTTTTTTTTTTTCCTTTAATGTAAGTAAGTAATTTTCTAGCATCTTAATTCAGATACTTTGAAATGAAATATTTTTTTTTTTTCTATTTTCCTGTAAAAACAAAAGAATTATAAGAAAATTGTGTAAGAGTGATAATTTAAGCTGCTGTTAATCCAAACTGTTTTTTTTTTTTTTCTTTTTTAATAAATAAAAGTTTTAAACGGTTTTGTAAGCTCATAGAATTTGATTGCATATTATTTTGAATAGGGTAAGTGCACCAGTGACTGACACTTTTAGAGCAATCTGTGATGTTTTTAATGTTCTAGTAATCAGAAAATATTTTTAGAAATCTTAAGTTAGTACATGTGGTATGGAAGACATTCAGAACCACATATATGTTAAAATAAATACATTTGATACCCATTATTTTTTTAATGAATTTTTATTTGGCACCCAATGTTCCATTAATTGACACTGCCAGTTTTTCATTTTATCAGTAATTGGCCCCCTATGTTTCATTGTTTGACACTGCTAGTTATTCATTTTGCCAGTTATTAGCACCTTATGCTCCAGTGTTAGACATAAAATGTTAAAATTCTTATATGTAAAATATATGATTTTATGATTTTTCTTATTTATTAATTATTTCGGGATAGATGACAGTTATTGGAGCATGCCAATCATTGGAGCACTAACCCTACTTTAAAGTTGAAAAACCTATTTTCCATTTTTATATCAAGACAAAAGAATTTTAAAGAAAAATAAAATGACTTTTTTAGCTTCTCTTAATGCAAACTATTTATTTTTCTGTTAAAATTTTTATTTTTTATTTCAACGTATGGAATTTGTCATCATTTTAATTTGGATGTTTTTAATGCAAAACGTTTCCCATTTTCTATAAAGTCAAAAACAGTTTTAAGAAAATAGTTTTAAAGTGGCATTTTGAGATACTGTTAATGCAAACTATTTATTTTCTGTAAAGTTTTAAAGAATATTTTCTTTAAACGCATGGATATTGCTAGTATCTTAAATCGGATACTTTGATATGGAAAAATCTGGTGTGAAACAACCACACGACTTCCATTAACCGCTATTACATGTATTATATGCATTTTTGAGAGATAATGTGATCAGAAAACATAAAAGTGACCAAAAAAGAAAATCGTTAGAGCCGTTTTTGAGATACCAACTTTCACAAAAAATCAATTATTGACCGGAAAACAATAATTACATACAAAAGAATATTTAAAAGTGGGTTAATATGGCGAGTTTGAAAAAAATCCGTACAACCGTTTTTAAAGGAACGCCTTTGCGAGGCCTGAAATTGAGCTATTTATACAGGACGCCTATCAATTTTCATGAACTAACCAACTATATCATTCGAAAGGATATCTGATAGAGTGTTTATATAGCAAATTTGAAGAAAATCGTTAGAGCCGTTTTTGAGATACGGACTTACGGTCCCACTTCCGGTTTCCGATGTCCCATTTCCGGTTAAACTCAATTATTGACAGGAAAACAATAATTACATACAAAAGCATATTTAAAATTGAGTTAAAATGGCGAGTTTGAAAAAAATCCGTACAACCGTTTTTAAAGGAACGCCCTTGGGAGGCCTGAAATTGAGCTATTTATACAGGACGCCTATCAATTTTCTTGAACTAATCAACTATATCATTCGAACTTCCGGTTTCCGATGTCCCACTTCCGGTTTTTCAATTTTCACCAAAATTTGGAAATTTCATCTGTACGCCAGACGTATTTGAATTCTAAAGTTTCGTAGGTCTATCTTTATTAGTTTCTGAGCTATAATAGCTAGAAGATTCTCCACATACATACACACACACATACACACATACATACACACTGACCAATTGCCAAAAACCACTTTTTTGGACTCAGGGGACCTTAAAAAGTGTAAATCAGGTGAAAACCCGATATCGAATTTTCAGACCGAATACAATACTTCCATTACCTACGGTAGTAGGGTAATGGAAGTAAAAATGTTTATAATTGCTCTTTAAAAAAAAAAAAAGAGAGAGAGAGAGAGAGAAAGAAAAGAAAAGAAACAATTTGTATCTTATTTATTTGATTTCGTGTATAACTGGCCATCTTTAATTATTTAGTAGCATTATTAAGCATAATTATTATATATATGATCATTAAACAACGCCCAAAATATATTGATTTACCGAACATCAGTATTCTTTAAATACAAAATTTAAACTTAATTAGCTTTGTTTATTCTTTTCCTTTAATAAAATTAATGATTAGATTATGCAAAAAAATTTGTTTCTTTATTTTGGACGTGATATTTCATTAAATATAACTGTATATCTACACAAAGCTTTTAAACACGTATTAAAGTCAGTTAATTTCATGAATTTTATAGGAACTGGTGAGAAACAACCACACGACTTCCATACCCCACTATTACATGTATTATATGCATTTTTTGGAGATAATGTCACCAGAAAACATAAAATTGGCCCAACGAAGTAAACACCTAAAATTTTTCCGGTAAGAGAAACTTGATATACGTGTAAAGACAGATAAAATAGAGTTTACATGGCGAGTTAAAACATAAGGATTTTTTTTTTTTTTTTTGGTAGAGTTATTTTTTGAAACACCAGTTTACGAAATCTAAAATGGATTTATGTAACAATTTTCAAGAATATTATTAAAGCCGTTTTTGCGATACCGAATTTTACCAAAACTTGGCATACTCAATTATTGACCGGAAAACAATAATTACATACAAAAGAATATTTAAAAGGAGTTAATGTGCGGAGTTTAAAAAATATCCGTACAGCTTTTTTTAAAAGAACGCACTTGCGAGACTGAAATTGAGCTATTTAAATAGGACGCCTATGAATTTTTCTGGAGTAAACGAACTATATCATTCGAAAGGACATCTAATAGAGTGTTTATATAGCAATTTTGAAGAAAATCGTTAAAGCCGTTTTTGAGATGCGGACTTCCCACTTCCAGATGAGTCCCACTTTCAGTTTCCGATGTCCCCCCACTTCCGTTTTTCCAATTTTCACCAAAATTTGGAAAAATCATCTGCACACCAGATCTAACTCAATTCTGAAGTACCGTAGTTCTGTCTTTATCAGTTTCGGAGATATGATAGCCAGAAGATTCCCCACATACATATGCTCACACATACATACGCACACACAGACCAATTGCCAAAAACTACTTTTTCAGACTCAGGGGGCCTTAAAACGTATAAATCAGGTGAAAACTCGATGCAGAATTTTTGGACAGAATACAATACTTCCATTGCGTACGGTAGTCGGGTAATGGAAGTAAAAATATCTCAATTTGTACTTATTTTAGAAAAAAATTATAATTAGAATATCTTTAAAAAATTTTTCTTCAATCTTTTATTCAAAGACATTCTCGAAGGTTTTTTTTTTTTTTTTTTTTTTTTTTTTAAGAACTAAAATAAAACATTAAATAAGACGTTTTGCTGCATTCTCCCTAAATCTTATCATCAGCAAGTTTTGTGAAGACCCGACTGAAGGTAGATTTTTCTTTCATGGAGTAAATAAGTGTGTAAGCTAAGACGTGGAAAATGTAGAAAAAAATGAGGAAAGTGTGGATTGAAAGTGAAATTTCCAACAATCATACAAAGGGAATATAGCGAAATCACAAAAAAATGCGATGCCAATAGCGATGCATCAAAAATCTTTGCTCGTTAACATGGGGATTGTGAAGTCGTTCCTTCACGTATATGAGTTTTAATTATAACTTTAAATAAAGGCAATAAGTAATTATTATATTTTTAATAAAGTAAATGGCTAATAAAAATAGATAACGAAATTCTAAATTACTTTTATTTATTCGCTTTTGTCTATAATAAATATCTTAATTCTAATAATACTTTATCCCTTATGCTATTAATAAATCGTCTGAGAACAAAAACATATTCCTTTTAAATGACATCTCTCAAAATTATAAGCTCTTCTAAATCATTTAATAAATTAAATATAAAAAAATGATAATAATATTATTTTCAGTTTATAAACCGTTGGATACATAATTACTTTTTATTTCTTTTAAATTTCGCGAGTCCACTTTGTTATAAATAAATTAGGCAATGTGTTTATGTTCGAAAATCATTAAAGGGTAATTTAGATTTTTTTTATCACAGGATGTGCAATAAATCCTAGTCTGACTGTCTCCCTTAAATAACGGTTTTCTGGCGATAATATTTGGCACAAGCATTGGCATAATCTGTTGTAACGAACTTGCTAAATTCAAAATATTTATATTAAATTATTCTAGAAACAATGGAATATCTTTGTCTATAAAATTTGGCTCTTTTTTAAAATTCTTGGCGTAATTCAGCAGTCTGATCTTAATTGCAATAGAGTCAACTTCAGAATTCGCTCTACATCTATTGATACGATAACATGTGACCCCGTAGCTCTCTCTCTCACCTCTACCTTTTTGCATTCTCGCAACGTATGGTCATGATGAACTTCCACTGTAAAGGAACTGTTGATTACTAAAATAAATACATTATGCAGCGAACAAGTTGTCTTCTTTTATTTTCACGGCAGTCTTTTCAGCGGTATGGACCTGGAAGATTAATTGTAACGTTCTACTGTAGAATCCCGGAATTCTACTGGACAGGGATGATAGATCTATATAGTAATTACTATATCTATGATGGGAAATGGACTACCGATATATACTACAACGCATATTATCTTCCATATTACACCCTCTCCCCCAAAATTATAAATAAATAAATACAGAGGGTGTTCACACATTTTTGTAACGATTTTGCAAATACATACATATAACTAAATATAAGAACTTTGTTTCCTAATACGTTAAATCTGGTAGCTCTTTTGTAAAACTATCATATTAAATCTTGATTTCATAGATAACATAGCATTTATTAAAACATCGAGGTTGATTTTGTTCCACGCTTCCTCTAAAACTTTCCATAGTCCATCCAATGTTTTGGGATGCCGCTTTTAAAGAACTTGTTTTAAAAGTCCAATTCTATAATAATCCATAAAAGACACGTCAGGGGACTTTGGTGAAGACATTATACTTCAATTCTGGTTTCATTTTTTATAAAAAAAAAAAAAAAAAAGTAGGACAGTAAATTTAAGAGGTATGACTTATAACCTTATCCTGATAGAACTCAAGACATTGGAGATTGTTTGGGTTAGAGGATGGAATTTCTTCTTTGAAAATACGTGTTAAAACTAGATTTATGAGAGTAATCTGAGTTAACTTTGACGTTTTTTCTAGTTTCCTTATTTTAATTTACCATAAAACCGTTAGCAAAACTTTCCTTGTTTTCTCTGAATCTACATTTTAAGTTTTTCTTTTCTTTTTTGCTAGTAAATCGATCTTTTTCTATTGCAAACAGATAATAATATCCAAGCTTCATCAATATAAACTCTATATTTTCAGTTTTCACTTATCAAATAGTTTTCATACAACAATCTGCACATATAGTCTTACACCGAGAAACATGTTTTGTATTAGGTGATGAACATCATGTTTTTTTTTTTTTTTTTTGTTGTTGTTGTTGTTGTTATGATTAGCTTTAAGTCAGATTTTATAATATTGTTCACAGTTCCTATAGAGCTGTATAAAGCTTTTACGATAGTTCTTTGGGGGATCCGATTTCTTTTAAACCATGAGATGTGACTTTAGATTTCATAGGAGGTGTACGTAATCTTTGTTGGGTATGGAATTTTTGTCGTTTCGCCCAGTTAAATGCAAACTTTGACATTTATCTTTATTTATTTATTTATTTTTAATTAATTAGTTCCTTTATTTTACGTGTAGAATTATTGAAATAATGCTTTTCACATCCTTCGTCTATTACCGAATAAGAGTTTTTCTCTTTGGAAAGCTCAAAAACATAGCCTTCAATCCATTGTTTATTTTCTAGCGACATTTTAAAGCAAAAAAATGTTTCTAATGCCGCAGAAGATAATTAAATTCTATTACACTTTGGTGTCAGTCATGTTTTTATTTTATTTTAAAATTTAAATTTAAATCCAAGGAGAAAGTCAAAATCGTCCCAAAAATCTGTGAACACCCTCTGTAAATAAAATAAAATAATTAAGCAAATAATAATAATAATAAAAATTCTTTTTGCGGAAAGCACTCTATCGGTGTTGCATCTGTTAATCAACAACAAATTCGAAGCTGCACATGATTGGTGCTTCAAAATCTATGGTTTGGTCTGAAAGACTGTTAAAAATATAAAAAATAAATATTAAAAGTGAAATTGCAACCGAATATTTAAATAGAATTTAAATAAAATTTCCGTGATAGCCTCAACTTTTTTCAGAAATATATTTATGATAATTTTTTTATTGTAAAGTCTTCCTTGTTCACACTAATCTTATACTATATACAGTCATGGATTTATTTTTATTTTTTATTTATATTGTTTTTACACTATAGATGTTAGTAATGTTGAGAAGTGTGCAGCAATCTATCGCGTGAATCATAATTTTCATTTTTCTTTCTCTTTTTAATTTTGAAAATGCTATTGCTTTCCAGCATTATTAATTCTATAGTATAGCAATCGTTGCTAAGTTACAAGTTAAAATGCGAAACTTTATTTCTTTTTGTTTGTATATACCTCAATTTGCAATTTGCGTGATGATAAAAAAAAACATATTTATTTTTAAAAAGAAATATTCTGTTTAGAATTGCACGTAAAAAAATGCCATAAGCTCCACAATATAATGAAAAAGGCTTTAAAAGAAGAATTGATTTTTAAATTTAGGTTGTTTATCAGGTACATGTTTCGACGAAATTGATTTTTGAAACTTGGAAAACCCATGATTATTGAATAAAACTTTGGAAATAGTAATTTTCTACTGATACATTAGAGGTTTCTTACCGATTAAAAAAAAAAAAAAAAAAAACGTTTAGTAGATATAGGGAAAAAATAAACGTATTTTCTAAATAAAAATGCTTTTTTTTCTTTGAGAAAATTTTAAACTGAATAATATTTCGTTTTGTTAAATTTTATCATTTGTATATTGGCATCTTTATCAAATGTTTGCACGCGCAAACACTCACACGACATTTTTTAACACGTGTGTATGCCATGCATAACAATAGAAATATAAAATGAAGTTAAAAATTTTTCATCCTTTTTTCTTTCTTATCATCGTCTCCCATTTTTATTGCTATATTATTTTTATTCTCCTTTTTACACTCATTGTTTTAACTTAATGCCTTAATAAAACCTGGTAATTTTCGGATGTATAACTAATTCATCATTAAAACTTGTTAAATTTATTCAGTCAGAAACATACGAAGATTTAAGCTGCTTGTAAGAGGAGGGTGGGTGGGTGGGGGGGGGATATTATAAACTACAATTGACAGATCTTATGCTACAGAAAGAAAAAGGGGTTAAAATGAAATTTTAATAACCTCGATAAAAATACTTAGAAAGGAATATTATTGAGGAATGTCCACATGTAAAGAAAAATCTCGTTTTCACTGAAAAAAAAAAAAAAAAAAAAAAAAAAAGAATAAATAAATAAATAAATTGCTGGACTGACATCTAGAAAATAAATTGTGGCTCTAGTAAAAATAATTTCATGTCATCTTTATAAATTCCAGTTAGTGAGCTCTAGAAACCCCTCTTTGAATTGTAGAGCATATTCTTATAATATATCGTGGTCAAACTTATTTAAAAATGTCTGCAAATAATTGCAACACAAGAGGTGGGTTTCAATTAGTATAATTCTAGTTTATGAATCAATTCTAGAAACCAAAGTGAAAATTTATAGCAACACAAGGGATTCAAAATACAATGTATCGTTTTATCATCTACAAAAATATAGATTAAAAATTCTCAATCATTTCGTCTATTTAGTTTATTTGTTTACCTTATAATACGAATAGCTCTGAAATCCATATTTCTAGTTTAGAGAATCAGAAAATGACTACTTATTCGTTCTAGATGAAGATGGTATACTGTTTTTATCAGTGATAAAATTTTAGTTTGATTTCTTTCGCACTATTTTCTATTCTGAGAATTATTTTATTCATTCATACCTAATTAATTCACAATCGGAACTATAAAGTATGATTAGTCATTCAAAAACGACATACAAATTGCTTAGAAAATAACTGGAAAATTTTTGAAAAACGTTACAAAGGAACTTTGATAAACATTTTTGCTGTAGAACGTTCAGACGTAGTCCCTTCTAGTGTCATTGACGAATCAAAATGCGAAAAGTAAGATGAAAGACAAATTGTCAAAATTATTTAAAAATTGCTGAATTACTTTTGTTTTTATAATAAATTTTTAAACAAGCGACCTCCAATCCGTGTTGCAAAATTGAGGGATTTTTTTTATTCAATATCCACCACTAAATTTCAATTGCATCGATTGCCTAATCACTTCTTTGACTTCTTTGTAAGATGTCTTAGAAATGATTAGCCAACCGTTACAATTAAAATTTGGAGTTGGTTATTGGATAAAAATTTCCAAAATCTGACAGCACTGCCTGTAATACGAAGATTTATTTTCCACCGTTGACGCATGGATATGGATGACCGTATTTGCAATATGTGTATGTATATATTATAATACACATATAATACTTTATTTTTATTTAACCCTTTGAGTGCTGAATACTCGCGGTCTATGCGGTCCATACGGACGGCGCGCGGTTGGCGCTGACGATTCAATAGGGTTTATCATCGTCTCCTTAAATCAGTAACAAAGAAGCTGTACAAAACGCCATGACGACGGCTAGAAGCAATCTTCGCAAAATGGGACTTAAAGGTGTATATTCTTCAATTTAAAGTATCAAAAGTGATTAAAAATGTTTGTTTGTCAATTTCATGCAAGTAGCATTCATGTAAGTAATATTTTGTTGAAAATAAATGAGAATCAAGTTGTCTCATTCTTATCGCGGACGCGCTTTATGCGAGTGTTGCATAGTACACTGATCATTTTTGCCTGGCGCGTATTTGCGTCTACAGTCCATACTGATAACATCTGCTAAGCGCGTATTTGCGTCCATAGTCTATATTAATGACTTTCGCTGGACGCATATGTGCGTCCATAGCACTCAAAGGGTTAAACCCATACCTTACACCACCAAAGCAATAAAACGTATTTGTTATGAATTGGGATATTGCTTATATAGTGTTATTTCAATACCCTACAAGAAGAAATTTACAAATACCAAATCTGCTTATCATGAGTGCAAAGAACGGGTCCATCTCAACCCATACAACGATTTGCATCCAAGAATTTCCTGATATCAGAGCTGAAATTCGTGGGAGGATCAATATGCTGGAAACAGAAACTGTTTCAAATAGTTCCTGGAATATTAAACAATATTCTACCAATATCATTAGCGAAAAAAAATGGGATATATGCATCCATTGAAGCAACGCTAATAGGTTATATAAATAGTTCAATCAATTAATAACATGCTAAACACCCCACATAAACAAAATTTTTACTGATACGCATATCGTCGATCTCATGAAAAAGAGGCGTATAAATAAAAATATCGCGATTTTGGTTAAAAGAGGCGAAATAAAATTTTGAATAACTCAAAGATTTTGCCTCAACCCTTTGCGGCGCACTGTCCTCGCTGCAAGCACGCAATTATAAGTTCCAACTGCAAAAACTCATTCCGGAAATTTTTTAGCAAAATTTTACTTTAATACCACTCCAGTAAAAGTCGCCAATTTCTTTTATGTTAATTTTGTTCGTGAATTCCGGTGGCAGTGCAATTTAAATGATACCAATTACCTTACGCTAGGGTTAAGTCATTCTTTGAAAGGTTCATGGTGGTATCTGTAACATGTCAAGGTGGCGTAATTCAATTTCTATTGGTCGTCAAGTTATAAAGGGTCTTATGGTTTGTATCTGAAAAGTTAATAATTTGAGTAACGCCTGTTTGTCATGAGAGCGACAATATGATCTCGCAGTATACGTATAGCATTATCACGCATCAAAAACCTATTGGCTATCAAATAGCTCTCAGGTGTAAATGCTGATTCGGCAGGAAATACCGAGGAGTCCGGTAATATTGTAGTCCGTTGCAAGTGATATACCGATACGTTGAATTCTGCAGAGACGCGATAATGTTTTAATTTCAACGCCTGGATTTTCTGTAAGTATAGTGGATAAATACTTTTATTAAGTAAGCATGAACTAAGGCCGTAGCCAGCAGAAAAATGTATCGCCAGAGTTTAGATGTTAGTATTAATGTACGTTAGATCTTGAAAAATATATCCTATACCTTCAAGTACTATAGAGTTCAGACAACAAGTGCAAGATGTAATTTTCATATAATTTTATAATTGAAAGTTTTCTTCTATGTGCTAAAATAATAACATTCCTAGAAAATAATTAAGGTATTTGTCTCTCTTTGTCTTTTTCTTTCCATTTCACATGAAATGTTTTCTAAAATTATTTTCAATTAAATAAAATCTTGATATATATTTATATATTTTACGTATATAGAATATAAAACGTAATTGCACATTTATATAAACTAAAACTAAACATAAAATTAAAGAATTTACTAAGGTATATAATTCTAATTGATTTAAGCTTTTCTTTAAGTGGTTTTTATTCGTCATTAATTTATTAAAAATTTGGATTTAGCAAAATATAAACCAACGAGATTCTTTTCTGTGTAAGCTTTTTATGAGCGATTTAGAGCCAAGCATCAAGCAGCTTATGCAACATAAGAGGGGGTAGTAGGGTCGTTAAAAATATTTTTTCCACTTTTTGCGATGTCTGCTAAAGCCACCCACCACTGTATAAAATATAACAGCTATGTTTATTTATTTATATAAATAAAATTATTAGCTCCATGTTCTTTTCGTTCTGCAATACTTTTTTCTTTCTTTTTTTTTTTTTTTTTTTTTTTTTACTGTTTGAATATACTGTGAGAATTTACCAAGAGTTATTCAGATTGAATATAGACTACGCTGTCCATGCGTGTTTCTTGATTCTGAGTAAATCCTGAGTAAATACATTCCATTTTTTTTAATTTTGTATTTTTACTCTCTGAATATATACTTTGAGAGTTCCCTGAGTTATTCAGTTATTCAGAATGAATATTGTCTACACAACCCAACATTCTAAGTAAATCCTGTGTAAATACTCCCCCCCTTTTTTTTTATTTGTGAAATTGAGATTTACGATTCAAAGACTTGCTTTCAGCTGATTTTTTATTTCAAAAAGTGATCAATTTTATAAGTTTCGAACTTGAAATCCAGATCGTTACATTCAATTCCGAAGACTGAGTTCGTGTGTATAACCATAAAATATACACACATAGAGTTTATTACCTTGGAATTCTGAATTTTGAAATTAATAGATCCTGATTGCATTTTCAGATCCCATAACTTCCGAGAATTTGAATCTTGAAATCCTGGAATTTTTAAATTGACAAGAAAGTGAACTTAGTATACCTATTTTGATTATACTTTCATTATTACGTTTTTTCAGCCAATTTATGACAATAGTTCGTATTTATATATCTTTAAAGTATTGCTTGGGTTTAATGATACTCTTGCAAAGATGAAAAATTACATTCTTCTGTAATTCTTTTAAAAACACATTTTTCTATAAAATGATTTCATCAGACAAATCACAACTATCGTCATTTTCCTGATTTAGATCACTGAACTAAGTCCGACTGCTTATATTCCATGTAATGAATATTATTTTTTTTTATCCTCACGTATGTTATTAATTATGTCACTATGGTATCGTTTCGAGAAAATTTAATCGTAACTGGTCCACGTTAGAGAAATATTTATACAGATGCTCTTTTTTTATTTACACCTTACACAGAAGTTTGTTGATTACTTATGTTGAGGCTAAGTGTCCTTCATTACCGTACTGCCCTGTGCTATCTATATAATATTTCTCTAACGTGGACCAGTTACGATTATATTTTGTCGAAACGATACAATAGTGACAGTAAAATACGCGAGGATAAAAAATAATATACAAGTAATATTTAAGCAAGCGGACTCAGTTCAGTGATATAATAAAATAAATAATGACGACATTTGTCTGATGAGATCATTTTATAGAAAAACTTATTTTTAAAAGTTGCATCTTTGCAGTCCTTGCAAGCGTCATTTTAAACCTAGCAATACTTTAAAGATATAAACAAAATATGAACTTTTTTCATAAATTGACTGAAAAACGCAGTAATAAAAAGTATAATCAAATTAGGTACTAAGTGTTTTTAACAAAAAATTATGCCAAAATGAATAAATAATAATAAAATAAAATAAAAGGGATCTCGCTAACATGGCGGCAAAAATTTAAAAATATAGCCATAGGGGTCCTTTATTAAAGCTGTTTTGCCTATGGGAAAATATGAAAACTGGGTCGTCAATCATGAATTTTATTTTGAAACTTTTCTTTGAATGATTTGGTTTAACTAACATTAGCGTTTCATCCCACAAAAGCTAGTAATAATTTGGCTTCTGGTGAATTAAAATTTTAATTGGATGGTGAAATTGGTATAAAGCTTATAAGTTTCAAATTTTAAAGGTAAATAAAAAGAAGAAATAAACTGTGAAAATTTCGCGCGGGTTTTACTACTAATGAAATAATTGTGTTAGAAATGTTCATTTGAAAAGTATATATTTTAACTCCACGTAGTAACAAAAAATTATATCATGATATTCATTTTCATAAGAGAAAAATTTTGTACAACCTATATTATTCAAATTTTGTAGCTACTTCAACATTTTTATTTGACAGTACAAATTTTCAGATAGAAACGAATATACAAATGACAATTTTTTAAGCGTAGATAAAAAAAAAAAAAAAAGAAAAGCTATGAGTAAACAATGATTATATTTTAAAGTAGCAGGCTTTGCCCGCTTCGCTGGACATTAAACTTAAATAAGTTGTCAAAATCCCATATCTTTATTAATAAACTAAGTTCTCGCTGTGATTGGTAGAGGTTTTCTCGCTCGCAAAGTGAGGAGTCTAGGTCTCCACTGTCTTCGACACAATTTACCCACTTCTTACTTCCCCTTCCTCAGCAGGTGAGTTCCAAATTTTGCAAAATCACATTAATGTACATAATGCGTACACTTAATCAATATCCAGTCTGGGTCCCCACTGCCTTCGATAAACTTACCCACATCTTACTTCCCCTTCCCCAACGGGTGAGTTCGAAGTTTTGCAAAATCCCACTAATGTACATAATGCGTACACTTAATCAATATCCGCACACCAAAATTCGCCATTCGAAGATAATTCAAAGCGAATTCAAACGGAAAAACAGGTTTTTACACATGTTTATTGGGAACGACTTCAGTATAACCCCACAAAGATATTTGGCGATTTTTTTGTTGGCGATTATGGCTAAATCATAAATCAAAAAATCATAAATCATATATGATAAATGATAAAATCATAATCCAAATCATAAATCATAAATCCAAAATAAACAACATATTAGGCTGCCATATTATATCTCAAACAGTCCAGAGCGACATCGTTATCCTTCAAAACGGCGCCAAAGAAAAATCGCCAAATTCAGCTGTGGGGTTATACTGAAGTTATACCGTTTATTGCCCTCCGACTCCGAGAAGCAGGGGGGGGGGGGGATTTCGAATTTCGTGAAATCCAGTTACAATAAGTGCCGGATGCAAACAAACAATTTACGCACCAAATTTCGTGACCACAGAAGTCTTTATTAGAAAATATTATAAATAAATAAATGCAAAACGCACAGCTTTAGTATGGGAAACCTTTGGTAACTTTAAATATTTTAAGCCATTTTTGCGATGAACTGAATTGGCTATCTCAATTGTGCAATTAAAGATCTTGGCGAGAAACGTCCGAGCAACTTCGGTTCCGAATTTCAAATTTTGCCAAAGGGATCCAATACTAAAGCTGTTCCATACACAAAATAAATAAATAAATAAAATAAAATAAAATAAAAACTCTTTTCTGGTATTTACAAAATAAAAATAAAAAATCTTAATAAAATCCAAATTATAATCATTTACAATTAAGGGGAGAACATACAAAAAACCTCATAAGGTACATAATATTAACAAAAATTTTGTTTTACTGCAGGAAAGAAAAGTGCTGCTTAATTAAATAAAAATATTAAACTAATGCCAAATATCGCTATGAAAATGTTTATCCACATACAAATTCCTGATTAAAAAAAAAAAAAAAAAACTTTTGTAGGTATTTTTCTCTTTAATTTTTATTTTTATTCACGTGAAATTGAAAATATTTCATTTTAATTCTGGAAAATAAAAATATATATAAATTCCTATATATAAATATAAAACGTTTTACCGAATCTGGGTTGAAAACGGAAAAAGGGTAAAATAAATTAGAAATATCAGACCTATATTTATAAATTTGATACCAAATAAAAGGGGCGATTTTTCTGAATCCAGGGGTGCAAACAGTTTTTCGATGCGACAATTAGATTTTTTAAAAACAACTAAAGTATGAAATTTAAGTGAAAACGGAAAAACGTAAAAAGGGAAAAATAAATTAGAAGTATCAGACTTATCGTTACAAATTCAGTACCAAATGAAAGGAGGGATTTTTCTGAATCCTGGGGTGTAAACAGTTTTTCGATACGACAATTAGATTTTTTAAAATTAACTAAAGTATGAAACTTAGATGGCAACACTTCATTTCAATCTTTTCATAATTTGTAGTCCGAATCACGCGAATAAAAAAGTCTTTAACTTAAAAATTTATTTTTATATTTTATTTTTCCATTCAAAGCGTTTTAGTGAAAAAATATTTATGGCGCATGCGCAGGCGTTTTTTACCCATAATTCAAAAACTATTCATAATTTTGAAAATTTCTATAGATATTATTTTAAGTTGGGTGAAGACCTAAGTTTCTGCCAAGCGCCGTTGAATTCCGTCCAGCCGTTCTCGAGTGCGATGCCCGGACAAACGTGATTTAGTCTTTTACCCCCTAGGGGGGGAACGGGGGGGAATTTCTGAAAAGTTGATAGATATAATTTTAAGTTGGGTGAAGACCTAAGTTCCTGCCAAGCGCCGTTGAATTCCGTCCAGCCGTTCTCAAGTGATGCCCGGACAAAAAAAGCGACATTCGGACACGATGACACACACACACAGGCAAAATTTTCTGAAGTCATTTTCGGCTTTCATGGGGTGTGAAACGTGAAGATATCGCAAAATTTTTTGATTCCGACAAATTTACAGACAAAAGTCTGATTTTATTAATATAGATGAAGAATTCCAGTTCCTATTTAAATAACCTATATAAGTTTCGTTGTAAGTTAGAATAATTTTTACAAAAGTGATATATGAGAGAACAAGCGAGTATATATTCTAATATAAACAAGCCAATGGTGCGGATTTACCAGCAACATTATAAAAACAAAAAGTGTAAATGAACTTTTTCCATTAAGTTTTAAAAGTAAAATCCTGTTAAAAAATTCCGGGAGAAAATCTTGCAATTGGGAATTTAACCCTTAACTGCCTGATTAAAAAAAAAAAAAAAAAATCGATTTAAAAATGTTTTTCGGTTTTCATTTCTTAAATAAATCCTGGGAAAAATACTTTAAAAAATCATGTATTATTTTAAGTATGGTTTACGTCTAAAAAGCAATTTGTTGCCAATCGGCAACATTAATCTTTAATTGAAACAATAATTTTTCCTTGATAAAATTCTAAATATGGACTACATACTTTACCATGTAATAATTTTTAACACTACTATTGCATCTACAGTCGGTAACAAATATATCCGAACACTAGCAAAAATTCCTATATAAAAAAAGTAGAGTTAATACTGTTTCGTTAAATAAATCCTTGTCAAATCATATTCTTATAAGTCAGTCTAAGAACATGATTCGAAAAGGATTTATTTAACAAAACAGTATTAACTCTTTTATATATAGGAATTTTTGCTAGCGTTCGGATACTTTTTTTACCAACTGTACATGATGCAAATTGATTTAATAATACTATTAGTATGTAATTTATTGGCAACATTGAGCACTAGAGCTTATTCTTAGTATATTTTAGAAGACAAAATTGCGGATAAGTTGCCGAAAGGCAACAAACGGCATTTAAGGGAATAATTTGTACAATTATTTATTTAAGAATTATTTGAATAATTTGGACAGTTGACATTTATTTTTTAAACTTTTGTTCAAAAGAGCATTATGCAATGGTAACATGCATGCAGCCAAATACTAAAAACAAACCACAATTGCAAGTGTACAATTCGATTTAAAAGCCCGGTATCAAATTTGAAACTTAGGGCATTTAAAGATAAGAAAGGTGGTTATGTAAGCAAACACAGGCTTTCAAAAAGTTAAAGGATTTTCAATTGTTTCGCATATCAGGATGTACAAAGTACACAGAAATTGACAGCGGAAAATTTTAAAGTTTTGTTGCAATTAATACAATTTTTTTTCTCGGTTTTCCTTTTAATGGACCCAAAAGCTGTTTAGTCAAAATTGCGTAATAAATAAAGCAACGGTTGTTTTGATAGATAATTGGCCTTTCCAAAATCTAAATGTGTTCGATTGTGCGTTGCGTGCATTCTTAGTTTTGTAGTTATCAGCGAAATAGGTAACAATAATTACTTGTGGAAAAATATTAAGAGGGGAAAAAAAAAAAAAAAAAAAAAAAAAAAAAAAGAAAAGGAGGGGAAAAAAAATAAGCAGTTTTAAAAGGAAAAAAAAAAAAAAAAAAAAAACTGGAGTGACTCCACTCGACTTTCCGAACATTGAGTAATTAACAGTTTATTAAAACATGAATAAACTACTACGTCAGAAACGCCAAAAGAAAAATATTTCCGATACATACAGCTGTTTCGGTAGCCTTAAGCGTACCTTCTTCAGTGCATAAAGAATTCTGAATCTGGAGAAGAATTCTTTATGCACTGAATTCTTTATACACTGAAGAAGGTACGCTTAAGGCTATCGAAACAGCTGTATGCATCGGAAATATTTTTCTTTTGGCGTTTCTGACGTAGTAGTTTATTCGTGTTTTAATATTCCAACGCCAAGTCTCCTACTATTAATTAACAGTTTTGTAGATAAAGTAAAGAAAGAGGAGTTGTTAAACAAACAAAAGAGAGAAAACCATAATAGAGTGTTTGAGTATTTTTCTCCATATATTACACGATGTTTAGTTTTATTTAACGCTACTGAACTTTGAGCCCATAGATCATAATGATAAAGAATTCGTCGTGTCCCTGTAAAAACCTATAAATGCTAGATTTACCAAAATGCTTATAGTTAGTGCAACAGTGATTTATAATATTCATATAAATTTTCAGCTCAATTCAATAAGGCGTTTAGATGCTATCGCACTTTTAAAAATTTGGTCCCAGCATAGGCCATAATGATAAAGAATTTTTCTTTGTGTCCCTGTAAAAAAACTGTAAGTACTAGATTCACCAAAATCTATACAGTTGGTGCAACTGTGACCTATAACATGTGTACAAATTTTTTGCTCAGATTAATAAGGCGTTTAGACGCTATCACCTTTTAAAAATTTGGCCCCATAGGCCATAATGATAAAGAATCTTTCTTTGCGTTCCTGTAAAAAAAACTATAAGTACTAGATTCTCCAAAATCTATACAGATTGAGTATTTGTGACCTATAATATGTGTATAAATTTTTCGCTTAATTGAATAGGGCGTTTAAATGCTATTGCACTTTTAGATTTTGGTCCCATAGGCCATGATAAAGAATTTTTCTTTGTGTCCCTGTAAAGAAACTATAAGTGCTAGATTTATCAAAACATGCGTACCAACTTACAGCTCATTCGAGCAAAGCGTTTAGACGCTAGCGTGTTCACTCGTACATATACACACATGCATATACACACATACATGCACACACACACACATACATACAACATCGTAAAAATAGTGAAAACGGACTCAGGGAACCTCGAAACGTATAGAAACATCGAAATCTCAATTTTGGATTTTTGACATGATTACAATATACTTTCCTCACTATAGCGTTCGGAAAGTAAAAATTGATGGACCCCTAACAGCACAGTTAGGCTTAACTTATCCACAGTACATCTTAAGGATGTTTCTGGGATGTCTTTTCTTCTAGAAGACATCTTGAAGATATCCTGGGGAGGTGATGTGCTGTCTGGGACCATACTTATACACTGTAAAAAAAATGTCCTATTTGCTGCCAGAAATTCTCTGTAATTTGAGAAAATACGTTCTGACAACGTAATTTTTTCGGAAATTGCGCGTATTTTCTCAAATTACAGAGAATTTCTGGCAGCAAATAGGACACATTTTTTACCGTGTAGGAACTTATTTCCAAAAACGAAATTTTGGAGAAAATATCTTCCAGGGGAAAAAATTTCGGGGAGCATTTTCTTGGGGATGAAAGTTCCTATTGTTCCATCCTAATCAATATTGGGCCAGTGGCTGAGGGTACTTTGAGACGGGTACTGCCCGGTTCGAACCCTGTTCGCGCTCGTCGGCCTAGCCATTCGGAGTTTTTCGTGGTTTAATCAGAAACTTGTGTAAATATTGGTCAGGACACCTTATAAAGATCCCCTACCCGCACCCACACCCCCTATAGCCCATATCTCAAGCGCAGACAATAGGTCTAACCTCAACACCTAATCAATATTGGCAATATTAGGAATTCTGATCAGAACTAGTTTGAGGAGGGTTTGAGGATGAGGATGGAACAAGTATTGTTTCAAATTCAGAACTCTTTTTTTATTCTTTTTGTTTTTAATTACCACAGTGCTTATAGGTAATCTCACTTTTTTTTTTTTTTTTTTTGGTTAACTATTTCTTATGGGAAACTTCTTATAGAAATCATATTTCTTTGATGGGTAAAAGAATTTTGCTATTTTCAGATTTGGATTTTGAATTGGGATTATATATTTTGAGTTATGAAAAATAATCGTAAAATTTCTAATGCTTTTTGAGGTAGTGATATTCTTAATTGAAGCGATATTTTTTTCATTTTTATTTATTTATTTATTTATTTATTGGCGCAACTTTCTTTAATTTCAATTTTCTTTCAATATAAAATTGTTTTGCTTACATATTTTTTTTTTATGATTTACATACATTTTAAAGATGGTCATTAAATTCATATGAGATATTTTCTTCTCTAAAAAAATATAGACATAAAATAAAATAATATAAAATAAAAAGCAGCAGCTACAAATAAATAAATAAATGATGCACTGTGATATTTATATCTAAACCCCTTTTTAATAAAGCCAAACCCATAGGGGACGCATTCCTCATTACGTATCATTCCATTCAATATGAAAAATAAGAATTTTTTTTAAAATGAAAAGCAGAAAGAATCCAATCCATATTTCTTTTAGCTGCTAGGATGATAAAGACATCGCAAAGTGATTGTTTGGCAATCGGTTACGCCTGTCAACATAAACGTACTCCACTGATCCATCCATCATCAATAACGTGCCTCGCCCACAGCGTCTTTCATTGGACATAGGAAGAAAAGGCGGGTTTATTAATAACTCCACCTGCATGACGTCATGATCCAGAGGCGGGTACGAAATGCTGCCTCGTCCCTGAAGTGAATGAGGCGTAGCAACGCGGGTAGAGAAGCGGCAGGATACTCTCGTCCGCAGTTTCGTTAGGCACATCGTTTGTCATAACAATAGCCGGATGACAGAAGCGAGTGTTGTTTATCTTGCTTATTTACCTTCAGACGTAATCGGATGACGAGAAAGTGCCGCTTGTTCTACTGGCTGCGCAACGAATCGGTAACTGTGATTGTAGGAGTGAACTGCTGCGATTCTTCAGAAACGTGTTTACAATCGGCTGCTTCGCAAGATCGGCTTTGCGGCAGTGAAAGTAACAGTGCTGTAAAACTTTAGAAATATTTGAAAACTTTTCCTCTCACAAGAAGATCGTATATTATGATAATTTAAGAGATTTGTTTAAAAATAATTTTTTTGTCGTCGATATTTTTTTAATTTATTTAATATTAAATACACTAAAGAACATTAATTGGACAATGGTTCTGAAATTTCCTTCTAAAAATAGCTGTGTCTAGATGATTAGATATCGTGCCGGTGTCTCTCTAGTTTTTCTGTCAAGATTTATATTAACTAATCAACTGCAATCCACCTGAAGATTATTATTTTAATTCATGGAAGCCAAATACAGCTTGATCAGTACAAAAGTGATGATAAAAAATTAATTGGTCTTCATTAAAATTGTGAACTTTGTTCTTCTCTCTGAAGTGCTACTATGGTTCTGTGATAACTTACCTGGCAAGGTGTATACGAGCAACATTCACACGATGGACACGAGGCTGCTGGAACCGGCTTTCGGCCATACACATAGTCATGTGCTTGCAAGGTTGGGCCGATTTCTTCCATCGCCTTACATGCACTTTGGGTCCCCTATGGCCCCTTATAGTTTGGCTGCTCATCCTGCAGCCGCTCACCCCTTTGATTACGGACAAGCTGCGGCCGCTGCTGCAGCAGCTATGGCCGGCGGACATGCATACACTATCGACGGCCTTCTCGGTATGACTGCCGCGGGAATGTCGGCACCTAACGGACTAGCTGGGGCCCACGCGGGACCACAACATGGGGCCAGTGGTGATGCACATTCCCACGGAAAGAAAGGTAAGTGAAAATAAAAATAATAATACTCTCCAAAATGTATAACTTCTATAGTTAAGAAAATTATCAGTAAAATGCCATTAGAGCTGCATAACACATATATATTATCTCATGTAATATTCCTTTTTCTTTTGGGGAAGGGAGGGGAGTGTATATTGTTTATTTCATTAAAAAATATCACTAACCTAAGAAGCAGGAGCGGCTCAGTGTGTTTTAAAACACCAGCAACTTTATGTAGAAATAATATAATCTTCTAAGATAAAATAATTCAAAGTTTATTACTTGTCAGTATTGATTTTTAAAATTCAAGGCGCTTCGAGTAAAACACATCAAGTTTTGCTTACCGGCAAATATTACTAATTTGACCAAGTAGATATCTGGAGTAAACAAAACCACTTTTGGTCGAGGACTAACCTTAAAAGCTATTTATATAACACTTTCTTAAAACGTTTTAATACAGTAAAATATCAATATTTATTTCTTTACCTAAAACTTGTGGCATGTTTTTAAAAAAAGTTTAAACAAATTAATATTTTAATAATAATTTGTTTCTTTAAATCGCTATATTTGATTATATTTTTGATATCGTACTTAATTTCTATATGAATTATATTTAATGTTTGTTGTTTTGTCTAGCATTATTTTATACTGACATGATTACGGTTGTATAATGGGATAATTTATTAGCTTTTTTTTTTATGTTATTAGTTCGTAAGGGAAAAAGGGACGCTGAAATTATTTTTTCATTCTATCTCATTTTAGGTCATGTAATATAACAAAAAATCTCTAATTTTTATGCAATCTGTAAAAAATTGAAAATTTACTGTCAGACACTAGCTGAGCCGTAAGATTTCCAGCAAAAGAAAACTCTAAAAATAAATAAATAAATAAATAAATAAATAATAATAATCTCACCATAAAATTTACAGCTAAAGTTTGGCACTAAAGATTCAATTTTTTTTTTTTTTTTTTTTTTTTTTTTACGGCGAGTCACGCTTTAAAAGTATAGAATAGACGTTCAAGATAAATTCCTCAAATTCCATCAATTGATGGGAAATGTTCATAGAAAAGTTATTTAAATAGCATTCATACACTGTAAAATAATTTTAGCAAAATGCAGCGGTTACTTTTTGATTTTTTGTTAAATAATAATAATAATACTAATAACGATAAAATGCAATCAAATATTGTAAAATTTCAAAGTGTTCAAGGCGCAAAAAAATGTAACACAAACCTTATTTTCGATATTTTTAAAAATAGATATTTCAAACTACACAATATTTTGCGTGACTGTACAATATTTGTATACACAATATTTTGAAAACATATAATAGTCTACATATATTACACAATATCTTACATGTTTAGCATTACTGAATTTACAACATTTGCTTCAAATCTAGAACCACTTAAGAAAAATCAAATAATTCTATAATTGAGAAATTCTAGTAATTCTAAATAAAATTAACATAAATATAATAAAGTTAATTTTTTTGCCTGTAAAAAAAAAAAACCTGAAATAAAAATTTACAGTCTCTACTTTAATAATCATAATAATATTATCTAGAAAACAAAATTGTCTAAAATAGCTGGCTATACTTAAAAACATGAAGAGGTTTAATAATGCAACAAAGCTAAATTATTCTGAATGTTCTTTATTAAGAAATTAATGGAAATGAAATATGTAAAATTTCAAGGAAAAAAAAAAGATTTTGAAAATGAAACTTCATAAAGTGTGGAAGAAAAAAAAAAGTAAAAGAAATGCGATGGAAAAAAGAAAAAGAAGAAATGTGTCACACTCTCTCTATATATACACATACATACGCCTTTTTTTTTTTTTTTTTTTTAATTATGTATATAACTAATGGATCTGCTATGATCATGAGCTCTAACGTTACACTTGTATTACTTAATAGTGAGTAAGTCATTTTTATCTATATTAATATTTTTAATTATACATATAAAATAAAGATAATTCATAAGCTAGGTAAGGAAAAAAAAAAAAAAACTAATAGAAGTTATACATACAGTAAAATAAGTTAAATAATATAATAGAAGCACAAAATAAATAATAATATAGGTAATTAGAGGGTCAACGTCAACGCATATATTTCGGAATACCTACCTGTAATGCGGTCGCAACTCGCAACAATCTCCTCAGTGTTGGGTGGAAACAGTAAGATGTTTCAGAAACTGCTAGTAAAATGCTAAACTATCCCTACATCTTATCAGACGAAAAGTATATGTCTAAGAAAAGTCCTACGAATCAAATGCATATGCTGTTTGGGTTTTGTTTGTTTTATTTGATTTGATTTTTTGACTGCTTGCTAATAAATAATTAACTTAATTATAAGGATAAACCTTTAAATATCACATATCATATACTAAGAGCTGATACCAAAGTTTTAAGAATAAATACCTTCATAATGAAATACGTTTTTGAGGGGGCTATATACCAATATAGATAGGCGTTATATAGCCCCCTTAGTTGTTTTAGCCTAATCTGTTTGTCAGTATATATCGGTTTCTTTGTATGTGTGTGTACGTATACATATATAATGAATGTGATGTATGAAACAAATATGTATATATATATATATATATATATATATATATATATATATGTAGTGTTGACTCTAGAATAAAAGGCCCGCCGGGGGATTCAATAAAAAGGGCAACCTGTTTTCGAAAAGGGCATTATTTGCATAATTTTCTGTCTTCTATGTTGGGATTTTTTTATGTGACAAAAGTAAATTACTAATTTTACGTGTATATATGTAGGCTATATGCATTTGTTCTTCCAGAAATGCTGTAGAACTATTGCTAGAAGGTTCTATGTCAGGAAGAAAAGCATCTAAAGGCCTCTGAACATTTAAAATGTTAGAAAAGGCTATTTGATACCAAAATGTTTTTAAAAAAGCCACCGGATGCTAACATGGGTTGAAAAAGGGCCGCAAGGTGCTAAAATGGGTTGAAAAGGGTCGCCGAATGGAACACCCTACCAAATTAGCCTAGAGTCAGCACTAATCTGTTCCAAAATTCCTAAAATACAAATACAGCTAAACACTACAAATACAGCTATCAAAATACCTAAAATACAGCTCTAGCAGTAGCTAGGTATTTAGTAGCTTTCATGAACAATAGATAAGATATGGGAATTGTACTTTATATTGCCCTTACATCTATACACAACATTTTTTTTTCAGAAACCACACAGTGTGATAATGGTCAAATGGTTACTTAAATAAAATGCCCTCTATAGATTGAAATGTATTGTAATTCTTTTATGCGTCTCCCAGGACACACAAACGCAACATGCGCTAAAAACTATGCAGCTAATTCGATGTAATTCATGAAATGTTTCTACCAAATTTGAAGTCAATGGGATGAATTTATAACACATTGGAATTCTTTTGTATAACCTTATAGATCAGTTATTAAATCTATGCATACCCATTCTTTTTAGTAACTGTACTTTTAAGCCTTTTAACGGTGTATATTAATTTCATTTTGTTGAATGCAGCGCAACGATAGTAAAATGCACTTAGTAGAAATTCCGTTCATAGACGGTCATGATAGGAAATGCTTTGATGTGTTCTTGTACACGAGCAGCATATACATAAAAAAATTTACAGCTAAATCCATGTGGATTATAAACTTTTGAAGCTATTTTCAAGTCAATCAAGTTATTTTTGTATCTATCTGCTATCACAATACCACACCATAGAAGGAAACCCAAAACTGTTTGAGTCTCTACTTCTCAAGCTAGAAAACTCTAATTGAGGCAAATATGCATAACGTTAAACTAATTTTTATTATATTTCCGAGTACAGGTTGCGATTTTATTTTGCTTCGTGGCACTTAAATATTGCTCCTTCTCTGAGTAATATTATTCAAAATATGGCTTCTTTTTTCAAAAATCTATACATTTTGTTTGGATGTATTTTATCTGGAAATAAATAATTATGAGTAATTATAAGTAACATCCACTTCAAAAACTTTCAAAATATGTAATGTACACAAAATGAATAAATGACTGTTTTTTTTTTTTTTTTTTTTTTTCAAGAAAATTGCTGTATGTGATTTTGATGTGATCATGTGATATGATATGACACATGTATAATACGTGGAAATTTACACAATAGTAATGTTTTGACAAAAAAGAAGTGTTATATTAGTAAAGACATGGAGCAATAGAGCAACTATTTACATTTATATTTGGATGTACTTATTTGGAACACTACAGGACATACGCAGAAATATTCTAGGACGCACTATTGCATCTTGGCACACAAGAATCACTGTTCTACTGGAAGCCTCCACTGACGTTTTGGGAATAATTTAAACAACAGAAGTTTTTTATACGATGTAATTGATGTAAATAGAGGTTAAATAACAAGTGGGAAATGCATTTTTTACCAGAGCCTGACTATGCCTTTTTTTTTTTTTTTTTTTTTTTTTTTTTTTTTAAGATCCGAGGAATAGATGCGATTAGGAGGCCCTCCCCCTGCTCTCCTTCTTTGCAGAGCTTGCCAAAATCGGCCTAGCCTGAAAAATAAAACTGAAGATTTTAATTTATTTAAAATATTTAGTGTGTAATGATGCATTTTTAAAATTTTTTCCATCGGTTTTATCTTTTATTATATCAATTCTTACCAACTATAACAAAATCATTAATTTTAGACTCAAGATAATCGATAAATTAAAACGCACGAATCAGCTAATATAAATGATTTTTTTTTTTTTTTTTTTAGTTTAGAAGATAAGTGATAAAATTTTAACAATTGTTTAAGCTCATTGATATAATATAAAAAGTTTCAATATTTGTATTTTATTTTATTTTATTTTTTAACTAGACATGCCACATGGAAATTTTTTTTTTATTAATTTGCAGTTTTTGGATGTGAGTTCCTCTAAATTTTGGAGGTCCGGAGCTAGTGCCCCGCGTACCTATGTGATATAATCTGGCCCTGTGATTTTTACTGAAGAGAAGTCAATACGAGTAGAACGGACCAGTAATAGAGCTATATTTTATGGAATATATATGAAAATATTATATGAAATAATTAGAAAATCATATGAAATATATGGTATAGAATATTATATAAAAGTTCCATTTTTTGAATGAGCGAATTGACTGGGATCAGATTAAATATCAACCAGAATAGCTCAAAAATGTAGAAAGTTGCAAGGTAACAGTCTGTAAAACTTTGTTGTACGTAAATGGTCGAAGGTCGAAATTACAATCCTAATTTTTCCCGGTCATTCAGCAATCGTGAAGTGAAATAAATAAATAAAATTTCATTGATAAGATTGCGTCTGTATTTGTAGAACAAATGAGAATAAATAAATAAATAAATAAATAGAATTTGCAACTTTTATATGATCGAATTATGCGAGTCAGATATCGAGTTGTTAACCAGAATAAGCTCAGATGGTATAATAGAGCATTTGTACTAGACTTAAAAATATTCAATCGCCACGCGCTACACAGTAGCGACTTGAAAAGAAATAAACAACTCACCGCAATTTTTAGCTGCGATGAAAAGTTTATCTTCTCTCCCTCTCTCTTTTAATTCGAGGCGAAGTAATTCACATTTCAATAATCGGCCGCTTTCTGTGTTAATAAAATAAATAAATAAATCACAAAATTTTATCAAGTGACTTTCGGAAAAGAACTTTTTTTGAAGTCTATATAGAAAAAAATCGGACCCGAAAACGGATCTTTTATGGAAATAGACTATCTCAAAACGGATCTTTGACAAAAATCGGAAGTGGGCCCAGCAAAGGACTATTATTTTTTTTTTTGGAAGACTATTATTCTTTTCATAATATTTTTGTTAATCACAGAAATTCGATAATTAATCAAAGCAGAGTCTAATATACCAATAAAGTATCATTTATACGTCTCTCGCTTATACGTCTTTGACACTTATAAGTCCTTTATCAAAGTCCCGATACATTCCTATTCATTTTAAGGCAAAAATTCTTCTTTTACAGGCCGCTAATATCGGTTATACGTCTTTTCCCACTTTACTAAAATTCGCAAAATTTCTCGACCTGTCATTGTATTTTCTATTCTAAATAAGACGGATTTTTCCTAGAAAGCATCTTAAATGGAGGAACACAGGAAAGATCAGAGAATACTGATCAAAGGATCAATTGAATTCACAGTAGAATTTTTAACACTCATAGGCAGGCAGCAAATCACACGGATATTAAAGATTTTTTATGTTATTAAATAACAATCTGTATGGACATAAATCGTATGCTTATTATTAAAGATACGCAATATATATAATTAATATTTAAAATGAGTTCGTATAGTTTTTAAGAAATGCAATATAATACTCAATATATGATGTAAGTAATTAGTACCCAATCATGCATTAATAATATGATTTTTCTCATTTTTTATAATAAATCTTTTTTTTTTTTTAATTAATTATTGTCTTTAAAAAAATATAATATACATTTACTAACTTAAGAAACTTTATTAGTATTTTCATATAAATTTTGCTTAAGTGTCATTCAATTTGTAGTAATCAAAGTGTTATTATTAAAATTTCTGTTATACGTCTTTTCATTTATACGTCCTTTTACGCCAGTCCCTGGAAAGACGCATAAACTGTGCTTTACTGTATATATATATATATATATATATATAATAATAATAATAATAATAATAATAATAATAATAATAAAAAGAAAAGAAAAGAAAGAAAGAAATGATAATCAAAAGTATAGGCTGGGGGGCTTGAATCGGCGAACCTGAAATCAGGAGGTTTTCATTTATTTATTTATAAATTCAGCCAACCTATTAATAATCTGTTGAACATTTTTAGGAGTTCACCTTTAGGAGCAAGGAAAATGCTTAAAATTTATAGTCACCGCCTTTTTTCCTTCCCATGCTATCGTATGGGATTTTTGTTGCTTCGTTTTATATAGGTATTTCTCACTCAAAAATGAAGTTTTTCGAATTCTGTTTTTTTAATTACGTTCTTCGAACATGACGCCTTTTAACTTAGTGAGCAATAAAATAAAATAAATAAATTTAAATATTTCTTTTAGCGATTAAAAATTAGTTTTCCAAGTTTATGCTTAATGATGTAAAATATTTAAACTTTTCATAATGTTAAATACACATAGAATAATCTTTACCTTCATAGATTAGTAGAAATGTCTCATCAGAGTTATTTACTGATTTTTTTTCTCTTCATTGTGTGATGTGTGTCCATGTTTTGGGTTATAATTTCCATTTATAGATGATTGGTATAATGGTGTGCGTATGATAGATTTAAAGATATAGAATATTTATTTAATTTTGGAGCATTAACTTCTTTCTTTTTTATTAACCCGTTAACGCCCGAATTATTTTTTCAAAATATTATTAGCTGATTATTTCACTTCTAAATTAATATAGACAACTGACAGTAAAATATATTAACTTAAACAATTCTTCTGATAGTTTTAAATTCAAAGCCTGTCCTCATTTATTGACGTTTAGTGTTCGAGCGAGAAAGCTTCGAGATAGATAAACTTTGAGACAACAGATTAATTTCCTATTATATGTTGACAAAGATCTCGAAAGTAAAGTATTATAATATGTATTATTATTCAACTTGATTTAAGTTAGCATACCTGCGCAAAAAGCAAATATATGTGCGACGAATAAAAAATCATAAAATGACTACCCAAATTATGAAATAATTAATAGTAGGCACATAAAACTTTCAGAGATCATTTAGAGTGAAGCTATAAACTGTCACTGAAAAGCAGAAATCATTCGTGCCATTTTATTAGCTGTCCTCAAATAAGGACACTGGGCGCTAACGGGTTAATACCTACTTGTTTAACTTTCTTGTTTAATACAAAATTTATTGTATTATAAAAAAAGGAACATTGTAGAGCATTTCAGATCCAAGATTTAGTATAAATGAGAGTATTTTAATCTTTTAAAGCTTTTAACCATGTCTCAAACGAAGCTCTTTTTAAGCTTTCCTTGACGTTTTAGCTTTTATATTATACAGAGTTTTCAAAGTTCCAAATGCAGGTAATATGAACTTTTCTGCCAAGTTTGTTCAGATCTATCACCAGAGTTAATTGCTTAATTCTTTCTGCATTCATTTTGCATGTATTCAAGATTTATGTAAATGAGAATATTTCAGTCTTTTAAAGCTTTTTATCACATCTCAAAAAAAAAAAAAAAAAAAAAAAACCTTTTTAAACTTTTTTAAAAACTTTTCTTAACTTTCAGATTTTATGTTTCTATAAAATTTTTCAAAGCTCTAAATATAGGTGACAAAAGCTTTCCCACCAAGTTTATTCAGATTTATCGTCAGAGTTAATTCCTTAATTCCTTTTCTCTCTTCATTATATAATGTGTGCATCTATTTTAGGCATATATACAAGATCCATATCTGTTAAGTGCATTGTAGGTTTAAAGGTGTAGTTATTTCATTTTCAGACATTCATTTAAAATTTCTTGCATTACATTAGAAAAAAAAAAAAAAAAAAAAAAAAAAGGGGGTAGTAAAAAAGAAAAAGAAAGAAAGAAAAGGCAAAGTTGAATATTTAAAGTTTATATTCCAGATTTCATATGAATGCGAGTATATTCAATTTTATTTTAAAGCTTTTTATCATATCTTTCACACAAAGCTTTCTTTAAGATTTTCTTAACGTTTAGAAATTGTAATTCTATAAAGCTTTCAGAGTCCCAAGTACAGGTAAGCTTTCCCACCAGGTTCGTTTGGAGATCTATCATATCAGAGTTAATTCCTTAATTATTTTTTCCCTCTTTCCATGTAATGTGTGTGTCTATTTTGGATATAATCACCAATTATATGTGACTGATAGCTGTTGCGTGCATCATGGGTTTAAGGGTGTCGATACTTTAATAACAAGTGTGTGGTTATCAGAATCATTGTGGATGATTTATCTGCTTCATCACTTGAATTATACAATGTAGGTTTTCTAACCAACTTTATCTTCAAAATGCAATCCCATAATATATTTTAAAGCATAAAATATTTGATGTACCATCAATATCACTTAAATAACAGGATGAATTTGTTTTACTATTACTATATGTAATCTACAGTGGGTGATGATAAATCTAAATTTTGTACATCCTTCAATCTCTCATCCTAGTCATTTAGATTTATATGTATATATATATATATATATATATATATATATATATAGGGTAGATGCTCCAGTGATTGGCATGCTCCAGTAACTGATATCTATCCCGAAATAGTTAATAAGAAAAATAATAAAATCATATATTTTACATATAAGAATTTTAACATTTTATGTCTAACACTGGAGCATAGGGTGCTAATAACTGGTAAAATGAATAACTAGCAGTGTCAAACACTGGAACACAGGATGCCAATTACTGATAAAATGAAAAACTGACAGTGTCAATTACTGGAACATTGAGTGGGTGTCAAATAAAAATTCATAGAAAAAAAAGTAATTGTTATCAAATATACATATTTTAACATACATGTGGTTCTGAATGTCTTTCATACCACGTGTCCTAACTTAAGATTTCTAAAAATATTTTCTGATGACTAGAACATTAAAAACATCAGCGATTGCTATAAAAGTGTCAATCACTGGTGCACTTACCCTATATTAACTTGTAAAAAAAGAATAAACAGCTAAGCGTTATGATTTCAAAGATTTCATAGAAGATCACTTACCACTATCAGCAGTTTTGAGAGTGATATCGATGGTATACATAAAATATTTTATGCTTTAAAATATTTTATGGAATTGCATTCTAAAGATGGAATTGATCAGAAAATCTAAATTGTATAACTCAAGTGATGAAGCAGATAATTCATCCATAATGATGTTGAGATAACCATACTTGTTATTAAAGGATCGTCACCCTTAAACCGATGATGCACGCAACAGCTATCAGTCACATATAATTGGAGATTACATCCAAAACGGACTCACACATTATATGGAAGGAGGAAAAAAAAATAATAATAAGGAATTAGCTCAGATGAGATAGATCTCAAAAGGAACCTGGCGGGAAAGTTATATTACCTGTACTTGGGATTCTAAAAACATTATAGAAATACAAATTCAAAAAAAATTAAAGAAAAATTGAAAAGAAAACTTCATGTAAGATATATGATAAAAAGTTTTAAAAAGTTTGAATTACTCTCATTCATACGAAATCTTGAATACAAACTTTAAATATCGAACTTTGACTTTTCTTTCTTTCTTTTATCTTTTTTCCCTTACTTATTCTTTTAAAATGTCATGCAAGAAATTTTAAATTAATGCCACTAAATTAAATATTCTACACCATTAAGAATCTCATCTAAAACTAGAGTAATTTAAGGTTAAATTCAAACTCATTTTAACGTAGTAAAACAAAGAAATTCTGAAGAAACCCTGAAATCCACAATAACCAAAAAGAATTATTTTATAACTAAATTAAACGACCTGTGAAGAGTATAGTACAGTTATAAAGACAATTAACAAGATTTCATAGGTAGAAAAATTAAACCACATGAAGATTATATTAAAAAAGTAACGAAATTTAAAAATGAAAGCAAACATCAAAACAGTACTTCATCATGGGCGTTGACTGAATAATGTATGCAAATAATAGGTATGAATTTATGTATATCTGTAAGCCTAGAGGCAAATATTTTTACAGATATCAACGCCCTGTTCACTTAAACCAGAAGTAACCAATGAAACATAAAAGCAAAACAAATTTAATAAAGAAATAAAATGGAGGATAAAGAGAAACTAGAAAAATACTTAATTTAGTACATGAAAGTTATAATAATAATAATAAAATAATAAATATATATATAAAAAAGTTGTATACGAGGAACACTATACTTAGTGGTGGGAAGTAGAAGTAGAAGTATTATTATAAGTCATAAAAATAAATAAATGAAAGCTAGTTAATTAATGAATATTTAAAAAGATAATAATTTATATTTTTAGTTAAGTATGTATATCATATGAAACAGATATTTTTAGTTAAATATATATATCATAAGAAAGAGATATTTTTAGTTGATTTTTGAAACCCTTTTTTTTTTTTTTTTTTACTTTTTGGCCCATTGTATTTTACCTTTTTTAAACGTAAAGAAATTTTAAAATGTTACTTGGAATATTTTAAATTCAAATTGTTTTATCATTTTTTTTTTTCACTTATTAATGAAGGCAACATAATTTTCAGACATTTATGCCCAGTTGGTCAAATTTGTAGTCAAAGGTGTCACCAAGGTCAAAGTAGTCAAAGATGTCTTTGTGGAATACTGTCCATGAGGGGAGGGGGGAGGGATTCTTTCTTAGGGTTCTTAGCCCGTGTTTACGCGAGATTCAGAAATAACCACAGTAAACACCGAACGGCTAGATCATCAAGCACGAACTGGGCTCAAACTCGACACTTCCCGTCTACCAGCTTTGAGAGCAGAAACTATCGACAACGGGCGAAACTGTCACTATCAAAAGTCATTTTATTGTAACTTGACAAACAGAAAAAATCAAAATTTTACCGTAAAAAAAAAACTGTCGATTTTTCCAAGTGCACATTTCTTCATATTCTTTGGCATATTATACGCTGCATATTTCTAAAAAGAAGTTTAAACTATTTCTATTAATTACGATATGGCGTTTACATTATTAGACATTTTGTTGGGAGGTTTATAAATGGATATTCTATGCATAGAAAATTCTTCTTTTGTAATTTATTATTTCCATTGACGATAATATTTCGTGTAAAGAAAACATTTTATATAAAGAAGGCATGAAAAGGTTCAAAAATCGGATTTCGAATACTTCAAACTTCTTGAAACTTAAAAAACACGTTGAAATTAACGTACATTGTAACAAACATTCGAATAAATTAACACCAAACTTAAATAAATAATTAAATAAAAATAAAACAAAATAAATGTTACTGAGATATAATTCCTTTAATAGGCAATTTATTTCTCTATTGTCATACGCGCATGTGAATGAATTATACACTAGTTTTTTTTTTTTTTTTAATTGCTTAAGTGTAATTAAGAAATAACCATGTTGGATAAGCAATAAGTATTCCTAATGGAATGTACCAGGATGTATTAATGGCTATCTAGAAAAACACATAAATATCTCCAAAATACAGTAAAGCACTATTTATACGTGTTTTAAGGGACTGCCGTAAAAGGACATATAAATGAAAAGACGTATAATAGAAATTTTAATGATAACACTTTGATTACTTCAAATTTAATGATTTTTACGCAAAATTTATATGCAAATTAATAAAGTTTCTCAAGTTAGTAAATGTATATTATATATTTTAAAGACAATAATTAATAATAATAATTAAAAAAAAAAAAGGATTTCTTATAAAAAGTGAGAAAAATCATACTAGTAATGCATGACTGGGTATTTATTACATATACCATATTTTGAGTATTATACACTGGTCAAAAAAATTTAAGGAACAGCCCGTATTCTCTTTCTCTTCTTTTGCACATAATTTTTAAACAAATAAACATATGAACATAAAATTTGGATGGCCTGTTCATTATCATATTATTAACCGAATCTTATGTAATTTTAGCATAAGAATAATTTTTAAGCTAATAAATATTCATTTTTCTCGCAAAAGTAAGCTTTGGAAAAAATGAAAAATTTCAACAAATTTAGGAAAGAACACATAATGAAAAGTGGTGTTAAGGATGCATTAGAGATAGGTAAAGACGCTCATGCCTTGAAATGTTAAACTAAATCTCGATTTTTCTTTTTGTATTAACTTTTCTTTTAATTTTATAATGAACTTTTTAAAAATATATAATTACTAATTTGTAAACTATACTCAGCACTAGAATAATAATGATGTCGAAAAATAATTGTATAATGAACATCTTATCCAATTTTCATGTTTGTATGCATACTTTTTAAAAAGTTATTCACATGCGAAAAGAAGAAGAAAAAATAAGAAACAGAAAATGAATGCAGGTAGAAAGATTTGGTTGTAATCTAACATAGGAACGCGTGTGCGTCTTTACCTATCTGTAAGGCATCCTTATGACCATTTTTCATTAAGTGTTCTTTCCTAAAATTATTGAAATTTTTCATTTTTTTCAAAGCTTACTTTTGAGAGAAAACTGAATATTTATTAGCTTAAAAATTATTCTAATGCTAAAGTTACACGAAATTCTGTTAATAATATGATAACGAACAGGCCATCCAAATGTTATGTTCACATGTTTATTTGTTTAAAAATTATGTGCAAAAGAAGAGAGGAGGAAAACAGGTCGTTCCTTAAATTTTTTGACCAGTGTATTACATTTCATAAAAAATTCTACTGTGAATTCAATTGATTCTTTGATCAGTATTCTTCGATCTTTCCTGTGTTCCTCCATTCAAGATGCTTTCTAGGAAATATCTGGCTTATTTAGAATAAAGAGTAATGACAGGTTGCAAAATTTTGTGAATTTTAGTAAGGTGGAAAAGATGTATAACCGATATTAGGGGAGTACAAACGAAGAATATTTGCATTAAAATGAATATGCATGAATCGGGACTTCACTAAAAGGACGTATAAATGTAAAAGACGTATAAACGAGAGACGTATAAATGGTGTTTTACTGTAATAATAATAATGACCAATCCTTCACTGCATTGATATAGTTGCAAACTTATGCTATAGAAGAATATATTGCTATATTTCTCTCTAATTCGCTATACATATATACATATTTTTTAGCATTCGGATTTCTTAGGTATAAAACAATTATTTTTATTCGTATATCAAAAAGGCTTTGCTGAAGTGTATTTTTTGACATTAAAAAAAATATATATATAGTGTACTTGATTATACACATTAAATGCCTAATTTAGATGTTTTGATATTCAAATTTATATTTCTGGTAGGTAATATGGTGCATTAAGTAAAATAGTCTAGCGTAGTTTTGGACTGGGTTATTAATTTAATGTAAGAGATTTTTACTGAAAAGTTGTACTCATGTGTGACGAAAATTTTCATTTTTGGAAGGAGAATATTTTTTCATAACTGTTACATAGATTTTAATTCTATTTTTATGTATATATATGTATCAAAATTAATGATTATGGTTATGTAACACATATTTTAAGATATATTTTTTAAATATTTGTACTAATATGCATTCAAGTTATTGAATAGTTATGATTTTGCGCCAATTTTAATCATTTTTCAGATATACGTACAAATATGCATTCAAGTTATTAAATAGTTATGATTTTTCGCCAACATTTAAAAATTTAAGGTCTTCGAAACAAACGAATTTCCAAACAAAGGCAATTCAATTTCCAAATGACGATTTTATATTCAAGACATAAGTAAGCATTAAATTTTGTCAATAATTAATCTGTCATATAAAATATTTCCTAAACGATAATTTTTAAAGTGCTATTGATTTTCCTCTCAAAAATATCGTGCTGATAATGAATATTTTCTAGTCGGTTTTAAAAAACATATTGATATATATACTACCCTTATTTCTGTCTAAAATTTGTAGTTTTAAAATAAGCAAATTATAGCTTCAGTTATGAAATGAGATGTGATTGATGTGTTTTAATTTCTTTAATGTTTTGCGCTTTATCAATTTCATAAACAATAATTTTGAAACTATTATTGATCTCAATGTCACTTTTGTTAGAAGATGTTTTATGAAATATAAAAAAAATAAATTTTTCAATCAGTTATAAAATATATGGTCAGTCTGTCGATTTTTATTAGTTTAATTTTCTGTTTGCAATTTGAAATTTAAAAATGAGCAGATTATTGTTTCAGTTTGGAATTAATTTTTTGATATTCTTTAAATTCTGAGATATTTTATCAAACTCAATTAATTTTTAATATAACTTTTAAGTGAATGAAGTTTTAATATAAATTTCTTTAATATCGGTTTTTATTTTGACACGATGATTTTTTATTTGAAAACTCAAAAATGTCTGCTTTTATAAAAATGTTTTATCAAATTATTATTATTATTATTTTATAATCTGATAAAACAAGAGATTCAGGTATTGTCTTCAGGTAATTATTAATTTCACATATTTCGAAACTAATTCTTATAAGTAATCTAAATTACGAAATATTTATTAAAGTGCAATAATTATTTTAAAATATATGCTTGAATGATAATTTTCTTTTTTAACCCGTTAACGCCCGAATTAATTTTCCAAAATATTATTAGCTGATTATTTCACTTCTAAATTAATATAGACAACTGACAGTAAAATGTATTAACTTAAACAATTTTTTGATAGTTTTAAATTTAAAGCCTTCCTCATTTATTGACGTTTAGTGTTCTAGCGAGAAAACTTCGATATAGAAAAACTTTGAGATAACAGATTAATTTCCTATTATATGTTGACAAAGATCTCGAAAGTAAACTTTTATAATATGTATTATTATTCAACTTGATTCAAGTTAGTATACCTGCGCAAAAAGCAAATATATGTGCGACGAATGAAAAACCACAAAATTATCCAAATTATGAAATAACAATTAATAGTAGGCACATAAAACTTTCAGGGATCGTTTAGAGTGACGCTATAAACTGTCACTAAAAAGCAGAAATCATTCCAAGAAACCACAAAAAATATACGTGCCATTTTATAAGCTGTCCTCAAATGAGGACACTGGGCGTTGACGGGTTAATGTGAGGCTATTCGTAATGGGTTACATGGGCTTCGAAAACCAAAATATAGCACATTATTTCTTTTCTTTTCTTAAATAAATAAATAAATAAGATTTTGTATTAAAATTTTTGAGCTTATAATAGAGGAAAATTTAAATAATATTTTACCAAATTTTCATTACAAATTTGAAAATTTCAGCAGGTGGCTATTGGTTACCGGAGGCCCTTCAGAAAAGTGGTGTACACGATTTCTGACATCTAGAATCTAAATTGTGGCTCTAGAAAAAATAGTTCCATGTCATACTTATAAATTCTAGTCCTCTTTGAAAGCGAGTTCTAGAAACCGCTATTAGAATTCTAGAGCTGTTGCTTATATTCTCGAGGGCAAAATTATTTAAAGATCTCTGAAAATAAATGCGAATATAAGAGAAGGGTTTCAGCATCTATAATTTTGGTTTGTTAGCCAATTCTAGAAAACCAAGCGAGAATTTCTCGCAATACAAAATATTCAGAATATTCAGAATTTTCAAAATATTGTTACACCATCTAGAAATGTGTAGACTAGAAATTTTCAATTATTTCGTCTATTCAGTTTATTGGCGTGCCTTATATTTCTGGTTAAGGGATTTAGAAAATGACTACTTATTCATTCTAGAGGAAGGAGGTTTATATATATTTTTTTCTCAGTGAACCGTATTTTCTCCAAAAATAAAAAAAATTGAGTTAGTGATTTTTCTTTAAACTTAACATAAAAATAGTATGTCTGCATTATCTTCCTAGATATGTCTACATATTTTCCTAGTATCTAGTAATACATCTAAACAAACGATAATTAGGTTTTAAATTTAGTTAATTTTTAAATTATGGGTTTTTGTGTTGCCTGAAAAATTGTGTCTGAAGGAGAAAACACGGTTTGAATGTTTGCTCCTCACATATATAATTTCCTTTTTTAATTTACTCATGCAAAATTAATCAGCATGTTAATGTCACAAAACTACATTAAATTGACATTTGTGTGACCGTTAATTTTCATTTTAATCAAGAATTGTCTTAAAGACTATCAGTTATCCCGAGTAAATTTCAATGCAAACGTAGAGAGAAAAATACGCGGCACTCCCAGCTAAAGGAGGAAGTGAAATTGTCCAGTCATCATTTTATAAAACTCTCTTCTGCTCGATTTCAATCTCCGATGTATATGTAATGTTGTCTTTCTGTGAATATGTAGCAGCAACTAAGCAGGGCGTTTGAAAACGCTCTTATATATTTTATATTACCCTTTTATTATAAAAGATCTGTATCTAATCCAGAATATTAAAGTTACAAAAGAAAAGGAAGAATTACAAAATCATTTATCATAATTTACACAATTAAATAATAGTTTAATATGTTCACAAGTTTATTTTTCAGCCCGTTGGTGAATCAAGAATGTGGCTTTAAAATGGATTAAATAATTAATTGGACGCATGCTGTACCAGTGCTGTTTGTCTTATCCAGGTAAGTGAAATCTTACCTATTCATTGTCAATATTATTTAATATAAATATAATATAATACAAGCGCTCTATATTAAAAATTATATATATATAATTTTATAAGAGATACTAATGATTAAGAAAGCGCAATAATTTGCACTACCGAGGAGGATCTAATATTAAATATAGTTATTTTAAAAAAGATTACGAGACCTGATTCTCTTAATTAAAGAGGTCTCTTAAATAAAAGAGCGCAAAATAAAATTACAGCACTGGGACTTAAAAGGAAAGAAATTATAAAATATAATTAATATATGTGTTTGAAGAAATTCAATATTAAGCATATTATATATATATACAAATAGTATAAGTGTGTGTGAAATTATTATATACTGAAATCAACTGGTATGTGTTCATAACTGAACATAAAATTTTTATAACTGATAGACATTGATAAACACTCAGTAAATACTCTCTCTCCAAATATTATTTGAACTTTTCAAAGAATTAAATATACGTGATATATAAAAATATGTTTCGATAAAAATAAAAATAAAAATAATAAATAAACAAAATGGCAGCTTCCGCAAAAGAAATAACATTAGTTGAGAAATTGAACTCCAGTAATTATGATAACTGGAAATTCAAGATAGAGATGCTCCTCAAGAAGGAGGATCTCTTCCAGGTTATTATAGAAGCGCCCCCAAACCCATTAACTGATGAATGGCGATCTAAAGATCGAAAGGCGCGTGCCATAATTAATTTAGCTATAGAAGATACACAAATAGTATATGTTAAGCATTTGTCCACAGCCAGGGAGACATGGGATGCACTTAAAAATATACATGAGAGGGCTAATCTGAGCAGCAAATTATTCTTACTCAGAAAATTATATTCCACCAAACTAACAGAAGGGGGAAATCTGATAGAACACATAACTAGTATTTATAAGTTAAGGGACAAATTGTTAGCTATAGGAGAAGAAATAAATGAACAGCACTTATCAGCGTTGATGTTGTGCTCGCTACCTCCTAGTTATGATACCCTGATAACGGCTATCGAAGCCAGAAATGACGATGAACTTACACCAGAGTACATTAAAAGTAAATTGTTTGATGAATACATTAAAAGGACAGAAAATCACCAAACAAAAGGTGAAAACGCGTATAAAACTCAAATTAAGCGTAAAACACCACCAAGTAAACATTGCAATTTTTGCGGAAAGAATTCACACACCCGTAACGAATGCTGGCATTTAAACGCCAGACCAAATCATAACCAAAGGAATTATAATAATTTTCATAACAGCGGTAACAATCCCAGCAAGTACAAAAACAAAAACAAAACACAACTCATAAGGGAAACTGAGAATAAATTAAAGAATCTTACATTTATCATTGATAAAACTGAGCATAACTCATGGATAGTCGACAGTGGGAGTAGCAGGCATATCTGCAACGACATAAACCAATTTACAAATCTGAAAGACAACGAAAAGGTTAGTGTTATGCTAGCGAACGGGCACTCCGTAGTCTCACAGGGTTGCGGCGACGTAAATCTTAAAGTAATTAACTCGGATAAGGAAATAAACAATGTTACTTTAAAAGAGGTTTTATACATACCCAATATAGCCACAAATCTAATATCGGTAAAGAAAGCAACAGAGAATGGTTGTGTTGCCATATTTAAAAATCATGAATGTAAAATCAAATTCGGGAATAAAACTTATATAGAGGCGAATTTGACAGATAATTTATATGAACTACAAACGAGCGAAAAATTTTCCGAAAGTGTAAATATTGTAGAAGCGTGCGAAAACAGGAATTGTACTAAATTGTGGCATGAAAGATTAGGGCATAAAAATCTACAACAAATAAAAGAACTCGTCGACAAAAATATGGCAACCGGAATAGAGCTAAATAAATGTAAACACAACACAGAATGCGAAATCTGTATCATTTCAAAATTGGAGGATGACACATATCCGAAAAAGGCAACTTTCAGGGCAGAAAAACCATTAGATCTAGTTGTTTCAGATGTTTGCGGACCCTTTCAAACTTCCACAATAGGAGGGAAAAATTATTTTTTAACGTTTATAGATGACTACAGTCGTTTCACATTTACATACTTATTGCGAAATAAAAGTGAGGTGTTTGATAAATTTAAACAATATTATGCGTTGACTTTAAACAAGTTCGGCAGGAAAATAAAAATATTGCGTACCGATAACGGCGGAGAGTATACAAGCAATGAATTTGAAAACTTTCTCGCGAATGAAGGAATCGAACACCAATTAACAGTACCGCATTGTTCTCCTCAAAATGGCGTGGCGGAGAGAAAAAATAGAACATTGGTTGAAATGACCAGATGTTTGTTAAGACAAAGCAGCTTGCCAAATAAATTTTGGGGTGAAGCCCTTATGACCGCTAATTATCTGCAGAATAGATTGCCAACGAGTGCATGCGATAAAACACCATATGAAAAATGGAATGGAAATAAACCAAATCTCTCGCATATAAAATCATTTGGTTGTAAGGCATATGTGTATACTCACAAAAACACAAGAGGGAAGCTAGACAACAGGGCAAAGGAAGGAATACTTGTTGGTTATGACCTTAGAAGTAAAGGTTATAGAGTATTTATAGATAATAATGTTAGGATATGTAGAACCGTAAAGTTCGTTGAAACAAAAACAAAGGATAATAATTTTGAGTCTATCGATAATGAACTGTTAGAGACAAACAATAATACAAATGAAGGGAATTCTAGCGAAACAAACGATCATAAAAATAACTTCCCGGTGATACTAAATGAAATAAATCAAAATTCGGACCAAACTGAGGATGTTAATCGTGACATAACAGATCGAACAATTCCGAGAAGGTCGGAAAGAGCTAACAAAGGTGTTCCACCTGACAGATTTGCTTTAATGACAAATACTATGAACGTAAACGAACCCAAAACCTTCAATGAAATATTGCAGATACAAAATTCCATAGAAAGGGAAAATTGGCTAAAAGCAGCCAAAGATGAAATTGCTTCTTTAAACGAAAATAATACATGGGAATTGGTAGACCCTCCCCCTAACACACACATAGTAGGCTCAAAATGGGCATTCAAGGCGAAATATAATGATAAGGGTGAAATCCAAAAATATAAAGCCAGGCTTGTCGCCAAAGGCTTTAGCCAAAAGTATGGGGTAGATTATGACGAGACGTTCGCCCCGGTGGCGTCTCATACGACAATTAGATCTTTTCTTGTAATGGCCCTATATAAAAACTTAGAATTAAACCACTTGGATGTAAAAACCGCGTTTTTACACGGTGAGCTCGAAGAAACAATTTACATGCAACAACCGGAGGGATTCATAAATCCCGGTGAAGAACATAAAGTTTGTAAATTACACAAAGCCATCTACGGGCTGAAACAGTCAGCCAGGGCTTGGAATTCAAAAATAAACGAAACATTAACAAAGTTGAATTTCACACAAAGTTCCACTGACAAATGCCTTTACAAAAGAAACACAAATAACAAAACCGTCTACATACTAGTGTATGTAGACGATATATTAATTGCTGGAACCAAACATGATATAAACAAAATAATAGAAGAACTTAGGCGTGAATATAGTATTACCAACCTTGGGAGCGTTACTAATTATCTGGGAATAAATATAACACGACCAGACAGCAATACTTTGCTAATAGATCAGTCAAACAAAATTAAACAATTAGTAAATAAATTTAATTTAGAAAATGCGAAACCCACTAATACTCCCATAGATACAAATTACTTAAAGGATTATAACAATGAAAATTATTTAACTGACAATACTGATTATAGAAAGGCAGTAGGGGCACTTCTATATATAGCCACTGTCAGCAGACCTGATATCAGTGCTGCCGTCAACCTTTTATCTCGTCACAACGAAAGACCTAGAGTGTGTGACTGGGAAAGTACCAAGAAAGTCATCAAGTACCTAAAAACTACAATTAATTTAAAATTAAAATATGACAACGAGAATCCTGCTATACTAACCGCATATGCGGACGCAGACTATGCGAATGACCCCCAGGACAGAAAGTCCATTACAGGAAACGTATTCTTTATTGGGAATAATCCCATCTATTGGTACTCAAAAAAACAAAAATGCGTCAGCCAATCCACCGCAGAAGCGGAATATATAGCAGCAGGATGCGCTGCTCAGGAAAGCATGTGGATCATTAGACTTTTAAACGACTTAGATCTAGATCAAATAAAACCAATCACAATTTATGAAGATAACCAATCAGCGATTAAATTAATTGAGTCTGACAAATATCAAGCGCGGACTAAACACGTGGATGTTAAATTTCATCTAATAAAACATTTGTATGAAGAAGGAACCATCAGATTACAATATATCCCCAGCAACGAAATGATTGCTGACATCTTTACTAA
This sequence comes from Salticus scenicus, assembly GCA_963930645.1. Taxonomy (NCBI): domain Eukaryota; kingdom Metazoa; phylum Arthropoda; class Arachnida; order Araneae; family Salticidae; genus Salticus; species Salticus scenicus. The sequence goes on along the minus strand of OZ005659.1, from coordinate 137,721,608 downwards.
ACCCCTACCAGGGCCGGCTTTTAAAACTTTAAAAAATAAACTAAATTTAGTAGAACATTGAAAATACCGGTCAAGTAGGGGTGTCACAAAACTACATTAAATTGACATTTGTGTGACCGTTAATTTTCATTTTAATCAAGAATTGTCTTAAAGACTATCAGTTATCCCGAGTAAATTTCAATGCAAACGTAGAGAGAAAAATACGCGGCACTCCCAGCTAAAGGAGGAAGTGAAATTGTCCAGTCATCATTTTATAAAACTCTCTTCTGCTCGATTTCAATCTCCGATGTATATGTAATGTTGTCTTTCTGTGAATATGTAGCAGCAACTAAGCAGGGCGTTTGAAAACGCTCTTATATATTTTATATTACCCTTTTATTATAAAAGATCTGTATCTAATCCAGAATATTAAAGTTACAAAAGAAAAGGAAGAATTACAAAATCATTTATCATAATTTACACAATTAAATAATAGTTTAATATGTTCACAAGTTTATTTTTCAGCCCGTTGGTGAATCAAGAATGTGGCTTTAAAATGGATTAAATAATTAATTGGACGCATGCTGTACCAGTGCTGTTTGTCTTATCCAGGTAAGTGAAATCTTACCTATTCATTGTCAATATTATTTAATATAAATATAATATAATACAAGCGCTCTATATTAAAAATTATATATATATAATTTTATAAGAGATACTAATGATTAAGAAAGCGCAATAATTTGCACTACCGAGGAGGATCTAATATTAAATATAGTTATTTTAAAAAAGTTAATTCACTTACGTTAAAAGAATTACACTTTATTACCCCCTTTTTCTTTAAATATAAAGCATTTTTAAGAAAAACTTGTCAATAGGTCTGATTTTCAATTACATTTTATTTGAAATTTTTTTAACATATTTTGTTTATTTATTTATCTATTATCGTAAAAAGTATGAAACTTGTATGCCTTTAAAATTAATTGTTGTTTTGTATTGTTCTGTAAAAGAGTAAAATGCTTTTTAAAATATCCTCTTAAGATAACTTTTTTGAATCAATAATCACTATCATCACCAGAATCATTCTTTTTTAACTCCCGATATTTAACTTTTAAATATTTTCCTACATATATAGAATAGCTTTCGTCCAGGTTATCCTGTCTCTCCCAGGCCTTCCTCACAACGTCCTGCGGTGGAGGTGTGATACATGGTTAAGGAAAAGGGGAAATTCAACATTAGATATTTATTTATTAAAAAAGAAGCAACAGAAGATTTTCTACATTTCTGTCTGAAAAATGAGTGCAACTGTCAAACTTTATTTTTCTCTTCTTTTTATTTATTACTTCTTGTTCTTTTTTCGTTACTTTGGTGGCTGAGAGGTTCTGCTGTCTAAGATGGTAGACGTGATGTGCCGGGTGCCGGGTTCGATTACAGGTCGCGCTCGTTGGCATATCCGTTTGGAGTTTTCTATGGTTTTCTCCAAAATTTGCGTAACTTACGGGCTAGTACCCCTTAGAAAGACTCCCATAGAGGGTACTACTTCTAGGCTCATGATCCTCAGCACTGTCAATTGGCTTTAAACCTAACACCAAGACCAACACAATTTTCTTTTCTTTATTTTTAATTTTTTGAGAAATTAAATAAATTGCAAATATATAATTAATATATATATATATAACACTGAGAGAATTAACAATAATTAAATACAGAAAAATTAATAATATATAAATAGAATATCAAACAAAGAAAAATTTTATTCTTTTAAAATACTAAAATTCAAAGGTTATTATGTATAATAAAGAAATTTTACTGCTATACAAAACAAATTTTAGTACTTACTGCAAAACAAAACAAATTTTAGTAATTTCATATGTCACAAATAAAGACACCAAGGAACGTTTGACTGATTTTCTCTAATGCTGCGTAAAAAAAAAAAAAAAAAATCTATGCTTTTAGGGATTTTTAAGATAACATCGATTACAAAAATTATATTATGATAATTATTGATTGTTCAAAAATCGAGATTTCATTGCCACAAATAAAAAGTTTTCTTTTCCTTTCTTTCGTTTCTTCTTTCCTGTTAGGGAAACTTTTGCTTCCAAATAGGGGAAAAAAAAAAAATACTAGGTTAATTCACTACCAATTGAAAGTGGGATGTCCGAAAGTAATGCTGTTTATCCTGTAATTTTACAGCCTTTCGAGTGTAAAACCGTCTAAATGAAAGCGTAAATGAAAAAAGCCAGAGGAAAGCAAGGGATAAAAAAAAATTCTTCAAACTCATGATTTTTCTTTTAGGCAAATGAAGCTAGAAAGGAATTAAACAACATAAAATAAAGTGAAATAAAATATACAAATAGAAATTTAAATTTTACAGATTTTAGTTTTCTATGTTACTTTTATTTATTTTTGTAATATGTATTATAAATAATGCTTTTTTAAATAATAATAAAAACAGACCAGAGTTTTGTTTTTCTCAGTTCTGAAACAAATGTAATGCAACAGGAGATGTTAAAAATTAAAAATTATATTTTATAAATACATTTTAATGACTAATATTATGTTAATTGATTGTTGGTGGGAGTATTTTTAATGAAAAATAAAACAAATATAAATATATATATATATATATATTTAATAAGTGTAATGCAAAATAAACAAATGATTAAATTTACAAGAAAGTCAACGTTGCCGCTTTGACTGCAGTACTCGTGCCTACTTTGTTCGCCTGACGAAGGGTCATGTGTTCTTTCAACCCGAAACAATTGTTGCGAGTTCATTGCATTTTATGGTGCTTATTCAAAATTTTGTAATTATTAGATTATTAAATTGCCATAACATTTCATAAATATGTATGCATATATATATATATATATATATATATATATATATATATATATATATATATATGCATGTCCTTGAATTACACACACATATATATATATATATGTGTGTGTGTGTGTGTGTGTGTGTATAGTCATATAGTTGCAGTAGTCAAACTGCATTATTATACAATATATAAGATGCTGATATGCTTGAAAACTTTGTTATATCACATTTGTAGTAGTCGTATGATTTTTAGCTGTGGAAATATATTAAAAGCGTTGTGTATCAAGGACATTTTTCTGACATTTCCACCATAATGATGTAATATTACAGAGAAAAATAAACGGAGTTGTTAGAAAATCTATTTTATATATGTATTTCAATGACTAATATTAATTTAATTAAATATTGCCGAAAATATATTTGTGACTTAGAGCATTTTTTCTAAAGTAAAAACATTCCTTTTTAATTTTAATTAAAAATTAAATTATAAAAATAGCTAAAAGTACAGAATAAAGATTGAGAATCTCGATTATTTACTTTTAACTAAGAACTATTTTAAATTTACATCAACTCTGGGTGAGCATTTCAGTAAATTTACAGATTTTTCAGTGTGTAATAAAAATTTGCGTAAAAGAAAAAAAAAAAAAAAAGAAAGAAAGAAAGAGAGAAAGTTCCAAAAATGTTCGTTAGGGAAATATTTGGCGCTGTGGTTAAAAAAAAAAAAAAAAAAAAAAAAATCGCATAAACGTGTTACGTGTAAAGCGATCATGAAGATCGAATGAACGTTTGCAGAATTCTCTTCATTCATAACCGAGTTGTCTTTCGACAGTATTAGTCAAACTGTATTATATGATTAAAAAAAAAAAAAAGATGCTGATATGCTTGAAAATTTTGTTATATCACATTTGTAGCAATCTTATGATTTTTAGTTGTGGGGATGTATTAAAGTGTTGTGTATCAAGGACATTTTTCTGACATTTCCACCTTATTGATGGATACGACAACTTTAAAATTTAGACGAATGAAGGCCTATACAGAGTAATCTTCCATCGAAAGCATCAGGTGCATTTCACCAGCCCGCACACTTTTGAAATTGAAAAAATCAATTATGTCATTCGAAAGTACTCCGTTAGTACCGGTTAGTACCGCAAAAATTTTCGTTAGTACCGACACCAGTACCAAGTACTGAAGAGAACAAAAATTCGGGCTGGTGAAATGGTAGCCCGCACACTTTTGAAAAATCAAATTTCAACGATGTCATTCGAAAGTACTCCGTTAGTACCGGTTAGTACCGCAAAAATTTTCGTTAGTACCGACACCAGTACCAAGTACTGAAGAGAACAAAAATTCGGGCTGGTGAAATGGTAGCCCGCACACTTTTGAAAAATCAAATTTCAACGATGTCATTCGAAAGTACTCCGTTAGTACCGGTTAGTACCGCAAAAATTTTCGTTAGTACCGACACCAGTACCAAGTACTGAAGAGAAAAAAAATTCGGGCTGGTGAAATGGTGGCCCGCACACTTTTGAAAAATCAAATTTCAACGATGTCATTCGAAAGTACTCTGTTAGTACCGGTTAGTACCGCAAAATTTTTGTTAGTACCGACACCAGTACCAAGTACTGAAGAGTACAAAAATTCGGGCTGGTGAAATGGTAGCCTGCACACTTTTGAAAAATCAAATTTCAACGATGTCATTCGAAAGTACTCCGTTAGTACCGGTTAGTACCGCAAAAATTTTCGTTAGTACCGACACCAGTACCAAGTAACATTTAATCTTCTGTTATTTTAATTTTACTATGTTAATATATATATATGCTGTTGTTGTAGTGTTTTATGACCGATTGACTATGATAGGTTCCTCGGCCAATAATGAAATGCCCTCTGTGGGGGTCTTTCTAAAGGGTCCTAGCCAAATTTACGCTAATTTCAGAGAAAACCATGGAAAACTCTGAACGGCTAGGTCGGTGAACGCGGACTGGAATCAAACTCGACACTTCTCATCTACCAGCTTCTATATGTATACGCAAAAAGGAAATTTGTCGTACATTTTTACGAATTAATTATAGGTGTAGAGGATTGAAAGTGGTATCATTCGATAGGTATACTCAAAAAATACATATTCAAAGAATGGATTTTAAATTAATAGACTTATTTTTTTTAACATGTATCTCAGAACTTATATATATGTTTTAATGGAATTTTTATTATAACTGTGATGAAGACTCAACGAGATGAGTCGAAAGCTATGTATGAATACGTAACTAATTGGAATGCTTTACTAAGAGAATGTTTTTATAATTTTTTTTAAAACTTTATAAAACTTTTCTTTTTAGCACTTATATTGTGGAAAATTAGAATTGGCTGTATAAAAAATTATACATTGTTTAATATGCATACTATATGCCTTTTAAAGGCACTATTGAACCAAATACATTCATTTCTATTTTTCTGTAACCATGAAAATTGATACATATTTCCTTTCATAGAAGCAGAAATTTTTGTATCTATCTCCATCAAACAAAATTTGTCTGCGATCCAGGAATGCTAGTCCATATCTGGTCAAGAAAATAAATTACGAATATACAATAAATACCGTAAACTAGATCCGTAATATAAATTATATTTGTATTTTCAAGCCTGGCATATCTCTTTGAGATGTTAAATTAATCTGCTCAGATTTAAGAAATCTGCAGTATTCGCTGCCATTTTACATTCTTTTTCTACAACTTCTCTGTAAATTTCTAGGGTCCTTTAAAGCTAAATAGTCGTTCATGCTTTGGTCAGAGAGGATATTTGTCAAAGGGGAAAGAAGAGAACGTGCAGCTGTGTTATTTGTTACAAGTGTTTTAATTTTACCGTGCCGCTTTCTTTGTCGTTCCCGGTTCACAACATCATAGGCAATCGTTTTTCGTTATCCGGGGCATAAAAACCCGAAAAGAAACAGAACAAAAAATAAAAAATTATGTCCATAGTTTTTAAATATCAGGCATTGTATACATATCATGCAACATGTAGTTTAATATACATGAAAAAAAAAAAAAAAAAAAAATTTGCCGAAATGTGTAACCAAAAACTTTAAACTTTCAACAGTTTTCAGGTAAAAAAAAGATACTCAATTACTTATCTATATTTTACCTTTTATTAACTCGCTTTCTTGTTTGTTTGTTTGTCTTGTTTTTTAACTATCTTCCCGACTACCTAGATATTTGAAACCTTCAGAATAGCTCAGAACACGATGATAATGCATTCTTTTAATACTTTTAGCCATCTTTAAGCAAAATTAAATTCGCTTTTAGTAAATTTAAAAAAAATCCGCAAGTTGGTGCTTCGACCGAATTCAATGCTTGCACTTTTGCGAAACGACGTTTGACGATTTTGGAAACAGAATACATGCAAATTTAGTTTGTTTACAAAAATATTGCGCGAAAAATTAAAAAATGCAAAAATTAAAGTTTATAATGTCTATGGATAGTGGAAACGACTGAAAAGTGATTAAAATTAAATAAATGGAAAATTTATGGAATATAAGAAATTCATTTTATCTTGTAAATATTTATTTTTTTAGTCTTTTATTCCCAATAAAATTTGAATGAATTTCTCCAGATAAAATAATATAAATCACTGATATATTCATTAAATAACATCTATATTAATAAAAATTATACTACCCATAAAAATATACCTATAAAATAGTTTTTTCAATTTCCCCTTACTGTCCTGAAATTTTACATAACTTCAAATAACTTGTAGTAATTTTTCTATCAATTTTAGTCAGTTAATTTCTAGTAATATTTCTTCAGAAATTTTTATCATTAGATAAGCATTATAAACTTGTTATTTAATTTTTAATACGATTTATAGTAATATAATTCAGTTTAAATTGTCATTATTTCTTGTCAAATAGTGTGCTTTTTTTTTTCTTTTTTCGGATACCTTAAAGAGATATAAATATTTGGATACCTTTTTATATACCTTATACCTTCTGCTCATTTCAAAATCATAAATTTATATATTATTACTAGCAGGCAACGCCCGCTTCGCTGGTCCCTATTTTTAAATGAATCACTCTAATTACTGAATTCTCAGAATTGCATTCATTTTTATCACGTGAAAAGAAAAGAGAAACAAAATCTGATTAGGAAAAATGTCACACCGGGTTCTCACTGCCTTCGGAAAAAATTCCCAAAATGCTCTAACTCTTATTTCTATTATTTTCCCCCTTCACTCCCCCCCTTCCCGTCTATCCTAATAATTTTACAAATTCGAAAATATCCGCAATCGTTTTGTAGGTATCGAAAACCTCTATATACCAATTTTGAACGATCTAACTCTATTTTTATTTTTTTGCCCCCCCTCTCCCCTCCCCCTTTCCTGCCCCTCCTAATAACTTTACACAATCGAAAACATCCTCATTCGACTTGCAGGCCTCTAAAACCTATCTGTATCAATTTTGAACGCCCTAACTGTATTTCTATTTGTTTTTGCCCCTTAGCCCCCTCCCCCCCTCCTGCTGCCCTACCTGGGGGATGAATTTCTAAAATTCCAGAAATTCGTTTTTAGATATTTGCATTAGCAATATTTTAGAGCAAAAATTTCACGCATATCTATTTTTTTGTTTGAGATATATAGGATTATGCGAAATCACGTTTTACGCATGTGAAATCACGTTTTGCCCCCCCCCCCGCCCCCCTTGGGGACCGAATTTTAAAAATTCCAGAAATTGGTTTTTTGACTTTTGTATTAGCTATATTTTAAAGCAAAAATTTTACGGATATCTGTTTTTTTGTTTGAGATATGAAGGTTTTTGTGAAATCACGTTTTGCCCCCCCCTCCCCCCCCTTGAGGGGCGAATTTTGTAAAATCGCTTCTTAGTGGATGCCTACGTCATAGAAAGAACATTGTCACAAAATTTCATGCTTCTAGGTCCAGGGGTTCGGTCTGGGCGTTGATAGATCACCCCCTCACTCACTCAGGAAGTGTTCTTTTATATATATAGATTATTATTATTATTACTATTATTATTCGGATATTAAATTTGTTCAGTTTCGTGCAATAAATGATTTCAATAAGGGTGAAAGAGAACCAATAACATGTTCATAACTAGCTCTTCCCCATTTGAAAATCGAAATGACAAAAATTAATTCATATTATTTATTTATTTATTTATTTATTTTATAGCAATAATGAGCAGAAAATTCATTTTAGTCTATAAACAAAAGATGAAACTTTTTCGTGCGGGTGGTGTCGGCTTGAAGTTGGTTGCACAAAATTAAAATGGCTATAGTAATAGCTTAATTAAACACATATGCGTTAATTAATACTTTGGTACTAACGGAAATTTTTCCGGTACTAACCAGTACTAACGGAGTACTTTCGAATGACTTCGTTGAAATTTCATTTTTCAAAAGTGTGCGGGCTACCATTTCACCAGCCCGAATTTTTGCACTCTTCAGTACGTGGTACTGGTGTCTGTACTAACGAAAGTTTTTGTGGTACTAACCGGTACTAACGGAGTACTTTCGAATGACATCGTTGAAATTTGATTTTTCAAAAGTGTGCGGGCTACCATTTCACCAGCCCGAATTTTTGTTCTCTTCAGTACTTGGTACTGGTGTCGGTACTAACGGAAATTTTTGCGGTACTAACCGGTACTAACGGAGTACTTTCGAATGACATCGTTGAAATTTGATTTTTCAAAAGTGTGCGGGCTACCATTTCACCAGCCCGAATTTTTGTTCTCCTCAGTACTTGGTACTGGTGTCGGTACTAACGGAAATTTTTGCGGTACTAACCGGTACTAACGGAGTACTTTCGAATGGCATCGTTGAAATTTGATTTTTCAAAAGTGTGCGGGCTACCATTTCACCAGCCCGAATTTTTGTTCTCTTCAGTACTTGGTACTGGTGTCGGTACTAACGAAAATTTTTGCGGTACTAACCGGTTCTAACGGAGTACTTTCGAATGACATCGTTGAAATTTGATTTTTCAAAAGTGTGCGGGCTACCATTTCACCAGCCCGAATTTTTGTTCTCCTCAGTACTTGGTACTGGTGTCGGTACTAACGGAAATTTTTGCGGTACTAACCGGTACTAACGGAGTACTTTCGAATGACATCGTTGAAATTTGATTTTTCAAAAGTGTGCGGGCTACCATTTCACCAGCCCGAATTTTTGTTCTCTTCAGTACTTGGTACTGGTGTCGGTACTAACGAAAATTTTTGCGGTACTAACCGGTACTAACGGAGCACTTTCGAATGACATCGTTGAAATTTGATTTTTCAAAAGTGTGCGGGCTACCATTTCACCAGCCCGAATTTTTGTTCTCTTCAGTACTTGGTACTGGTGTCGGTACTAACGAAAATTTTTGCGGTACTAACCGGTACTAACGGAGTACTTTCGAATGACATCGTTGAAATTTGATTTTTCAAAAGTGTGCGGGCTACCATTTCACCAGCCCGAATTTTTGTTCTCTTCAGTACTTGGTACTGGTGTCGGTACTAACGAAAATTTTTGCGGTACTAACCGGTACTAACGGAGTACTTTCGAATGACATAATTGATTTTTTCAATTTCAAAAGTGTGCGGGCTGGTGAAATGCACCTGAAAGCATCACATAACCCTATGCAATTACTAAATATCAGGATGGGAGTCGTATCGAACCAAATTTGTAAGCAACAATGAGCGTTCCTTGTTATAAATAAAGAAATTGTTAACTACTGTTTTAATTGCCAATTACGAATTCATTTACCACACATACTATGCGTGCAATGCCAAATTTTTTCCAACAGCTATTTTTGGAACTAATTTCTTTAATTTAGAAATCAAAACTGCATACTTTGCTGAACATGTATGGGAATTTTTGGCCTATTACGTTAAAAGCTATAGGGCTCTGAACACTTCAAGCTATTTTATGTGCATTCTATACATAGAATAAAGTTTGTATTGTTACAAAATTCAACAGAAAATATACTAACAATCCTTTATCTTAAGTCTTATGTAAAATTACAGCAAAAAGTAAACGGCAGTGTTAAAAAATCTATTTTATATTTGCATTTTAATGTCAGTTATTTTAATTAATTTTTGGTGTGAGTATAGTAATAATTATAAAGTCTTTTTTTAAAGAGTAGAAAAAGTCATTCTTAATTTTTATTAAGAAAGAAAACGATTAAATAATAATATTAATAATAATAATAATAAGAAGAAGAATAAAGATAAGTAAAAACACATATGAAAGACTGAGAATATCTGTTATTTACTTTTTACTGAGAACAATTGTAAATTTACAAACTTTACATAAACATTTCAGTAAAAAAAAAAATTTTTTTTTTTTTTTTTTTTTTTACCGAGTGAAAATTTTGATGATTAATTATACATGATGATTAATTATACATGATGATTAATTATAGCATGAAAATTGCCCCAACACCATTTTTGCAAATTCTTATGAAAAATGACCTCCTGAATCCGAATATGACGACCATATTGCCCTATCACACACCGTTTTTTTGGGGACGCCCCCCCCCCCATTTTTACCACTTTACGGTGATTTTATGGCTATAAATTTGATTTATAGAGGAGAAAAGAAATATTTTAACTCTTAAATGCCTTCTGAGGTCCTAAAGAGGTGAAAAATTCTAGAATGTGAACATCTGGAGAAAGAGGAAGATTTGGGGGGGGGGGGGGGAGGGGTTAGCCGCTGAAGTTATAGGTTACATTTATTATATTTTATTAATCAATTATTATTATCACTTATTATACATTATATATTTTTTATTTTTAGGGGTTAAAATAATTCTTTTCCATTCTCCAAATCAAATTCATTGCCATAAAATTCCCCAAGAGGGATAAACATTGGGGGAGGAGGTGACGTCCCGAGGAAACGGTGGGTGATGGGGCAAAATGGGGGTCATATTCGGATTTGGAAGGTCATTTTACATAAGAATCAGCAGAAATGCTATCAGGGCTCGTTTTTTCTCCCCTTTGCAGTGTAGTGTTATTTTTAACTTGAAAATAATTGTAGACTCTGGATGTACATTTTAGTATATTTACATTTTTAAAATTTTTTTTTGTACTATCTGTTATTTCTCTACGTATAATTAGAAAAAAAAAATAATAAAGAAAGGGAAATTATTTTTTCTTTTTCGTTTAAAATTTTCAAACCTAAATGCCTTTTCAAATCAAAAATACATTTTCGTTTAAAATTTACATTGAATTTTCTCTTAAAATTCATTTCAATTTCCTGTGCGAAATAAGATTTTTACAGACTATTTACATTAATGTCCCCCCCCCTCCCCCCCAGAAAAAAAAATCATTTGTCTTGTATTAACAAAAATACGGTAGCAATGTAATTAACAAACGTATTTTTCTTTAATGTATTACATCAAAATAAATCTATGGAACATCATTAACTGCATCATTTCTATGTATTTTAATAATAATGTTCGTTTTACGTGTGTTTTAATAGAAATATACATGCAATGTCAACTAGACATTCTGAAATCATACATGAATATATTAATATTATGAACAGGTGAATCCATATCGATGTTTATAGATATTTTATTTTCAGATCTACATTACATTTATTGGAATTTCTATTTGGGCATCTTAATAATATTTTAAATATAATAATTTTCTATCACGTCATCCATTAATATATCCTAAAATAAATCCATCTTTATATTTGTTTCTTTTATTTTTTCAATTTTTTACTGTGTATATATTATGCATATTAGTAAAAGTAAACATTTCAGCGCTAAGTTTATATCTTCTTCTCAATAAATCAATAAATGTCAATAGATTAACAATCTTGAATAATTTTACATATTTGATAACTAAGTGTCTACTATTTAAACATTTAAAACTCTTCCAATTGTGTTTATAAAAAATGATATTTTTTAAAGTACAAACAGTTTTCAGCTGTTTTATTTTTAATTTGAATTCAGATCTGTTTGACAACTTTTATTTTGATTTAATAATGTTGCTAAAGAAATTAAAAAAATATCTAGCATAAACTGATATTTGAATACAAAGTCAGAATATATTTTATACATGTTAATGAATATGTTAATCGCATCAAATTTATTTTTATTCAATCTACTCTCACAGTAATTATATTAGGATTTTGCGTTATCAAATAAGTTGGACTGTTTAGATAGGTAAAAATTTTATCATTAGTTTGTATTTATAATGAAATTAAAAAGAGGATTAAATTGTTTTTAAATTTAGTAATTTATAACTCAGAAAGTAATGAAGAAGTTTTTATTTACATTTATATTTTAATATTAATATTCATTTTTATAATATTAATAAGCTATTATATTACCACATGGTGTTAGATTTATGTAAATGTAACATTTGTTTAAATTTATGTTACATTTAAATAAATGTGAAAATAACTTGAGATTAACGCATTCCAAAACAATTCAGATTTTTTTTATGATTAACAGAATCAATAAATATTAGTTTATTTTACGTTTTTAATAATTAACATTTTAGTTATTAATTTTCCACAATTTGATTTTAGTTTTTAGTAAGTTTAAAGGAAATACTTTATTGCTGTTTATTTTATTGGAAATATATAGTTTCAAAATCTTTTACAAAAAGCAAGTTTTTCAAAATTTAAAATAACATTAGCAAAATTAAAATTTGACTTAAACAAGAGGTTTTTTTTTTTTTTTTTTTTTTTTTTAAATCAAACTAATAATTATATTATATAACAAAATAGTGTACAAATTTATTGCAAAAAAAAAAAAAAAAAAAAGTAATATAATAAGTAATATAAAAGTAATAAAAAATACCTATACTTTGTGGCATGTTTAACACACTCTAAAGCCAAAATATAGTCTAATATAAATTTATACCCGCGCCGCTTTAAGATAAATTTCAACTGATTGAATAAATATTGATTTTAAAGACATTGGCTGTAATTAGTTTTGTTCAACTCACAGATGTTTTAATTTTGCATAGGTTTACTTAAAAGGCTTTTTCTTTTTTAAATTATTTTAATTACTCTCATTTAATTATTTTATGAAAAATTTTCAAAAATAAAATGAACAAATTATTTAACAAAATAATAACAATAATTCTGCAAAATCAATACAAAATTACATCATTAAATTATTTATGGAAATAAAATTAAAGAATAACTTTTCATTGAGTTCAAGATTTTATAATGAAATTTTCTTTTAGTTTATCTAGTTATAATTTTAAAAGTAAAAATAAATAAAAATAATCTGGTGTGGCACACTTTTACCCTGAAATTTAATGTTATAAATAGAGATTGCAGATTAAGAGATTAAGAGAACGATTAAGAGATTAAGAGAACGAATACTCTGTAATAGAAACCTTCGTTGAAAACAATTTAAAATAGGCTTCGTAAGAGCGTCATTTGACAAATAATTCTATATAAGGGGTTAAATTTAAATGTTCATTTCAAATTATTCAGACAACTTTCACCCGCATCATTCCTTCAAACTTAAGAAATTTGATAATTTTCTTTTTAAATAACAACCTTATATTAACTTCAAAATACAGCATTTGTAGTTACTCTGGTAAAAGTCACAGAAAAAATTTAAACGTTAAAAACATAACTTCAGTATTCAGGGGGCCTCAAAACGTGTAAATATATAAAAGGAAACGCTAAATACTTAGTTTTAAAAATACTTTATTTACCACTGTAAAAAAATGTTGTAATTTTTCCTGCACTTTCTGTTGTATCTTTTCAAGCATTTTCGCTGTATTAATAAATTCAAGCACTAAATGTTGTTAAAATCGACTTCCTGTGGACTTTAGACCAGAACATCTGCGCTGAAACATAACATCTGTGTTTTTGAACTTAGATGCAGATGAACGATGAACGAACGAGAAGAAGATCATGGAATAAGCAATGTCCGTCCTCGTCCATGAAAAAGGTTAGCTAGTAATTTTTTTTATTAATATTTTGTATTAATATTTTGTATTAATATTTGTTATTAATATTTTGTTTTATTAATTTTTTTATTAATATTTTGTGATCAATAGTACTTTTACGTTTGCGGGACGCAAACGAAAAATCGCCAATTCAATATTATCGCACCAATTCAATATTATCGCCAATTTATATTACTGCTATTTATATTATTATTGCTATTTATATTCGAATCGCATATTGCATTCTTTGCAAATAAACCTTTTTCTTGAAAAAAAAAAAAAAAAAAAAAAAAAAAAATAGACTGCATCTTCTTCAGTTGTGGGCAAATCCCAAATTTTCATCATTTTTGTAAAATAAAAATTAAGGTAGAAGAAAGAATGTTAATATATTTTACTTAGAAAACGAAAATGTTCTAATATGTTCTAATGTTCTAAAATGTTCTAATCTTCTAAAATGCTCTGATGTTAATAATTGGCGATTTTTCGTTTGCGAATTTCGAAAAGTATCTGATTAATTAATATTTCGTTAAAACGCATTAGTTGTAAACATATTGCAGCATGCTAGCTAAATCACCTAAGCTAAATCGTGTGCCAATATCCTAGCTAGCACTATATTTCAGTGCTATAAGTAATGCTCGAATCTGTTGATGACTCCAGTCACTTTTGTCTTAACGATTTACAATTAATTTTTAGAAATCCAATTTTTTTTTAATCATTCAGTATAGTCCTTTTAAAGTTTTTTCATAAAATTACATTTCTCAAGTTATATGTTGGCGAAGCATTTTTTTATATCAAAAGATTTATATTAACGTGTATAAACTTGCACTCATAATTCAGCAAAAAATATTCATTATTTATCATAATATATTCAATATGTTCATGATTACACATTAATTTTTTAAAAGAAGATTTTCTTAACTTGAAGTCTTGATAATTTATATATGTATAAAAACATATTCTTTGAGATATTATTTAACTCTCTCTCTCTCTCTCTCTTTTATTTTTTTTTAATTGCTAACAGCAAAAAATGTTTGCATGACAGTATGATGCACATACTTTATTTTAAAAATTAAAATAGGTATACTTCCGGGACAGAATAAGAACAAAAATTGGGATCGCTTTAAGGCCCCTTTACATATTCAATTTCATATTACACTTAATTTGTGCAAAGATCCTTAGAGCTTATTTTGAAAGTTTTATTTGATCATTTAAAACGAAAATCTAATTTTACATTCTATATTTTGTTTCATTTTAAGAATTTTAATACCAATTTAAATAGAGGTAGAAATATAACAAATTTTAAATAAATAATTTAAATTAGGATGAAAATTCTTTTGTTTCAGTATAGCTTATATATATATCCATAAGGAAACATTAGCATCTTTCAGTGTAGTACAGATTATAAACTAAATGTGAACGGAAATGATAAATTCTCTTCTCGCTGACGTAGATAAATAAATACGGGATGAAATTCCCTTCAAAGACATTGAGATTGACCATCATACCACAAATGCGGTTTTTATCTACTGTAGATATTGAAAGCTTGCTTTTTATTTTTCCCCCTGCCTCATAGTGCAAACAAATAGCGAATTGCTAGAAATTTATAACTATCTATAACAAATTATAATGCGCGTGTTTTGTGTTTAGGAGACAGATATGTATAATCTTGGCATTACAGAATTTTACATTTTTAATTTTGTTAACGTTTTAAGAATAAAAATAATAAAATAATAAAAAATATAATCCTAACCTTTTTCCATTTCTTCTTTTTCTTCTTTTATTTCCTTGTTTATTTATTTTTTTATTTTTACGCAATAATAACATTATACACATAGGGAAAAAAAAGCATTTTTTTGTTCCAAGCATTAGTTAAAAATATGGCATTTTTAGCAGTTATAGCTGCAATTAAATATAAAATTTTAATTGAATATCAACCCTTCAAAATCATTTACAATTTCTGCAATCGCTTTTAAGAATATAGAGGATTTTAGCAGACACACAGAAATCCACTCCCCTCCCCACTTTTTCTTCCTAAATACTTTAATGCACTTTTATTAAAGGGAAAAAAAAAAAAAGAGGTATTTTTAGTTTATGAATAAGAAATACATGCGTATTTCTTGTCTTTACGAATGAAAAGGACTTTTTTTTTTTTTTTAAGCGTGTCAAAAAGTAGTGATTTCAGGTTTCATAATGGCCTTAGTGTGACCTATGCATAAAAAAAAAAAAAAAAAAAAAAAAAAAAAAAAAATCTGTGTTTGTTTGTGGACCAATTTAAACAATTCGGTAATAATGTGAGAATAGAAGCTGTTTGTCTGACCTTGGGTTCAAGGTTCGAGAGAAGTGCACTCCATAGCAGTTTTTCTGTGAGTTTTGGAGAAAACCACAGAAAATTCCGTACGACTGTGCCAATGGGCATGACCTAGGTTTCAACCTGGCAGCCCAGTCTAAACAATTTTACAGCAGATTCGTTAAATTATGATTACCTAGAAATTAACTATATATTTTTCTCTTTTTTATTCAGTAACTCCTACATTTGTTGCGTCCGTCAATTACAGTCAATTCTGTGTAAATTTGTGTTATTTAAAATTAAAACTTTCAAGCGTTATGTTTACAGTCAAACTTTAATTTTACATTTAGAAATTTGTGAAATCAGTCTTTCAACTTTCAAAGTATTCCTATTTCGCTTAAGCAAGTACCTTTCGCTCATGTCTTATATTATATGGGAAATTTATCTATTAGTGTATTAATTGTGAAAACAATTATTCATTTTTGAGAATTTAAGCATGTATCAAGGGTAACATTCAGCACTTTTTTTTCTACCACTGTTTCAATTGCGAAAACTTTTATTATATTTTTACTTTGTTTTTTCCGACTAACTAAATATAGTGTGGGTGATTAAATTATTAGATTTCTTTCTTTCTTTCATTATTTTATTTAACACTTTTTTCGATTATTAAAAAAAAAAAAAAAAACTAGACGAAATGTCCTGAAACCTCATGATGCAAAGAACATTTAAAAACCCATCGTTTCCACTATCGATTTTGACCAGCGTGCGCAATTAGCGCCCCAACCACAAATTCAAGAATATCAAAAATACTTTGGATCACCCTGTATCATGAAAAGCTACAAGTCAGCTACAACTGACTTGTAACTTTACTACAATATTGCACATAATTTGCCAAACATTAGAGAAACATATTCTGAAACGTAAAATTCATAAGCGTAATATTCGTTGAGAAATGAGTATTTTAATAAGTATTATTTTACTGTGCATGCGTGAAAGATAGAAAAATTTTTATTGTATAGTTAGAAAGCTAGATACATTGAGCAACTTTTGTATAAGATTCAGTAGAATAGAGTAAAAATAATCAGGTTGTCGGCAAAAGAACGGACCCAGATTTTAGGTATCTTTCAGAGTTGAAATTTCAAAATGCGCTTTACACATACCACGCATTTAATTTGAAAGTCCAATTGTTTTAATCACATTGCTAAAGTTCTTTTTTGTGAAAAACCCCTTATGAACTCACAAATCTTAGTAAATAATAATAATAATAATAATAATAATAATAATAACGTTACAAGCCTATAAGAGGTTTTTCACACACACAAAAAAAAAAAAAAAAAAAAAAAAAAATCGCAATGTGGTTGAAGTAATTGGATCTTCAAATTAAATACGCGATATATGAAAAACCCTTCATGAAATTTTACCTCTGAAAAATACATAAAATCTAGCTCATTCTTTTGCCGACAACTTGCTTAATTTTTAATCCATTCAAATGATCTTTTGATAAAAGTTGCTCAATATATCGAGCTTTCAACGTATGTAGTAAAAATTTTTCTATCTTTCGAGCTTGCGCAATAAAATCATATTTTCTAAAAATGCTCATACCTCAGCGAGTATTACACGTGTGGATTGGATTTCATGTTTCATAATAATGTTTCTCTAATGTTTTGTCAATTTTTCTATAAGTTTTTATGGATATACGTTCTAATTAAAAGCAAAAGACTTGCCAAAAAAAAAAAAAAAAAAACTAGTAATTTTTTTGGGGGAAAAAAGTTATATCCGCCTAAAAATATGCGCAATTTCCGCACCAAAACATACATATTGTACATAGTATGTGCAATAATGTGTTAAAATAAAAAATCATTTGTAGTTTTTTATGGTACAGAGTGAATCAAAGTATTTCGCTCTTCTTCAGTATGTGATTGATCCCCTAATTTCCCCTCTCGAATAAATCGATTGTGGAAACAATGAACTTTTAAATGTTCTTTGCATATATGAAGTTTCAGACCTCTACGTCAGGTTTTTTTTTTTTTTAATCGAGAAAATGTAAAAAAAAAAAAAAAAAAAAAAAAAAATAATAATAATAATATAATTTAATCACCCACTGTAGTGATTATTCTTAGAAAATATTTCATCTTTTTTGTATTTAGGTTCATACTACCAACAACGAGTAAACAGAATCGAGGTTCTCTTACTGTTAATCTCTTTAACTTAAAAAATATTCGCGATTTCATTGAAGGAACGCATTTTTGTTCTAAAGCTGAAAAACATCTCATTCTCAGAGTGTATTGCTACTAATGATTTTCCATTCAAAAACGTGCGAAAGTTTGGAAAACATGCAAACAATTTTATTGATTAATAGCAAAACAACAGCCTATATTAGCAATTAAACGTAAATTTCGAGAAAGAAGAATAAAATTTCATTATGAAGTTGAAAAGTTGACGCATATTTTGCGAAAATACCTTTGAAGAACTGCAAAAATTATCAATTACGCAAAGAAGCAATTGCACATTTCGGTAGTTATTTGCGTGTTTAAACATAAATTTTAGCGACGAAATGATTAAATTTTTTAACACTAAGTTGCCAATTTATCGCGTATTTCGGTAATTAGCTTTGAAAAAAGGGTGAACTTTATCTTTTGGCGGAAACTTATTTTGGAATTATTTGCATTATTAACTTACGTAGAATCTGAAAGCCCCTTTATTGAATTTTAACTCTGAAAAATATTTAAAATCTACCTCGTTCTTTTTTCCGATAATTTGCTTACTTTTTACTGTATTCTTATGAAATTTTGACTAAGTTGCGCAATATATGTAGCTTTTAAAACTCATATCTTAGCGAATATTACACGTGTCAATTTTATGTTTCAGAATAATGTTTCTTTAAAAATTTGTCATTTTTTCTGCAACTTTTGTAAAATTTTGTAGAAATCCATTCTTGTTATTAAGTTTTTGGCAAGTTTTTTGTTTATAATTTTTGAAAATAAAAAATTATACCTGTCTAAATAATTGTGCTATTCCCACAAAAAAAAAAAAAAAAAAAATACTTAAAAATATTGAACATGGTAAGTGCATAATAGGCGAGACGTATTAATCCTGGACAACAGATCTAACAGTCTTACAGTGGTTACAACATACTACTTTTAACTGCAATACAAAACTTAATGATTTTTAGCTTAAAAAAAAAAAAAAAAAAAAAAACAGGATTTTGCATGGGAAAATTTTGCATTTCTTTGGAAAGTGAACCATTCAATGCATAAACAAAAAATAAAATCTGATGCATAAAAATGTACACCATAATTTTTAAAACTTAGAGAACAGATAAAAAACAGTTATAAAATATAAAAAGATGGAATAAAAATCTATGTGATATTAATTATTAAATAAAAATCGTATAATTAATATATTTAAAAAATGAAAGAAAAGAAAACAATGTGTTAAAGTTACAAGCCATTCGTAGCTTTTTAATGATACACGGTGATCAAAAGTATTTCTTCCTTTCTTTGATTTGTATTTGATCTCCTGTTTACACTCGTGACTATATCGATAGTGAAAAATATGAAATAATATATTCTTAGATATCTGAAGTTTAAGGCCGTTCTGTCCAGAATTGCTTTTTTTTTTTTTTTTTTTTTTTTGTGTGAATCGAAAGAATGCAAAAAAGAAAAAGAAAATGATCATTCGTTATAGTTTTTAGACTTACTACAGTATATCCCGCGTTTTTTTTTTTATTTATTTTTTATTTTTTTGTCACCCATTTCTATACCATTGATGCACATAGTTTCTTTGGTTGACCAAATTAAGAAACTGCAAGTCACTGTGGTGAAAGATTACCTCAGAACAGTGACGTACAAGTCTTTGAATAAACGTGTACAAATAAATTTGTGAAAATAAATTTCTATTTATTTCTAAGAAAAATTCTGGTTGTTTAAGCATTTAAATAAGAAAATCCTGCTAAAATTTACAGGTGGAAGTGTCTGAAAACTTGTGAATCTTTGTTCGGAAGTAACCTCATGAATCTCTAATTTGTTTTCTTGTTTAAATAATTTATTATATATTTTTTTAGGGTTCCTAAGCACTCTCTTTCTCTTGCCCCCCCCTCCCCCCCTTTTTTTCTTGTAGGATACTTCTAACAATAGATTTGTTATCAAATATATTATATTGCTATTAAATTTATATATAACAATTTTTTATTAAAAAAAAAAAAAAAAAATGCCATACAAAGTTAATGGTAGAGAAAATAAAGGAAACTATAGGACCACATAAACCCTGTGCTATTTCAGTACTAAATTAGGATATATCAAATATATATATAATTTATTTTAAAGATCTGTCTTTTTTTTTTTTTTTTTTTCCTTTTACAGTTGCGTCAATTCAATCCTTGATACATTATATATCTTTCTTGTATATTTTCCTATACAAATTCACTTTGTAAAAAAAATTATTAAAATTAATATTTAAAAAAATTATATTTCATGATAATGCAGACGATTTCTATATTAGAGAAGAAGTATAACACTAAATATCCAAAAAAGTCAATTTTATCCTCAATGTTATTATTATTATTCTGTTAAAAATGAAAAAATCAATAACTTTATTTTAAATTATCGCAGATCGATGGTTGAACCATTCGTTTTAAAGGTATTGACGAGCTCTTTTGAAAGATAGCCATCTTGAAAATTTACTCCCCTCGAGGGAGGGACTTGGCCCCCAAGGGTGGAGGCGAGGCTCCTACATACATTCTTTTTTCCAGTTGAATTATTATGGTCCACCAGCGGCCGAGCAGTTCTGCGCTCAAAGCTGGTAGATGGGAGGTGCCGGGTTCGATCCCTGGTCGCGCTCATCGGCCTAGCCGTTCGGAGTTTTCCGTGGTTTCCTCCGAAACTCGCGTAAATACGGGCTAGGACCCCTTAGAAAGACCCCCACGGAGGGCATTCCCCCTCTTGGCCTAGGACACATCAGGAGTCAATCGGCCTTAAATCCTACAACCAACAACCAACCAGTTGAATTATTGCAAATAATTGTCATATTACAAATAATTATTTTAAATTTCATAATGATTATTAAAAAATAATTTTTTTTATGCACATTTATACAAAATTTTGTTGTATACCACCGGGTTTAAAATTTAGAAAAAGCGGGATGGCAACGCAACCTGAAAGACAATTTTTACCAAAAGTTGATAGGCACTAATTTATGTCAAGGTGCAACTGCATACCAATTTGTATGAAATTCTGTGCAGTAGTTCCTGAGATATAGTTGCCACAAAATTTTGTCACACACACACACACACACACACAGACATACATTTTCTAAAAATGGTCAAATCGTGTTCTACAGCTCACAAAACGTGTAAATTCATCAAAAACCCGAGGTTGAAAATTTTTACGAATCCAATACTTTCTTCTATTGAATATAAAAGAAAGTAAAGCTGCATTTTTATAATGGTTATCTCACATATCAAGTTTTGTGCAGTTATATGACATATAAGTTGAGATATAGCCCTCCCGTTATCGATGAAATTTGCAGTATAGCAGCGCCACCTATTGACCGACAAGCATTCGAACTGAATCAGCATAATATGTCTCATAATCACCTTCTCACATATTAAGTTTTGTTTGATGATACGCAGTAGAACCTGAGATACAGTTTTCCTTGTAATTCTGGAAATCGCTGTGTAGCAGCGCCACCTGTTGAGAAATTTACACCAGAAGTTGACAAGTGCTAATATATATTAAAGCACACCAACATACAAATTTATATGCAATTCTGTACAGTAGTTCTTGAGATATTGTCTTTCTTTAAATTGCGGAAATCGCTGTATAGCAACGCCACTTGTCGGCTGATAGGCATTCAAACTGAATCAGCGAAATATCTCACATTGGTCTTCTCACATATCAATTTGTATTGGATTATACGCAATGAAACCTGAGATATAGCCACCCTGAAAATACAGAAATCGCTGTATAGCAGCGCCACCTGTCGAGCGCTTGACACCAAATATTGATAGGCACTAATTTAGATCAAGGTGCATCTACAGATGAATTTAAATGCAGCAGTTCCAAAGATACAGCTGCCACAAAATTTTTGTCACACCCACACAGACGGACAGACAGACGTTTTCTAAAAATGGTCAAATGATGGTCTAGACCTCTCAAAACTTGTAAATCCGTCGAAAACTGGAAGTCAAAAATTTTTACGAATCCAATACTTTTTTCGATTGAATATAGAAGAAAGTGAAAAAAAAAAAACTTAAAATGTAATTACTGATTGAATTGAGTTAAAAATTAAAAAATCTAAAAAAATTGTTTAATAACAATGTTTAAACATTTATGTGAGTTGTGAACTTCTAGATTGCAAAAATGTACTTCAAATTCAGTGTTCGTTGTTTAATGCTTATATTCTGAAAAAAAAAAAAAAAAAAAAAAAAAGAAATGTATCGTTATTTATTGCTTTTGTTCGACGTGAATGTTTATAATACTTTGGGACATCTGGTTTCCTACAATCACTTTCAGTTCACACGATCAGTAAATTATCTTTCTACAGTTGCAATTTTAGCGCTTTCTTATTGTTTATTTGCTCTAGATAAGACGTTAAAGAATATTATTATTCTGCCTTTAAGGAATCCGTTTCCTAAAGGTGTTTATTTTACATTACTTACTTTCTTCTGTATTCAATTGAAGAAAGTATTGGAATCGTAAAAATTTTCAGCTTAACATTTTTTGATGGATTTATACGTTTTGCGGATTCCAGAACACAATTTGACTAGATATTTTTAGAAAGTATGTGTCTGTCTCTGTGTGTGCGTGAAAAAAAATAATGTTGTGGCAACTGTATCTCAGTGCAGATAACTGCATATAAATTTATATGCTGATGCACCTTGACCTAAATTAGTGCCTATCAACTTTTGGTGTCAATTTCTCAACAAATGGCGCTGCTGGACCGCGATTTTCACAATTTCAGGAAAGGCTATGTCTCAGGAACTACTACACGATTTTACATATACATTTAGATGCAGATACATTTGATACACTTTGACATAAGTTAGTGCCTACTAAATTTTGTGTCAATTGCTAAACAGGTGGTGCTGTTATACGTCGACTTTCGCATTTTCAAGGAAGGTTCTGGGTTCTCAGGTTCTGCTGTGTATAATCAAACAAAACTTGACATGCATCAGTGTAGCCATTATATGACATTACGCTGATTCAGTTTGGATGCATATCAGCCTATAAGTGGCGCTACTATACTTCAATTTTCCCTGAGAACGGAATGTGGCTACATCATAACATCTAAGGCATATAACGGTACGAAACCCAATGTATGACGTAACCATTATGAAGACGCATTTTTTAAGACTTTATTTATAGAGAATTAAACTGTCTTTCTCTTCTTATATTTAGTGTTAGTTTTTTATAAAATGAAAATCATTCATTATGGTAGATAATTTAAATAAATAATATTTTTAAGAAAATATTTCTTCTGAGCGAATGCCTATGGGGAAATATAGAAGAAATTTTGAGGTGGTCACAGCATACTAGCTTTAAATGAAATCACAACAAGTATTTCTTCTATATTTGCTGTATATACAAGTATAAATGGAAAAAAATAACGAGGATTGAATTTCATTAAAAGTAGAGGTATATCTATCTATATATATATATATAAGCTAGTATGTTGTGCTCACCACAAGACATTCTTCTATATTTTTTAATACAGATTCGCTCAGTACAGATAATTTATTAAAGCTATTATTTATTAAAATTCCCTACCATAGTGAATGCAGACGATTTTCATCTTAGAGAAAAAATACACTAAAAATACAAAGAAAGACAGTTTTATTCTCTATAAATAATATATTAAAAAATGCGTTTTGATAATGGTTATTGCACTTATCAAATTTTGTACAGTTATACACCAGAGAAGTTGAAATATAGCTTTTCCTTTCTCGGAGAAAATTGCAGTACAGCAGCGCCACCTATTGGCCGATATGCATCCAAATTAAATTAGCATAATGTCTGATGATAATCGTCTTTTCATTTATATATATATATATATATATATATATTTAATTACACACAATAGAACCTGAGATATATCTTTCCCTTAAATTATGGAAATCGTTGTATAAAACCGCCACCTATTGAATTATTGGTACCAAAAGTGGATAAACAATAATTTATATCATGGTACATCCACATATAAATTTATGTGCAATTTCGTGTAGTAGTTCCTGAGATATAGAATTGAGGAAATCAGTGTATAGCAGCGCCACATTTTGAGAAATTGACATAAAAAGTTGACAGGGACTAGGTTATGTCAAGGTGGATCTACAAATGTATATGAAATTCTCTGCAGTAGTTCCTGAGATATGGCAATCCCTTAAATTGCGGAAATCACTGTATAGAAGCTATCTGTCGAGCGATGGGCACCAAAAGTTGACAGGCACTAATTTATGTCACGATGCATTTATTTATACATTTATATGCAATTATGTGCAGTAGTTCCAGAGATACAGTCACCACAAAATTTTTGTCACTCACATACAGAGACACAGACTAATATTTTCTAGAAAAAGTCAAATCGTGATTTGGACTCTCAAAACGTGCAAATTCATCAAAAACCGGAAGTTACAAATTTTTACGAATCTAATACTTTCTTTTATTGAATATAGAAGAAAGCAAAAAAAAATCTTGTAAATTGCGAAATCTTTTCAATTTTCAGAATGTAAATACGAGGTTATACTGTATTTGAATTTATTAATTTATATATTAACAACAGTCGAGAAAGATTTATAATACTTTTCTAATTTTCATACAATTTCTACAAAAGATACATATTAGTTTCGTTGAAGAAAAGAAAACAGATCCAGATACAAATACGGATCTATTTTTCTGGCGGATATCCGCGGATACGAATAGGAAGCTCCGATACATGTCTAGTATATGCAGAATGTTCAAATTAGTTACAGAGTTATAAACATGCCTATAAATTTATGTTTATAATTGTAAAAAATATTTGGAAATGTGCTCTCAAGTCGACCCGACTTGCTAAACACCAAACCCGACCCGCAAGAAAAAAATTTCAGTCAACCCGATCCGAACCCGACCCGCACGAAAAAAATATCAGTCAACCCGACCCGAACCCGACCCGCGGGTCGGGTCGGGTTCGGGTAAAATCGGGTTACCCTACTCGATGCAGGACTCTAATCCAACTAGCAGAATCATGTTTTCTTTGAAGGAACAAACAAACGTCCTTTCTCTCTTTTGATATTTCTGTGTTTGATGGCGCGCGGCGCCTACACTGAGTGATGCCAGATGGTCGAAAATTATTTCCCCAAACAGGTCTTCAAATTTTCCCAAATCAAGGTTTTTTTTTTTTTTTTCGAAAAAAACCCCAGCTTGATTTCTACTAAAAAGGGGGGAAAAAAATCAAGCAGATTTTTCTATGATTTAAGCTGAGATTTTTCCGCAAATGAAGGCAATTTTTGAAAAAAAATCCCCAAATAACAATAAAGTTATTGAAAGTCTCTAGTCGTAGGGATAAATCATTACATTGCCATCAATGGCAGAAAGTTGAAGAACTCCCCAAATTTGTCCCCAAAAATTTTAGACTTCCCCAAAAATGTCTCCACAAACATTTGGTCCCCAAAATTGTCCTCAGAAGCCTCGAAAATCTCCAAAATGGGGACAAAATCCCCAATCTGGCATCACTGCCTACACTGTAAAAAATATCAGTATTTTACAACAAAAGGTGCTGGCACCGCGGCTGCCAACACATTTGCTGTAAAATTTACAAGCGGCTGCTTTTTATGGTGCTGTAAAATTTACTGCACTTTGCTGTGAATTTTACAAGATGTTGTTTTTAGTAGTGCTGTAAAATTTACTGCACTTTGCTGTGAATTTTACAAGATGCTGTTTTAAAAAGTGTTGTAAAATTAACTACACTTTGCTGTAAATTTTACAACACTTTTTAAAACAGCATCTTGTAAAATTCACAGCAAAGTGCTGTTAATTTTACAGCACCACTAAAAACAGCATCTTGTAAAATTTACAGCAAAGTGCAGTAAATTTTACAGCACCATAAAAAACAGCAGCTTGTAAATTTTACAGCAACTGTGCTGGCAGCCGCGGTGCCAGCACCTTTTGTTGTAAAATACTGAAATTTTTTTTTACAGTGCACTTTATTTACCATTTATGAGAAATTCAATTTATTTTTTATTTATTTTTTATTTTATTTTTTTTTTTTAAACATAGTAAAATATTATAATAAAGCACTTCCACTAATTGCATTCAATAAAAAAGAAAGTTTTTGATTAACTGTTTAGATTAAAGTTTTTAAATTATTCTGATAAAAGACAGAGACAAAAATATTAAACGTTAAAAACATGACTTATTCAGGGAAACTCAAAACAAAACGTGCACATATACCAAAAAATAAAAAAATAAAAAATAAAGGTAAATATTTAGTTTAGAAAATAATTTATTTACCACATGGGTATGAGAAATTAATTTAAATTTCTGAGCAGTTTTCCTGAACATGGTAAAATATTACAGTAAAGCATCTCCACTAATTACATTCTATAAAAAGAATGTTTTCGCTTAATTATTGGCAGCCCTGTACATCTTCTAAAAATTATTTTCAAACCACAGTGTGCAATTAAATATAATCCTATATTAATAACACACTGCACAACCTGAACATACACACAGACATACATACAGGCATACAGACACAGACACACACACAAATTTTGACCCAAAATCAGCACTTTGTCTACCATATATATGGGTAAGAGAAAGCAAAAATTTAAAGTTAATTAATGAAAAATGATTTTATGTTGAAGCAATATTTTGAAAATCTTCATTCAGTTAATGAAATTTTACGCAATTGAACTGCGGTTAGTATTTAACTTAAAAAATAATCGAAAATCCATTTATGCACAAAAGTATTGCGATACAGATTAAGAACCAATAAGAGACAAAAACAATTTAAATTACTTATGCCGACACGAATGATAATAATAAAAAAAGGACCATTAAACTTAATGACAGAGAAAATAAGTAAAGGACCACAGAAATAATAATTGGATGAAAATGCTTAAAGTTAGAAGTAAAAACTCGTCAGGGGGCACGTACTTCATAAAGCTGTGAAAGCTGCATCGATTTCGTAAAACCATATAGCTAATCATAGCAATTTATATTGTTCCAGTCCTGATCAAGGCAGCAAAACCTATTTGAAGGAGAGATTAAATAAATTATTAAATCAAATCATCAAGGAATTCATAGAGAAAACTAGAAAAAAGCAGAGTAGCCACATGTAAAACTTTTACACAAACTGGAGAATAGGAAGATGCCAACAAATTTTTGAAATTAAAAATAAAAGCATTGCAAACATCGATTAATCGATAAAGAATTAACGTCTGAGCTGTTGCATTAACGATTAAATTCACTGAGTAATTATTTATTAAGTTAGTGAAATTTTTAATTTAAATTGTACGTAAATCAATGAACATTAAAACTTTCATAGAAAGGAAATTAATGTTAGAAAACATATATATATATAATATAGATACATGTATAAAATCTTTCCCTTTCGTTTCTAGTAATTAAACGTATTATCTTCAGAAAATCTTCATTAAATATAAATACCAATAGTTAATAAAATTAAAAGACAATACTTTAAACTATATTGAAGTAAAATTGTATGATAAATGACAATGAATGATAATTAATCTTATGCTACTGTTAATATTTAAAGTAATATAGAAGAGTTTTTTAATGGCATAAAAGAAGCAATCACTCAAAGGATTTCAATCAATACTACAATTAAAATAACTTATATTTCAAATACTCACTGTTTATACTTTGTTTATTTTTACTACAAATTACATTTGCTATTAATTATACATAAATTTTTATAAAATACATAACTTTTATAAAAAAAAAAAAAAAAAGAAAAGAAGAAGTTATTCAAACCGATGATTTTGTTTCATTTACATATTTTTTTAGGTATATGTGAGTTTTTATTGTCTGTATAATCATATAATTTGACAATAAATTGGGAAACAAACTTAGGACGTTTTCTATAACATCCTGACATAACTATATTGATTTTATATGAATATAGTGCTTTAAAATAAAATTTAAATCCTATTTATTTTTAAAATATATGGACAGTTTTAAGGTCAAACATCAAAAGTAAATATCTACTCAAATCTCAAAAAAATTATTATTTTTTTTTCCCCCTCAAATAAAGCAAACAGTTGAATCAGTCAAAACGGTGAAATTGACTTGCAAAATAGCTGAAAGGTTTTTCGATAATGAACTTTTTAAAAAATAATTTTATTAAAACATTTAACGTTACATTTAATCTTCAGAATTACATTATCGATTTTTGTAAGATTTTTGTAGAGGATGATAAAATATTTGCGTATGTCAGTATGGAAAAATATATACACTAAAAAGCCGTTTTCACGTATCCCATTTATACGGCTTTTACCTTAATGAATTTATTCTACGTTAAATTCATTTTTATTCATCTACAATAATAAAAGAAATTGTTTGTTCGTTTGTCTGTGTGTAACGTACAGAAAAATCTATGGCATGTATATGTATAGTCCTAAAGTTTCCCCCCCCCCTAAATGAAAGAATGCATGTCATTTTGCAAGGTACTTTTAGATTTTCGATATTAGTAGTATTAGATTTTTGAATAAATAAATAAATACATAAAATAAATATTTTTATTGGATATTTTTTGCGGTTTTCATTTCCGGCATTTTTCTTTGAGATATAATTTCAAGCTGATTCCAATAAAAATTGAATGCTTACAACTTTTTTTAAATTTATTTTTTTAACATAAAATTTATTTACACATGAATAAAAACATTGAAAAGTTAAATCTGTATCATAATTTTTTTTTATAAAACTGACGTCATGATAGCTTTAGTATTATTATATGTACTTGCGTGCGGTAATAAATAAATAAATAATTAATTAAATAATAAAATAAAATAAATATAAATTTCCCATTTAAAATCTTTCATTTTTGATTTATTTACGATTTCAATATTAAACAAATACTCTGGTATAGTCCCCCCCCCCTTAATTTTATCGTCGGCAAGTTAATGTGTGAATGTACACTTAGATTATTTAAAATTAATCATGTTTCTAATCAACATAAGGAAACTAAAATAAACAAATGTCCCTTATTTATTTATTAATGACTGTATTAATGACTGATTTGGCGATTGTTTTAATTTGCCGAAAATAGTCGATAATAGAAATATACCTATTTAAACGTTTCGATTATTAATTTTTTTACCAGTAAAGCGAGTAAACCCTGATAGTTGTAATATAAAAATGCCTTATTTATACACTGGTTATGCGTCACTTATATATGGTTGTAATGTAATATATAAATATCTGTTGTATACATCGCTATCTAAAATTCCCAAATTTTCTACTTCAGTTCACATTTTTTTGTTCTCCAGTTATTAATTTGAAAAACTTTCATCAGTAATTGCTTCTTCTTTTTTCTTTTGTTTTACTTCTTTCTTCTTTTGTTTTCCTTTTCTTTCTTTTCTCTCTTTTTTTTTTACTTTTTTCTTTGGAAAAAAAAAAAATAATAAACTTAATTCAGTATGTAGTGCTATATTTAATACAGATATAAACAGCTCGTCAGATCATGGTAATGATTATTATTATTTATTTTTTGTAATTAAGTGCATATGAACATATATTATACTTTATAATACCTGCATGAACATAAATTATTTAATAAGAAGAACTTAACACAGGCAAGTATATCACATTAATACTCAAGATTATATATGTATTCGTACTTACGCTAAGCAATGTGATTCTTCTCGCTTTTCAGATAAATATTTAATTTTAAAATTTATTTATTATTTTCAATGCAAATACTACTATGACATAATAAAATGACATTATCTTATAAATATTTGTACATAAAATTACATTAAGTTGTGTATTAAAATTTCTAATATGTGAATTCTCGTTTATATATGCCACTTAGCGCTAGTTTCCTGGCTTTACTCTATTACCGTACAGAAAAAAAAAGCTGATTTTTTTTACATAGCACATGCAATTAAATAGTATATCGCATCAAGAAGTTATTAAGTACACTGAGAAAAATTTCTGTAACTGACATCTAGAATCTAAATTGTGGCTCTAGAAAAAATAGTTCCATGTCATCCTTATAAATTCTAGTCCCCTTGGAAAGCGAGTTCTAGAAGCCCCTATTAGAATTCTAGAGCGTTTGCCTATATTCTCGAGGGCAAAGTTATTTAAAAATCTCTGCAAATAAATGAGACTGCAAGAGGCGGGTTTCTGCAACTATAATCTTGGTTTATTACCAAATTCTAGAAAATCAAGCGAGAATTTCTCGCAATATAAATGATTCAGAATATTTAGAGTATTCAGAATATTTTTTCACCATCTAGAAATGTGTACACTAGAAATTTTCGATAATCTCGTCTATTCAGTTTATTCGCGTGCCTTATGCGCATAGCTCGGATATCTATATTTCTAGTTAATGGATTTAGAAAATGGCCACTTATTCATTCTAGAGAAAGGCGGTATATTTTTTTTCTCAGTGTAAAAACATGAAATATATTAAAGTGTTTGAGTATATTTTTACCATATAGAATGTTGTTTAATTTAGCGCCATTGCACTTCAGATAATTTTAGCACATTGTTCATAATGATAAAGAATTTTTCGTTGTGTCCCTATAAAAAAGCTGTAAGCGCTAGATTCACCAAAAGTTTTAAGCTCGTATGACGTTGACCTATACCATGCATATGAATTTTCGGTGCAATCGGATAAAACTTTTAGACGCTATCGCACATAAAATATATTGAGCCCATAATCCATAATGGTAAAGAATTTTTCATTGTGTCCCTGTAGAAAACTATAAGTTCTAGATTCTCCAAAATTCCTACAATTCGTGTGATGGTAATCTATAATATGTATATAAATTTGAAGTTCATTCGAATGAGGCATTTAGATCCTATTGCACTTTAAATAATTTTAGCGCATAGGTCAAAATGATAATGATATTTTTCCCCCTGTAAAAAAAAAAAAAAAAAAAAAAAAACTAGAATAACCAAAATCTATACAGTTTGTGCAACGGTGATTTATAACATATGTACAAATTTTAAGCCCAATCAAATAAGGCATTTAGACGCTACCACATTTTAAATAATTTGAGCTCATAGGCCATAATGATAAGGAATTTTGCTTTGTGTCTCTGTTAAAAAAGAAAACAAAAAAAAAAAAAAAAAAAAAAAAAAACACCTATTTGTGTTAGATTCATTAAAATCAATACAGTTTGCGCTACTGTGACCTGTAACATAAATACTAACTGTAAACTCTTTCGAGTAAAGAGTTTACACGTTATCGTGTTCACTCAAATACATACATACATTACCGTAAATAGAGCTAAAATGAACACAGGAAACCTTAAAACGTATAAGTACACCAACATCTCAAACTTGATTTTTTTTTTTTTTTTTTTTAAATAATTACAATACTTTTTTTTTTTTACATAGTATGTTTGGAAGGTAAAAATATTAAATTACAATTGAAATAAACCCTGTAAAAGATGTTTTAAGAAATGAATATTGTAACTGTTACTAAGAGACGCTACCCAGTTACCGAATGCTTTGATATGGAAGAATAGACTAAAATACCCCGTCGTACTACAGTAAATTATGTTTTGTAAAATATTTTATATCTATTACTTAGAAAATAAAAATAGATTTAAGTTTTTATTAATTATAATGGCTTATGCACTACTGAACTTCATTAGTTTGGAAAGTATGCTACATTGATTTACAAGAAACTGATATTTTTCGTCGTTCTAACTTGTAATATAAGTTCTACAGTCTCCTACTTTTTAAAAACATTTCTAATGTAAATTTTAATATGTTAATTCGCTTTAGGAAAACT
Organism: Salticus scenicus; assembly: GCA_963930645.1. NCBI lineage: Eukaryota > Metazoa > Arthropoda > Arachnida > Araneae > Salticidae > Salticus > Salticus scenicus. The sequence continues at coordinate 137,689,638 of OZ005659.1, read as the reverse complement.
GAAACAGGTTCAATAAAATAAAGAAATAGTACATAAATCAAAGCTTATAAAAAAGTATTAATCATAAAAATTTCATAAACCAAACATTCATAATAACACTTTTTGTCTTTCACGTTTGTTTTCTTTTTTCTTTCTTTCTTTTAGTTTGGGCGTATCGTAATTCAAACATCAATTCATCATCGTATGATTTCAAAATTTAAAAAACAGGATTCAGTTTCTTCTGAAGTTTTCTTAAAGCAAAAATAAAAGAAGAAAAAACACTCTGAGATAACATTCTTACAAAAAAATGAATTTTCATTGATTCTATGTATCTTTTTTTTTAATTAATTCGTTTTAAAGAGTTTACAACATGTTAAGCAAGGAAATGCCCTAAAACAGTTCTTTCTATTTTAAAATAAAGTGTTTATTTATCATTAGCTTAGTCACTGTGTATCTTACTTCAGAAGAAATGGAAATAGGAAATATAAAAGAGTTATTTTAAAAGGTGACTTTTGAAAACAGAAAATTAACAACTATCTCTAAGTCATCTTTATTAATACATTTTTTAAACCTGTGAGATTTTTGAAACCTCTGTGTGTTTCCCTGTGATATCCTTCATATTTTGAGAAAAATAAATGTTAGAAGTTACAGTAAAGCACGTTTATACGTCTTTCAAGGCACTAACATTTACCGACCTACAAATAAGTCGAATTTTTAATTTAAATTTATAATTTTCAGCAATAATATAATTATAATGCATGTATTACGTACTAATTACTGAACGATTTATATTCATGCACTTAGTAATTTAATTATAAAATATCTTGAATAAATGCAATTATTAAATAAATTTTTGAAAAAAAGAAAAAAAAAATGTTCAACTTCATGATTTTTTTTTTTTTTTTTTTTTTTTTTTTGTCAAACTTTAAATGATGGAATCCAAAAAATAAAAGACCTCTGTCGATGCATAAGTAAAGTTTTTATTTATCCTTTCAACAGGGGTTTACAATACAAATCATTAATTTAAGACATTGATCTAAGCATATTACTTTTTCCCAATTAAACAAGCAATTACTTTATGACATAACATTTTGTGCTTATTTTATTTATTTATTTATTATTATTTTGCCTGTGAAACGTCTACTTCTTTTTAATATGCCCTCCCTCCCCCAAACACGCTTCCACTTTAATCACTGTAAAAATAGCAAAAGTAAACTCAGGGAACCTCAAAACCTATAGATACACCAAAATTCAAAGTTGAATTTTTATCATAATTACAATACTTCCCTTACAAATGTATGTTCGGAAAGTAATAAGGACTTTTTAAGAAAGTATTACTTCTATATATAAATATTCTATATATATCTAACTTTTTATCATTATTTCTATTTGACGTGTAAAGGTTTAACGATGCCAGATAAATATCAATATATAATAATTAATTAATTAATTAATACACATTGAGCATTCCTTTGCATCCATTAATTTATAATCTTTTTCTATTGGCCAAAATCTTTCTACCATAGTTATCTAAAAACTAGCATGTTGTGGGCACCACGAGACTTTCTTCTATATATTTTCCAGTACAAATTATTTATTAAAATTATTTTCTATGATGAATGCAGTCGATTGTCATCTCTGGAAAATATAACACTAAATATTCAATGAAAGCCAATTTTGTGATAACATCTCAGGAAATGCTTTATTTTTCTATTATTAAAAATGAAAGAAATCGATAAATTTGTTTTAAATTACCACCGATCTATGGCTCATCCAATAGTTTTAAAGATATTGACCATATTTTCAATATAAGTTATATCCATATTGGAAATTTTCCTCTCCGGGAGAGTGGCGGGTGTTGGGAGCTGGCGATTCTTCTACATACACAGTTTTTTTTGTCTAGTTTAGTATTACTATTATCAATAATTCTTATTAATTTTACAATAATTCGTTAAAAATAATTCTATATATGTACTACAGGCGAAATTCTCATTATTCATACGAAATTTTTTTGTTTAAAAATTCGTATGAATAATGTGTTGTTTAAAGATTCAAAGTAATTTTGTTTAAAGATTCTGATTACATTTGCCATGTGAAAGTTTTTGAAAAATTAATTGATAGCGCCACCTTTTGATGCAATGATTACCAAATGTAATCAGAATCAATTTAACTCAAAGTCCAACTAAATACCAAGTTTGGCTGAATTTAGTTCATTGTTTAAGATATACTGTTCACAAAATTTTTGATATAAACAGACAGACAGAAATTTTGTCAAATTATGTTTAGGACATCTCAAAAGTGTAAAGACATCGAAAACCAGTGGTCGAAATATTTCACGAAATACAATACTTTCTTCTTATGTATAAATAAGAAAGTAAAAATATTTTCATAAATGTATTCCAGAAAATTAAAATAAAACAGATTATTTACCGATTCAAATACACAATGTTCTTTCAGTTCAGAATGTAGAATGGATAATATGTAAGCATATTTTTTACTTTCCGAACATACATATGTAAGGAAAGTATTGTAATCATGTCAACAATCCGACTTTAAGATTTTGGTGTTTCTGTACGTTTTGAGGTCCCTGAGTTCATTTTTGCTATTTTTACGATGATGCCTGTATATGTGTGTGTGTGTGTATGTATGTGAGTGAACACGATAGTGCCTAATGCTTTGTGCAAATAAGCTGAAATTTGGTACGTACAGTCGGTAACAAAAGTCTCCGAACACTAGCAAAAATTCCTATATAAAAAAAGTGCACTTAATACAGTTTTGTTAAATAAATCCTTGTCGAATTCTTAGTCAGTCCAAAAACTGGATTCGACAAGGATTTATTTAACAAAGCTGTATTAAGTGTATTTTTTTTTATATAGGAATTTTTGCTTCAGAGATTTCTTTACCAACTGTATGTTGTATGTTACCATAGCACGAAGTCTATTAGTTTTGGTGAATTTATCGCTTATAGTATTTTTACAGGAACACAAAGAAAAATTCTTTATCATTAAGGCCTATGGAGCCAAATTTTTCAAAGTACGATTTTTCAAAGTTTTTATGAGTTTTGGTTATTACAGTGTAATAGTCAAGTACACGGTGTTTCAGAACTCTTAATAAAATTTTAACGATTAATAGGACACATCTAAACATTATATGGCATACAAAGCATGGTTGCGCAATGCAAGTAGCTAACTGTTAGATGGCGCTTTAGTTTGAATGAAATGGTGACTGCGCCAAAACTCGCGAATGGACCTCAGTTTGCTCTATTTTTCTGTTGTATGTATTAATCGAAAATATTTTATTTTGTTTGCAAACGATTATTTTGTTTATAACTAATTTTGTTCCAAACGATTTTTATGTACTTGTGGCAACAGTATTTACCCAGACAGCACAGAGAACTTGCATTAAGCTATCATCAACATTGACAACTCAAGTCAAGAAACTTGCATTGAGCTTGACATCTCAAGCCTGTAAGTTTAATGCAAGTCAAGATCAAGAATCCTAGTTTACACTTGTCCCACTTGCTTTAGACTTGATAGTTCAAACATGAATCAAGTAATATGTATCAAGCATGCACTAAGTTTGCCACAGGTCATACGAATCAAGTAATACACATCAAGTATGAATTATACTTGATGCACCAAGCATGGATTATACTTGATGCACCAAGTATGAATTATACTTGATGCATCAAGTATGAATTATATTTGCTGCATCAAGTATGAATTATATTTGATGCAGCAAACGTGAATCAAATTTTACTTGCCAAGCATGTTCTTAACATGATACAGTCGGCAGCAAAAGTATCCGAGCACTAGCAAAAATTCCTATGTAAAAAAAGTACTTTTAATACTGTTTTGTTAAATAAATTCTTGTCGAATCATTTCATAGACTGACTAAGAACAGAACTCAACAAGGGTTTATTTAACAAAAGTGTATTAAGTGTAATATTTTTACATAGGAATTTTTGCTAGTGCTCGGACACTTTTACTGCTGACTGTACATCAAACGCAAAGGAACTTTCTACTTATCGTCGCCGGAAGCTAGCTGCAGAAAAATAATCCTCTTCTGTACTCTACATCATACATGAAGCAAATATTCTTTATAAAGCATGCTTTTAATGGCATGCATTCTTCGCCGACAGCTAAAGCTCATGTTATTCTATGCAGAAATTTATTTACAGAATGACTTGTGTAATTATTTAACCTAGTGTATTTATTTAAATTCCTTTTTCACTTTTGGAAAAACCACAACCGTTAAATGCGTTCTCGTTTTCCAAAAAATTATCTTTTAAATTTCAATAACTCCTCAAACAGAAAAAAGAAGCAAAAATTGCAATTGTTTAATTTTTCGTATTTTTAAAGTCAAAAATGAAAACTTTATGAAACTACTTTTAGAAAACGTATACAAATTTAAATATTGTCAATTTTCCATGCATGAAAATGGATTTAAAAAAAAAAAAAAACATAAGATAATGAATTCTATAAATAAATTTCCCCATAGAATAATATGGGTTTTGGCCGTCGGAGAAGATAGTCTACGCTCTTAACCTGATGTAGAAAACTTAATACATTCTTATTTCTGGGACGATCAATCATATTTTATGTAGATTATTGGTGAGTTATCCAAATTTAATTTTTACAAGAACAGAAAATCATTTTGTCCAGAATTTGAACTTGGGCACTTATGTTAACTCCAAACCCTCTTTCAACTAAGTTCTAGGATGATAACTCACATGGCTCGTTCATATAAAAGTTAAAAATTTTCAATTTGTCTGTTTTGGGAATATCAACTCAGTCTTTGAAGAAAATTATTTATTTTAACTCCATAGCTGTTTGATGGTAATTAGATATTTCGGATAATAATTTCCACCATTTATACAATAATTTTTTGGTGTATTGAATAAATAAATTTTTACAGGAGCGAAAAGTGAGACAGCGTTAGGACATTAACTCAGAGAATCTAGGTCTGAACTTGGCCTGATCCCTTCTCGTTGATGTAAAAAATCGACCAACATATTAAAAATTTATTGCATAAATGATCTAAATTATTTTTCTAATTACACTGCTCCGCAGGTAAATTGCCTCTGACACCATTTCAACATTTTCTTATGTAAAATGACCTCCTTAATCCGAATAGGACGCCCATTTTGCCCTGTCACCCACAATTTCTTAGGAATGGACCCCTATTTTTATCATTTTTGGTGATTTTGTGGCTATAAATTTCATTTTTAGGAGGTGGGAGGATTATTTTAACCGTTAAATATCTTCTGAGGGGCTACAGAGTTGGAAAATTCTAAAACATAGACATTTGCGACAAGGGAAGGTTTTTTTTTTTTTTTTTTTTTTGGGGGGGGGGGGGGGGAATTGCCACTGAAATTATGCATTACATATAGTATATTTTTTTAATCTGTTATTAATGTTATTTTTTAAACTTTATATATTTTTTTGCTTTTAGGTGATAATTTTTTTTTTTTTTTTTTCATTCTTCAAATCAAATTCATGATAATAAAATTCTCGAACAGGGAAAGAAATTGAGGGGAGAATGGTGTATTTAGAAAACTCTTGGTGACTGGGCAAAATGGGAGTTATATTCGGATTCGGGAGGTCATTTTACATAAAAATCAGCAAAAATGGTATCAGATCTCGATTTTTTTTTTTTTTTTTTTTTTTTTTAGTGCTATAGTCCTATTTCAGTCGGTACAGTTGTCGAATTTTTATACGTCACTCTTAATAGTGCTAAGGGCCTATGATTGAATGGGGATTTATTGAATGAAGTCCCCCCAAGGCACAACTTTGACATGAGTCCCCCCCAAGGTACCCCTTTTTCAGTCGGTACAGCGTTGTCGAATTTTTATACGTCACTCTTAATAGTGCTAAGGGCTTATTTCAGTCGGTTTATTGAATGGGGATTTATTGAATGAAGTCCCCCCAAGGCACAACTTTGACATGAGTCCCCCCCAGACCCAACTTTAACATGAGTCCCCCCAGGCCCAACTTTGACATGAGTCCCCCCCCCAAGGTACCCCTATTTCAGTCGGTACAGCGTTGTCGAATTTTTATACGTCACTCTTAATTAGCGCTAAGGGCCTATTTCAGTCGGTTTGTTGAATGGGGATTTATTTATTTATTTTATTTTTTTTTTTTTTTGCAGAGCAGTGTTTTTTTTTTTTTTTTTTTTTTTTTCTTTTTTTCATCCAGCAATTATGGAATTAAGATTAAATGAATTTCTGTCATGTTACTGTGTTTGTATTGGCAGAACAAATGGAGAAAAAATAAATAAGTAAATAAAATCAACTGTCTTATCAGCAAATCATGCAGGTCAGTTCTCATTCACGACTCTTCAGTTGGTACAGCGTTTGAATCGTTAACACAAAAGTCTTAGATTCAAATCCTGACCTAGACGCTATTCATTCTCGTAAATTTTAATTAGATAAATCCATTAAAAATCTATTGCATATTTTGTCGAAGTGATCATAGTAGTTGGACTGGCAGCATAAAATTAAGTTGAACTTCTAGATTCCCCCCCCCCTCTCTCTCTCTCTCTCTTTTTTTCTAAGTGTGTGTGCATGTAGTCAAACTACTTTTAGCATAGCTACCAACATTTTAATTTACCCCGGCTTTATTTCACACTACTTTATAGAAATGTTTTCTCCGGTGTGTAACTACAATAAAATAGGGGAAAATTACTCTTAAAAATAGGTGATATGAAATAAAGGCAGAGCTAAAAATACTCCGAATAAATTAAAATGCTGGCAGCATTGCTTTCATAAAGAAACTTGCCTGAGAGTGTTACTTTGTAATGCAAAGCAATATTATTCTCTTATATCTTTTGGAAGGTGATAAAATATTGAGTTAAAACTTTGAAAGGAGGGGGGAAAAATTGATGTACAGATTTTTTTTTTTTTAAGGCGCGGGGAGGGGGGCATTATTACACTGGAACCTACGGTTTAAAGTAGATTTCAAACAAATGCGAATGTCCATGTTTGTACTGGAATTTAAAAGAGTCATGTTCGAATTCTAGGCATAAATATTAGTGGTGGTTAGGATTTTCTTTAAAAAACACAGATTTCCGAAATTAAAATATCTAACTATTTTGCTAACAAAAATACTGAGAATCCAGTTATTTTTCTAAATTTACCATTTATTTTAATTTGGAAAATAAATAAAATATATTGTATCTCCCTTAAAAGTAAATAAATAAATAAAAATAAACATTTATACTATCAAATGAAATTTAATATTTCTCGCAAAATAAACCATCTCTGGAGAAGGATATTTAGATTTCAGTTGTTTGTACAAATGCTTTGAAGTATTATTTTTATTTTATTATATATATATATATATACATATATATATATATATATATATATATATATATATATATATATATATATATATATATATATATATATATATATAGGGGAGAGTCGGGAGGGTGGGACACCTAAAATTGTTCTTAAAATAAACAATGTTTTTAATTTCTGTCACTTCCACCAGGTGAAGTAACTACAGCTCCATATTTGTTGCTATGCATCGTTTTAGTGTGAGAATTCTGTAAGTTTATGTAACAAAAAAGAAAAACTATTTACCTAATAATATAACTTTTATAAATTAGTAGCTAAATCAAGCCTAAAAGTTGCATATGTATAATAATAAATTATTATTATTATTATTATTATTTTTGAAAAATAATGAAAAGGGAATAATGGGACAGATCAGTTCATAGAGGGATTGGACATGTAAGAAATAGAAGAAGAATGAAGATTCTGATACTCCATAAACAGAGAATATCAAGAGGAAAATGTATGAATAAATGGAAGCGATAATGCACGAAACAAATTCAAAATCATGGAAATAATTGGTGTGGCACTCACACGAGTTTTGTCTACCCTTTTAACTTTTAAAAATACTTTATTTACCATATATGTATGATGAATTAATTTTCATTCCTGAGCAGTATTCCTGGATGTGGTAAAATATAGAAAAGAAATTACATTCATCAATTACAGTTAGCATTTCTTGGTAATATTTGTTCTTGAGATATGCTGATAACACACACAGACTAGCCACTAAAAACCTTATTAATGTTCAGGGAACCACAAAATATGTAAATGTAACAAAAACGTAATTTTGAATATTTGAACTAAAAACAATACCTTCTCTGCTAGAAGTAAAAAAAAAAAAAAAATGATGAACTAATCGAGCATTTGAAAATTTTATTTAACTGGTACATTATATTCCAATGTTGGATAAAATAGATGTTTTTAATAATTAATTAACCTTACATACATAGTGACCCACTGTTTTTGTCCTTTTTCATAGTATGCCTGCATATTATGTTCTTATTTAACTTTATAAACCTGTCCCATTCCTCCCTCATATAAGGGAGGGACGGGACATTTTTATGACTATGTTAATTGGCTTATGAAATTAATATTTTTATAATTACCATCAAATTTATATTTTTGAAAGATGTTTAAGCGTTTCAGTTTGACTTTACATTTATAAAAGTAACTAAAAACTTACTTTTAATATTGGATTGTATTGCCTAGACACTTTATAACATCCAATACACGTTGTTCCATGGAATTAATTAAGCATTGAATTGCAGAAGTAGATATTTCATACCACGCTTTGTCAATTGCAGTTTGTAAGTCATTTACGCATGTATAGACTGCTTTCCATTTTCATATATTTTACGATAAAAGATCTCCCAGTACTTTTTTAAATTCTGGAAGTTGATGCAATTGCACGCACAGATAAATTATCAGCTGAAGCCTTTTTTAATAACATTCTATCATCACGTACCGTTGTTTTCTTTGGTTTTCGACTCTCTTTCGAATATTCCATGTTACACCTGATCTCCTGAATCTATAAATACTGCTCAAGGATCTCTCCCACACAGCACACTTCCTTGAAACAAGGTTGGCTTTCAAGTGAATTTACCATGACAGAGCAAAGTTGCTAATTCAAAGATATCCCAGACCAACTTCAAGTTTGGAAAATTATGCATGCCAAATCAAGCATATTACTGGCTTAAAATGTCCTTGACGTCAAGTAACTGTCCGCGCATGCTCTTCTTATTTGCATATAGTAGCCTTGCTAAATCGGTTCTATCATGTTGTTGTCATCTCGCGAAATACGAAGCAAGTGCGGGTGGCATTAAAGTGAAGGTAAATGATTAAGGATTTATTTTTATAATAATTTGTCTAAATAAAATAAAACAAAGCAAGCGGTAATGTTTCAAAGTGTCCCAAAATTTTAGACAATCGATAAAATTTGCATTAACGTAAAAAGTAATAACATAGTACAATTAAAATTCGTGAGATAGGCAATAAATAAAAACAGTTTTGCTGATATACACATATGAATTATGATCAAAGGTTTGAAATTATAAAATGTACATTAAATGATATAAAAATGTGCTGTCCCAAATGTGTAGACACAATACAGCATTGCATGCTTTCTTTTACATTTTTGCTCACAAAATAAAATATTTTTATTGTCGTCTGCTTCTATAAATGCAGAATATTTTTTTCCTTTAATTGAAATATCGTCTGCTGTACATTTAGTATAATAATTTAATGAGTTCAATGTATTGTTTTGTTTGTGATTTGGAAAAGACGTTTCCTGCGCATTCTGATAAAAAATGCCACGTTATATAGAAATTTCTAAAGGTGAAATTATTAAGATTTTACAGTTAAAAGCGCAAGCGCAAAGACAAAATCCTGTACAAATATCGAGAAGAATAAAGAGATCCTTGAGCAGTATTTATAGATTCAGGAGATCAGGTGTAACATGGAATATTCGAAAGAGAGTCGAAAACCAAAGAAAACAACGGTACGTGATGATAGAATGTTATTAAAAAAGGCTTCAGCTGATAATTTATCTGTGCGTGCAATTGCATCAACTTCCAGAATTTAAAAAAGTACTGGGAGATCTTTTATCGTAAAATATATGAAAATGGAAAGCAGTCTATACATGCGTAAATGACTTACAAACTGCAATTGACAAAGCGTGGTATGAAATATCTACTTCTGCAATTCAATGCTTAATTAATTCCATGGAACAACGTGTATTGGATGTTATAAAGTGTCTAGGCAATACAATCCAATATTAAAAGTAAGTTTTTAGTTACTTTTATAAATGTAAAGTCAAACTGAAACGCTTAAACATCTTTCAAAAATATAAATTTGATGGTAATTATAAAAATATTAATTTCATAAGCCAATTAACATAGTCATAAAAATGTCCCGTCCCTCCCTTATATGAGGGAGGAATGGGACAGGTTTATAAAGTTAAATAAGAACATAATATGCAGGCATACTATGAAAAAGGACAAAAACAGTGGGTCACTATGTATGTAAGGTTAATTAATTATTAAAAACATCTATTTTATCCAACATTGGAATATAATGTACCAGTTAAATAAAATTTTCAAATGCTCGATTAGTTCATCATTTTTTTTTTTTTTTTACTTCTAGCAGAGAAGGTATTGTTTTTAGTTCAAATATTCAAAATTACGTTTTTGTTACATTTACATATTTTGTGGTTCCCTGAACATTAATAAGGTTTTTAGTGGCTAGTCTGTGTGTGTTATCAGCATATCTCAAGAACAAATATTACCAAGAAATGCTAACTGTAATTGATGAATGTAATTTCTTTTCTATATTTTACCACATCCAGGAATACTGCTCAGGAATGAAAATTAATTCATCATACATATATGGTAAATAAAGTATTTTTAAAAGTTAAAAGGGTAGACAAAACTCGTGTGAGTGCCACACCAATTATTTCCATGATTTTGAATTTGTTTCGTGCATTATCGCTTCCATTTATTCATACATTTTCCTCTTGATATTCTCTGTTTATGGAGTATCAGAATCTTCATTCTTCTTCTATTTCTTACATGTCCAATCCCTCTATGAACTGATCTGTCCCATTATTCCCTTTTCATTATTTTTCAAAAATAATAATAATAATAATAATAATTTATTATTATACATATGCAACTTTTAGGCTTGATTTAGCTACTAATTTATAAAAGTTATATTATTAGGTAAATAGTTTTTCTTTTTTGTTACATAAACTTACAGAATTCTCACACTAAAACGATGCATAGCAACAAATATGGAGCTGTAGTTACTTCACCTGGTGGAAGTGACAGAAATTAAAAACATTGTTTATTTTAAGAACAATTTTAGGTGTCCCACCCTCCCGACTCTCCCCTATATATATATATATATATATATATATATATATATATATATATATATATGTATATATATATATATATAATAAAATAAAAATAATACTTCAAAGCATTTGTACAAACAACTGAAATCTAAATATCCTTCTCCAGAGATGGTTTATTTTGCGAGAAATATTAAATTTCATTTGATAGTATAAATGTTTATTTTTATTTATTTATTTACTTTTAAGGGAGATACAATATATTTTATTTATTTTCCAAATTAAAATAAATGGTAAATTTAGAAAAATAACTGGATTCTCAGTATTTTTGTTAGCAAAATAGTTAGATATTTTAATTTCGGAAATCTGTGTTTTTTAAAGAAAATCCTAACCACCACTAATATTTATGCCTAGAATTCGAACATGACTCTTTTAAATTCCAGTACAAACATGGACATTCGCATTTGTTTGAAATCTACTTTAAACCGTAGGTTCCAGTGTAATAATGCCCCCCTCCCCGCGCCTTAAAAAAAAAAAAATCTGTACATCAATTTTTCCCCCCTCCTTTCAAAGTTTTAACTCAATATTTTATCACCTTCCAAAAGATATAAGAGAATAATATTGCTTTGCATTACAAAGTAACACTCTCAGGCAAGTTTCTTTATGAAAGCAATGCTGCCAGCATTTTAATTTATTCGGAGTATTTTTAGCTCTGCCTTTATTTCATATCACCTATTTTTAAGAGTAATTTTCCCCTATTTTATTGTAGTTACACACCGGAGAAAACATTTCTATAAAGTAGTGTGAAATAAAGCCGGGGTAAATTAAAATGTTGGTAGCTATGCTAAAAGTAGTTTGACTACATGCACACACACTTAGAAAAAAAGAGAGAGAGAGAGAGAGGGGGGGGGGGAATCTAGAAGTTCAACTTAATTTTATGCTGCCAGTCCAACTACTATGATCACTTCGACAAAATATGCAATAGATTTTTAATGGATTTATCTAATTAAAATTTACGAGAATGAATAGCGTCTAGGTCAGGATTTGAATCTAAGACTTTTGTGTTAACGATTCAAACGCTGTACCAACTGAAGAGTCGTGAATGAGAACTGACCTGCATGATTTGCTGATAAGACAGTTGATTTTATTTACTTATTTATTTTTTCTCCATTTGTTCTGCCAATACAAACACAGTAACATGACAGAAATTCATTTAATCTTAATTCCATAATTGCTGGATGAAAAAAAGAAAAAAAAAAAAAAAAAAAAAAAAAAAACACTGCTCTGCAAAAAAAAAAAAAAAATAAAATAAATAAATAAATCCCCATTCAACAAACCGACTGAAATAGGCCCTTAGCGCTAATTAAGAGTGACGTATAAAAATTCGACAACGCTGTACCGACTGAAATAGGGGTACCTTGGGGGGGGACTCATGTCAAAGTTGGGCCTGGGGGGACTCATGTTAAAGTTGGGTCTGGGGGGGACTCATGTCAAAGTTGTGCCTTGGGGGGACTTCATTCAATAAATCCCCATTCAATAAACCGACTGAAATAAGCCCTTAGCACTATTAAGAGTGACGTATAAAAATTCGACAACGCTGTACCGACTGAAAAAGGGGTACCTTGGGGGGGACTCATGTCAAAGTTGTGCCTTGGGGGGACTTCATTCAATAAATCCCCATTCAATCATAGGCCCTTAGCACTATTAAGAGTGACGTATAAAAATTCGACAACTGTACCGACTGAAATAGGACTATAGCACTAAAAAAAAAAAAAAAAAAAAAAAAATCGAGATCTGATACCATTTTTGCTGATTTTTATGTAAAATGACCTCCCGAATCCGAATATAACTCCCATTTTGCCCAGTCACCAAGAGTTTTCTAAATACACCATTCTCCCCTCAATTTCTTTCCCTGTTCGAGAATTTTATTATCATGAATTTGATTTGAAGAATGAAAAAAAAAAAAAAAAATTATCACCTAAAAGCAAAAAAATATATAAAGTTTAAAAAATAACATTAATAACAGATTAAAAAAATATACTATATGTAATGCATAATTTCAGTGGCAATTCCCCCCCCCCCCCCCCCAAAAAAAAAAAAAAAAAAAAAACCTTCCCTTGTCGCAAATGTCTATGTTTTAGAATTTTCCAACTCTGTAGCCCCTCAGAAGATATTTAACGGTTAAAATAATCCTCCCACCTCCTAAAAATGAAATTTATAGCCACAAAATCACCAAAAATGATAAAAATAGGGGTCCATTCCTAAGAAATTGTGGGTGACAGGGCAAAATGGGCGTCCTATTCGGATTAAGGAGGTCATTTTACATAAGAAAATGTTGAAATGGTGTCAGAGGCAATTTACCTGCGGAGCAGTGTAATTAGAAAAATAATTTAGATCATTTATGCAATAAATTTTTAATATGTTGGTCGATTTTTTACATCAACGAGAAGGGATCAGGCCAAGTTCAGACCTAGATTCTCTGAGTTAATGTCCTAACGCTGTCTCACTTTTCGCTCCTGTAAAAATTTATTTATTCAATACACCAAAAAATTATTGTATAAATGGTGGAAATTATTATCCGAAATATCTAATTACCATCAAACAGCTATGGAGTTAAAATAAATAATTTTCTTCAAAGACTGAGTTGATATTCCCAAAACAGACAAATTGAAAATTTTTAACTTTTATATGAACGAGCCATGTGAGTTATCATCCTAGAACTTAGTTGAAAGAGGGTTTGGAGTTAACATAAGTGCCCAAGTTCAAATTCTGGACAAAATGATTTTCTGTTCTTGTAAAAATTAAATTTGGATAACTCACCAATAATCTACATAAAATATGATTGATCGTCCCAGAAATAAGAATGTATTAAGTTTTCTACATCAGGTTAAGAGCGTAGACTATCTTCTCCGACGGCCAAAACCCATATTATTCTATGGGGAAATTTATTTATAGAATTCATTATCTTATGTTTTTTTTTTTTTTTAAATCCATTTTCATGCATGGAAAATTGACAATATTTAAATTTGTATACGTTTTCTAAAAGTAGTTTCATAAAGTTTTCATTTTTGACTTTAAAAATACGAAAAATTAAACAATTGCAATTTTTGCTTCTTTTTTCTGTTTGAGGAGTTATTGAAATTTAAAAGATAATTTTTTGGAAAACGAGAACGCATTTAACGGTTGTGGTTTTTCCAAAAGTGAAAAAGGAATTTAAATAAATACACTAGGTTAAATAATTACACAAGTCATTCTGTAAATAAATTTCTGCATAGAATAACATGAGCTTTAGCTGTCGGCGAAGAATGCATGCCATTAAAAGCATGCTTTATAAAGAATATTTGCTTCATGTATGATGTAGAGTACAGAAGAGGATTATTTTTCTGCAGCTAGCTTCCGGCGACGATAAGTAGAAAGTTCCTTTGCGTTTGATGTACAGTCAGCAGTAAAAGTGTCCGAGCACTAGCAAAAATTCCTATGTAAAAATATTACACTTAATACACTTTTGTTAAATAAACCCTTGTTGAGTTCTGTTCTTAGTCAGTCTATGAAATGATTCGACAAGAATTTATTTAACAAAACAGTATTAAAAGTACTTTTTTTACATAGGAATTTTTGCTAGTGCTCGGATACTTTTGCTGCCGACTGTATCATGTTAAGAACATGCTTGGCAAGTAAAATTTGATTCACGTTTGCTGCATCAAATATAATTCATACTTGATGCAGCAAATATAATTCATACTTGATGCATCAAGTATAATTCATACTTGGTGCATCAAGTATAATCCATGCTTGGTGCATCAAGTATAATTCATACTTGATGTGTATTACTTGATTCGTATGACCTGTGGCAAACTTAGTGCATGCTTGATACATATTACTTGATTCATGTTTGAACTATCAAGTCTAAAGCAAGTGGGACAAGTGTAAACTAGGATTCTTGATCTTGACTTGCATTAAACTTACAGGCTTGAGATGTCAAGCTCAATGCAAGTTTCTTGACTTGAGTTGTCAATGTTGATGATAGCTTAATGCAAGTTCTCTGTGCTGTCTGGGCTTTATTCTTCTCGATATTTGTACAGGATTTTGTCTTTGCGCTTGCGCTTTTAACTGTAAAATCTTAATAATTTCACCTTTAGAAATTTCTATATAACGTGGCATTTTTTATCAGAATGCGCAGGAAACGTCTTTTCCAAATCACAAACAAAACAATACATTGAACTCATTAAATTATTATACTAAATGTACAGCAGACGATATTTCAATTAAAGGAAAAAAATATTCTGCATTTATAGAAGCAGACGACAATAAAAATATTTTATTTTGTGAGCAAAAATGTAAAAGAAAGCATGCAATGCTGTATTGTGTCTACACATTTGGGACAGCACATTTTTATATCATTTAATGTACATTTTATAATTTCAAACCTTTGATCATAATTCATATGTGTATATCAGCAAAACTGTTTTTATTTATTGCCTATCTCACGAATTTTAATTGTACTATGTTATTACTTTTTACGTTAATGCAAATTTTATCGATTGTCTAAAATTTTGGGACACTTTGAAACATTACCGCTTGCTTTGTTTTATTTTATTTAGACAAATTATTATAAAAATAAATCCTTAATCATTTACCTTCACTTTAATGCCACCCGCACTTGCTTCGTATTTCGCGAGATGACAACAACATGATAGAACCGATTTAGCAAGGCTACTATATGCAAATAAGAAGAGCATGCGCGGACAGTTACTTGACGTCAAGGACATTTTAAGCCAGTAATATGCTTGATTTGGCATGCATAATTTTCCAAACTTGAAGTTGGTCTGGGATATCTTTGAATTAGCAACTTTGCTCTGTCATGGTAAATTCACTTGAAAGCCAACCTTGTTTCAAGGAAGTGTGCTGTGTGGGTAACTTTTTACTCTATGAATTAGAGTAATTTGGGCAAAAATTTTGGCAAAAAAGTTTTGTTACAAACGATTTTTAATTTTTATGCACTTCTAATAACTTTTTTTTTTTTTTTTTTAAGAAATCAATTTTTTTTTTGATTAATTTACAACAGAATAGTAGTGCGAACTGAGGTTCATTCACTAGTTTTGACGCAGTCATCATTGCATTTAATCTGAAGCACTATCTAGCGGTTCACTACTTGCTTTTCAATCTTTTTTTTTTTTTTTTGACAAAAAATGGCTCGTTTTATTGTGTTCTGTCACCTTTTTAGTTTTTTATGAAGTGTTCTGAAATACAGATAATTTTAATTAATTTTTATAAAATCAAATAATAAAAACAGTAATAAAAATTAAACGTGGGTGAAATTAGTAAACAGGCGATCTATTACATAACATCATACCTGCAAATATTTTTAATTTATTTCATAGCATTGTCAAAATCCGTACTTGCAAAAACATCAGAATTAAATGACTCTTCAAAAAGAGTTGTATAAAAAAATACGAGTACTAACAATACTACGGAATAAATTGGAAATATGTATGCATAAAACACATACACACAAAAATACATATATATTAGGGTGTCCTCTAAATAAGATGGATTTTTTTTTTTTTTTTTTTTTTTTTTTTTTTTTTTAATCCGATACGCATACTCATTTATTTTTTTATTTGACACTAAGCACTATTTAACAAAATATCAGCTCTCTGGGATTAATGTTAACACGTGCCGAATTGATTGGAAAATCCTAATTTCTATATTAGAATTTTCCATCAGTTCGGTACGTGTTAACATTTTCCCCAAAAGGCGATATTTTGCTAAAAAGTGTTTAGAGTAAATAAATAAATAAATAAATAAAATGAAATGAAATGAAATAGAGGGTATGCGTATCGGATTTTAAGAAATGAAAAATGAAAAAGAGAAAGAGAAAGAAAAACAAAATGCCCCCCTCATTTAACGAACACCCTAATACATATAGTAACCAACAATTAATATTTTGGGTCTACTTCAAGCCATATATAAAAAATAAAATTTGTAGAATAATCAGATAATTCTATAAATATGTCGTTCTTTGAACAGGGTAAAAAAGAGAAAAGAAAACAGTTTTCTCTATGATTTATTTTTTCACTTTCTAACTTGAAAAGTGAAATTTTCTTAGTAAACTGTTTCACTGCTCGTAATCTCTATAAAGCTCCAGATGAAACAAAACATCTATTGAAACACTCTAGAACGCATCCATACGTCTAATAGATACGTCTCGCTTTGATCTATGAGCAAGCAATTGGGCATATCGACATATTTTTCGGGGGTCTTGAATCGGATGGCGACACATTCTCAAGGCGAAAAAACATGAGATGCATCGTTATTGGGTTATATTCCGAGGATTGATAGTTTTTATGATTCATTCATGGAAAGAGTTACCAAAACAAAATATTTCACTAGTAAGTTATTGGACTTGGAAGAATTCTTTTGTGATGAAGCACTTTTTCTTGGAAGAAGGTTTCTGGGTTTTTTGAATTAATGTTGGGTGTTATACTTCCTTATTGCTCTTCTTTAACAGGTGTCAGTTTATGATTGCGTTTAAAAAAAATTTATCATTGGGATTTGTTTATTATTATTATTATTATTATTATTATTATTATTATTTTTATCTTAAGCATCTTTATAATTACTGAAGAAAAGGTCATTTATCATAGAAGATAACGTTTGCTTAATTTATAACAATTGTAATTCATACGGTATTTTTTCTTGAATTGTGATTGCAACCAAACGAAGATTTGCAAAGAATATTCGCTATTATATCCACTGGAAGCTCTGCTTTTGTACCTATGTACTCTCTCTCTCTCTCTCTCTCTATATATATATATATATATATATAAAGATGCACCAAGAAGAAGTGGGGACAATAATTGGTAGATGGGGTGGAATAGGTGGTCCGAATGGGACAAAAATTGGTAGATGTGATGTACATGTGGAGAAAAACAATTGATTACAGTTTCAAAAAAATTGAATGATTTAATCAAGAGAAAGGGCCTCCCAAAGTAAACAAGTCAATAACGCGTTGGTCCACTTCTGCCCCTTATGTACGCAGTTATTCGGCTTGGTATTAATTGATAGAGTTTGCAGATGTACTCCTGTGAAGTATCGTGCCAAATTCTGTCCAATTGTTGCGTTAGATTGGTAAAATCCCGAGCTGGTTGTAGGACCCTTCTTATGATGCTCCAAACGTTCTCAGTGGAAGAGAGATCCGGGGACTGAGCTCAACCCCACTCAGCCGCCTATTAAGGGTATTTGAAATCACTGAAGTACCAGTTGCACGTACGATCGACGATAATGATGAATTGGTGCTTGATTCCATCAAAACCTGTATGTATGTCAATTTGTGCCCAGTTTGCATTACTCCTTCTTGGTGCGTCACTTTTTTTATTATGGAGTATATTTATTTAATGTAATAAACCGAAGAGGCATGTTTCAGATACACTGAAAAAAAAAAAAAAGTCGGACTGACACCTAGAAAATAAATTGTGCTTCTGGTAAAAATAGTTCCAGGTCATCTTTATGAATTCTAGTTCCTCCATACGATAGCGAATTCTAGAAAATCCTATTAGAAATCTCATATTATCGTGGTCAAACTCACTTAAAACCGCCTGCAAATAAATGCGACCATAAGAGGCGAGTTTTAGTAACTATAATTTTGGTTTATAATCCATTTCTAAAACATCAAACAGGAGTTTCTCGCAGTACAAAGGATGCATAATATTCATAATATTGTTTCACCATCAAAAGTAATAGACTAGAAATTCGCTATCATTTCGTCTATTCAATTTATTTTTTTACCATATACGCATAGCTTGGAAACCTATATTTTTAGTAGTTTAAGGATACAGGCAATGACTACTTATTCGTTCTAGATTGAAGCGGTAAATACATACATGTTTCTCAGTGTATTGTCAAAAAAATTGAGATATATTTCGCGATATTATTTTAACGAGTTACTTGTAATAATAAATGAGGAAACCAGTCATGATAAATGAACGTCTCCAGTCATATCTGGGAAAAAATTCGTTATTTAATCATTAAAAACAGTTTCATATCGAGAAAAAATCGATTATACTATAACCATTATTATTTTTCAGTTGCGATTCACAGTGTTTACCGCATTTCCCCCTAAAAATAAATTGTTTTTCATTTTACATTTTTTTAAGAAACAAATTATTGCGTTTGCTAAAAAGAAAATATATAAATAAATAAATAAAAATAAAAATAAAATAAATAATAAAAATCCTGTAAAATGAACAATTTTTATTGTTATCGTGTTTCTACAGTCCTCCCTTATCTAATTTGTTATATTGTTATGACTTTATTTTATTGGCATTTTCAATATGAATTTTTCAATTATGACGAATTTTAAACCAGCATGATATAAACATATCGGCATATTGAATTGGTTGATATATCGACATACTGAATAAGGTTTGAATCAGATGGAGATACTTTCTAAATTCTACAGGTAAATAAACATGAGATGCTAGATTGGGTATCCACTTTTAATTGTAAATGCGCGACCTTAGGTAAAAGGTTTCCATATCCAAAGAGAAGAATGCGTCCTTTAATTTTCAGGTATTTATGTATTGTAATTTAAAATAAATTGTGATGCAATAATGATAGTTTTTGCCATGAAGGGGAAATATTTGTAGTTTATCTAATGAAAAATGTATATATATATATTTTAATTGTATTGACAAAATGTTTATTTTTCAGAGAAAATCGATTATTCTTATGAAATTTCATTTTATGCTAATATTGCTTGACTGTTAAAACAGTTTTCTTTCTTCTTCTTTTTCTTTCTTTCTTTCTTTTTCTTCTTTTTTTTTTTTTTTTTTTACGAAAAAGTAACAATTTTCTACTTTGCATTTAGGGTAACATGAATGTTTTTTTTTTCTTTTTTCCCTATTTGAAAAAAAAAAAAAAAAAAAAAAAAAAAAAAAAAAAAAACGTATTTTTGATAAGTTTGCATTCTCAAAATAATATTTTTCAGATAAAAATAATAATATCTATGAGTTATATATATATATGTAAGTTATGTGTTTACTGTTAAAAACAGAATTTTTCTGTAAAATATCAGTTTTTATTGGGATTCTGGCTGACATTTCTCCCCAAATTTCGCTCACATTATTACAATTTTCTATTCTGTTACATTATTCACGATCTAGTTATAGATATTTCTTAAATTAGGACCATTTTTTTTTCTATGTTTTTACTTATCTTTCCAATTGCACCAACTGTGACACAATGTACCTTAAGGAGTGTCTGTTTAACATTCTAAAACCGTGTGATATATATATATCAAATGTGACAAATAAATTGTAAAACTCTGTATTAAAAACTAACGCATTATGAATATAAATTCTGAGGAGGTGGGTTGAAAAAGTTAACAATAAAACTGCAAGAATAATAAATAAATAAATAAATGAGCAATTAGATGGGCGCATAAAACATAGTACATTGGACAGAAATCTTTCACATGCGAAAGAAGAGAAGACGGTATTAGAAATGAGACATATAATTCAAATACATATTTTAAAGATAATTTAACTATAACGTAACTTAACAAAATAAATTTTTCAGAACGACTTTTTCTGGGATCTAAACAGGATATTATCGAATCTGCGCTGGCATTACTAAAATTATTTTCAAATACATGATGTGTGTAATTATTTCGTTTTTTTTTTTTTTTTTTTTTTTTTTCCAGACAATTTTGAATAGAATTATTATTTTTTGAAAAAGATATATTTTCATATAATTTTCTTAAGTACTCTATCTATAAAAGTACTCTATGTTTAATCTTACAATTTTGATTATTTGAACTAAAATATTGATGACAGATTTCCCATTAAATAAAAATACTCAAGAAGATTTTCTTAATAATGTAATGGCTTTTATCTCACTCAATTTCAAACAAAGAATTAATTGCGATCTACTTTTCTAGTAATTCATTTAATAACGCTTATTACTGAACTTTTGTTAACCGAATATTTAACTGAAATAATTCGGCAAAACATTCCATTATACATTAGCATACATCATGTAAATATATCATAAAACTAATGGACCTTTTTAATACGTGATATAATATTAGATGTTTATTTTGCAAGGATTTCTTTCAGATAACATCAATGTTATTGTTGTTAGCCTTTTGTTGTGTATTTTTCATTATCCTGTCAACATTTCAAGTTTACTAACATCGTGGAGATAACAGATCAGACAGATATCCGATTGCTGTTTTAGTACTGTTTGATTCCCGTTTATTTTCGAGGAAATAACATCGTATAGATAGCATTGCCAGTAATGTTGATTTATTTGATAAATATGTAATTATTACATGGCGGAATCAATAAAGTTCAACGGAATATATTTGAAATTATTTTATGTAAGGAATATTTGATAATTCAAATGAATTTCTAAATCCCTATAGATGGAATTTCAGAGATAGATATATAGGTAGATAAACAAAGAAGAAGAGAGTTTCATTTGTTTGTTTAGATTTTAATAGATACTCGATTTGAACATCAAATTTTGTTTTTTGCTAAAATTTATTGCATAATAAATTTTTATTTGTTTATATTGATTGTTATAAACAGTTATAATAACCCCAGTGTGTCATTAAACTATTATTATTGCAATTTAGCTTTGTGAGCTCAGGTAAAAATAAGGCCCTGAGGATACAGTGTTCTTCATTAAAGACAGCAACCTAATTTTAATGGTTTGGATTGAATGGTAATAGCAAATTTCAAATTAATTAAAAAATATATAAAAATAATTTTTTTTTAATTAATGACAACTGTCATACATGTGATTATTGTAATGAAATTATTATGTAGTTTAATTAAGGTTAAAACAAAATATATAATTCATATAATTAGAACTTCATGTAATTCTTTTTTTTTTAAGTGTTACATATGTTTATCTTATTATTATAATTTTTTTTTAAATAGAAATATTGCAAAATATATTCATATATGACAGATATATTTATTCTTTGTTGTAATAACTTTACATTTCCCTGAAAAAAAAAAAAAAAAAAAAAAAATGTACCGCTTTCATCTAGTACGAATAAATAGTCATTTTTGAATCCCTAAACCTAGAAATATAGACTTACGAGCTAAGCGTATAAGGTAAATAAATAAACTGAACAGACGAAATGATTGAGAATTTCTGGTCGATGAATTTCTAGATTGTGAAACGATATTATGGATATTATGAATCCTTTGTAATGCGAGAAAATCTCGCTTGGTTTCCTAGAATTGGGTTATAAATTCGAATTATAGTTGCTAAAATTTGCCTCTTGATTTCGCATTTATTCTCAGAGATATTTAAATAAGTTTGACCACGATAACATAGGAAAACGCCCTAGAATTCTAATAGTGGGTTCTAGAAGAGGGGATTAAAATTAATGAGGATGGCTTTGAACTATTTTTACTAGAGCCACTATTTAGTTTCTAGATATTAGTCACAGAGTTTTTTTCTCAGTGACATTTTCCTGACAACGTCGCTAAAAAGTGTATTGATTGCTCACCGTCAATTCTAGAATAATTATTTATGAAGTATACATATATATATATTATAAAAGTATATTTATTTTTTAGATGTATGTTTCTGAATTTATCTTTCGGTCATATTTCCAATTATAAATTTTTGTTATTTGTACATAGGGTAGGTGCTCCAGTAATTGACATTTATCTCGAAATAATTAATAAATAAGAAAAATAATAAAATCATATATTTATAGGAATTTTAACATTTTATGTGAAACACTGGAGCATAGGGTGCTAATAACTGGTAAAATGAATAACTAGTAGTGTCAAACACTGGAACATAGGGGGCCAATTACTGATAAAAGGAAAAACTGGCAGTGTCAATTACTAGAACATTGAGTGGGTGTCAAATAAAAATTCATAAAATAATAATAATAATAATAATAATAATAATTGTTATCAAATGTTAATATTTTAACATATATGTGGTTCTGAATGTCTTTCATACCATATGTACTGACTCAAGAGTTCTAAAAATATTTTTTGATGACTAGAACATTAAAAACATCAGAGGTTGCTCTAAAAGTGTCAACCACTGGTGCACTTACCCTAGTTAAATGCACAGTTGTCAAACTTTCCATCTTTTGGGTATTGGTATATTTTATAAAATTTTTCATCTTATTTAGTTATAGAAAGCTGCTCCAAAAATTTATAAAATTAAATAAATAAATACATAAATAAAAAATATTTTATTAAAAAAAATACCGGTTCACGAAATAGGTACACTTGGGTCTTGGAGATATATAAGTGATTAGAAGTATTTTCGGAAATATCCATTGTTTTTTCAAATATCACTATGATCGTCTATACTTATATATTAATCGATATATACACTACCTTTCCATATAGTCCAGTCAATAAATACATTGTACCTTGCAAAAGGTGGGGTAGAAGATTTTACTTTTTTAATTTGTACATATTAATACTAATATGCAAAAAACGAGTTATCCAACATGGTCGGCCCCGGGAGAATTTTTGTCGGCTGAAAAACCTCGAAAATTTACTAGATTTTTGGCTTTTTTCAAAATATCTCAGAAATGGCTGAATTTAGCGATATTTTTCAATTGTAATGTTCAAAGATGATTAAATTTCCTACAATTGCCTTCATTACACCTTTTTTGTAGTACTAATAGCAAGTTCGTGACAGCTTCTTGAAAATAAACAGTTTTCTCAACTTCGTAAAAAAACTGCATTACTCCTTATAAATAATGTATAGTAATTATTAGAATTAAAAGCTTTATTTACAGAAAGCTTAACAACTTTTAATGGTATAACTCTGATATCTGTCGTCCTTGGGATTTTTGGATTTGGTTATCAAAAACGTAATACGGAAATACACACGCCAAATGTATTTTTTTACAATACATATTATAAGAAATACTGTTTTATATTCTTGATTATTCTCTTAACATATACCTTGTTAAAATAATCGTGATTTTTGAAAGGAATTTAATATGTTCGCCAGATAAATTGGCGATTATTTCTTTTTTTTCACTAAGTACGACAGATAACAAATCTGCTCCCTTTTAATTTTTCCCTTCCCCTTTTTATTAACCCCCCCCCCGGCCACGCACTGACAATTCTGGCCTAACAACAGTAGTCATCAATAACTGCCGATGTATAGTATACTATCACTGCAACACATAATACACACTCAAACACATGCAAAGAAAAATAAATAAAATAAAAAAATATTTGTATATAAATGTAAATGAATAAATATTAGGGTGCTAATAAGGAAAAACTCAATGCATTGATACATAAATATTTTAATTCTACTATTTATTAAATTATAAAACATTAATGATATTTAGATATAAAAAAATAATGTTGTAATAAACATTAATTACTGCTATATTAATATTGATGATAATAACAATATACAATCTTAATTTTAAATGAACTTCATAAATAGGCAAACTTGTTTGAAGAAAAATAGCAAATAATTACAAAAGTAAAGAAATTTAACTTTATATATTTATTGTAGAAATTTAACTTTATATATCAATTATAGGGAGATTCATTTAGCCTTGAAACAAATAAATAAACGTACATTAATGTATAATATACATGTTTATTTTCTTCGTGGTTGTTTTGAAAGCCCAGGTTCTTAAATTTCAATAGTCATCAGAAGTAGAAGGAAGGTGTGTCGTCCTCAAATCGTTCCTCTCCGTCTTGCAGTAATTATATAAACTCTTAGAATAGCTTATCATCTTCTTCAGCCTCGTCCAATGATGAAATTAGTACGACATTTTCCTGTTGAAGATCAGAGTCCTTTTACTATACCAGTTTCACTGAGTATTTTATAGCCAACATTTTGGAAGCAAACTGCTTTCTTGTTGGCAATTTCGGCTATTAAAACATCTTCACCATATTTTTTGGAAAGGCTTGATGTAACCGTTCTGATGCCAGGACGAAAATCACCCTCTATTTTATTCATCAAATACTTTATGAGACTGGCACTCCTCCGAGTTGTTTTCAGGGTAGGAGTAAATTGATTCCATTGCCTCATCAGTGTTACTTGCAGGGTAGTATCCTCGTTTCATCTCACTTTTAGGCCTCCAATGCAGTTTTTGATGACAAAACCTGTGATACCCAGCATTTATATCAACTAAACCTTTTACATTTCCGATGCATTCAAATACTTTTTTCTTCTCTCATCCCCACGATTTTCGGTACCATTTACAATTGTTTCTTTCACACCCGGTTTCATAGCATGGTGAATAAAATTTCTTTCATGCTCAGGAAGTCGTTCCTGTTTCTTAAAGAAATCTTCCAGTATCCCCTCTCCACACAAGAAACACTGATCTTTAAAACTGAAACCTTCAGTTCTTGATGGAAGATATGGAGCCGCACTGTTTGGACCAGCTCCATCACCAGTTGTATGACGCCGTACATATGCTGCAATAATTCGCTCATTGATGTATTGTTTGTGACAGGCATTGTGAATTCTTACTTGTTTTAGGTTCTTAAAAAAACACTAATGTTCTTCATTTTGACGTTTTGCATTGCACTTTTACAGATTTTTTGTATACCTTTCTCCTTCAGAATTTTTACTTCACCTTTATTCAAACTGATTTAGAAAATAAAACAAATACTCCGGTTATTGTAATAGAAAACGCTCACGGGTTGAAACAGTACGTTCGCACGTTCGAACAGAACTGAATAACATAGATAGATGTGCAGCCGAGGCAGCGTACTACAAGATGAGAAGAGGTGGGAGGAAAGGGAGAGCTTTTTAATTGAAGGGGGGGGGGGGGAGGTTTTTTTTTTTTTTTTTTTTTTCAATACCCTCTTTGCTACGAAGCAGATGTCATTTCCTAAGGTCAAACAGCTGAATATGTCCCTTCCTTTCTTTCCGTTTTCTAATAAACGTTCATGCACCGACCCATTTCTTTGAGTTGTATTTTATTAGCTTGAGAAAAAATGCCGACTTTCAAAAGGCTGTAACACGCTTGCTATTAGTACTACAAAAAAGTTGCAATGAAGAAAATTGTAGGAAATTTAATCTTCTTTAAACTTTATAATAAAAAAATATCGCTAAATTTAGCCATTTCTGAGATATTTATAAAAATGCCAAAAAAGTAGTAAATTTTCGAGGTTTTTCGGCCGACAAAAATTCTCCCGGGGTCGATCATGTTGGATAACTCGTTTTTTTAATATTGACACTAATAAGTACAAATTAAAAAAGAAAAATCTTCTACCCCACCTTTTGCTAGGTAAGCCCTTTTTTACATACCTATTGACTGGACTAATAAATAACTGGTCATTTTTTATTTCAGACGTTTTTTAGAATTGCTCAAAAAATACTGACAAATCATTTTAAAACTTCAGGAGTGTAAAGAACATGCTAAACCTTATATATTTCAGCTAAAATTTTTTCCCGAAAGGGAAAGGGGGACCAGTAAAAAATTAAAGAATTATTTAAAACCCCCAACCAAGTGTCGTGTAAACTCAAAAAGTTGTACGCTATAGAATGAACTGCTATTCAATTCCTCACGAAAAAAAGCTAAACTATAAGAGATTTTACTTTGATTCAGTGAATAGTAATACAGCTTTCGATGATTGTAAATAAATATTAAGAAATGTCGAGTTTCCTAAAAATAGCTTTACACTGGATTTAATACCTTTCGTGTTATAGCTAAAAAAAAGTGATTCCCCCCCCCCCCCATTTTTTAAAGAAACCATTATATCTCCCTGATTACATGTGATAGAGACATAAAAATTTATACAGACAATATGAAAGAGCCCCATAATCACATGCTACAGCCAGATTGCATTTGAAGCATTACATTTTACAGGGTGATGCCAAACAGTTCAATTTTTCATTAATTTTTTACTGATCCTTCTTTCAGTTTTAGCTCAAAATTTAACTTAAATATATGAGGTATAGCATGTTATTTATACTTCTGAAGTTTCAAGATGATTTGTCTAGTACTTTTTGAGATATTCTAAAAAACGTCTGAAATAGAAAGTGACCGGTCATTTATGGAAAGGTAGTGTGTGTGTATATATATATATGTAGTCTAATCATTTTAAGAATTCTGTTTCTCTGTAGTAAATTCATGTGAAAATAATTTTATAGGAAAATTTCCGATGATGTCGATCCCTTTAAGAATTCAGAGAAGTTCTATTTTGAAAGCTGTAAGATGGGAAGTTCAGGGTTCAACCTCTAGTCGCGCCCGTCGACCTAGTCGTTCGGTGTTTTCATTGGTTATCTGACAAACTCACGTAAATACGAGCTAAGACCACTTAGGTAGACCCCTATTGAAGGCATCAACCTTTCTTTAGCCGAGGTCCCTACTGTAGACAGTTTTTCTTAAAGCGAACACCAATACCCTTGAAATATCTCTTTTCGGAAATTATCTAAATAATCTTATGAAAATTGTATAGTTTTCATCAAATTCATCATACTTGGAAATATAGATTACTAAAATAAATAAAGAAATAAATAATAAAATAAAATAAAGAAAAAATGAAATAAAATAAAGAAAAAACAAAACAAAATAAAGAAAAAATAAAAATATTGAAAAAGGTTTACAGAGTACCTTTTCGGACTGTCTGTAAAAATTTCAAAAAAAAAAAAAAAAAAAACTGTTTCACTACTTGAGTACAAAAAGCAGTTACGAAACTAGTATGTTGTGGCCACCACGAGACTTTCTTCTATATTTTCCTATACAAATTCACTCAGTAACAATAATTAAAAAAAAAAAAAAAAAAGTGGGACTTCAACAAAATTTTGGGTAAAATGTGAAAATTATTCTAAGTTTGTCAAAACACGGAAACCGTGGGAGTTTGATAGAATTAAGGGGAGAGATTTAAAAAAAAAAAAAAAAAAAAAAAAAAAAAAAGTGGGACTTTGACAAAATTTTGGGTAAAATGTGAAAATTTGTTAAAGTTTTTCAAGACACGGAAACCGTACGACTTTGACAAAATTAGGGGGAAAAAGCAAAAATTAGTTTAAGTTTGTCAGAACACGGAAACCGTGGGAGTTAAAATTAAGGGGAGAGAGAGAGAAAAAAAAAAGATTTTATTTCTAAGTTTTTTTTCGTAAAAAGTAAAAAAAATCGATAACTTTGTTTTAAATTATCACAGATTTATAGTTCAACCATTCGTTTTAAAGGTACTGACGAGACCTTTCGAAAGATACCCATCTTGAAAATTTTTGCCCTATATCACCCTGTTAAAAATTTAGAAAAAGCGGGATGGCAACGCAACCTGTAAGACGATTTTTACCAAAAGTTGATAGGCACTAATTTATGTCAAGGTGCAACTACATACCAATTCGTATGAAATTCTGTGCAGTAGTTCCAGAGATACAGTTGCCACAAAATTTTGTCACAGACAGACAGACAGACATTTTCTAAAAATGGTAAAATCGTGTTCTACAGCTCTCAAAACGTGTAAATCCATCAAAAACCCGAAATCGAAAATTTTTACGAATCCAATACTTTCTTCTATTGAAGATAGAAGAAAGTAATAATGAGGCAGAAACCATTCATAAAACATTTTCATTATTTTCAATAATGAAAAAGATTTTATTTCAAAATGTGTAACTATTTTGATCACTTTAAATAATATTTTCTAAAGTTTATTTCTACAAAAATTATGAATTTTGTTGTATTTATCATATCTTGAAATAATAATAATAATAAAAATCCTTGTAGAATGTTTGCAGACTGCCTTTATGGGCTGTCTGGAAAAATTGTAATGTCAGGTATGACATCTGTTTTACCAGTTGCTGTCTATCGAAAATAGTTATACAAAATAACACCACCTTACGCAGAAGCAGACAGTATTGAAAATATTTCTTTCAGAAGAACTTGTTCAAAAGTGTTGTATCGATTCCGTCTAGCCAGAAAGAAAGAAAGAAAGAAAAAGAAAAAAAAATGTACTAAATACCTTTTTAATGTGTTTCACAGAGTAATAAATGAATAGACCTAAAAGCAGATGTTTCATTGTAATAAACAAGAGTCATTTAGTTGCTATTTCTATTCCTCCAAATGATTCTTAGAAATAGGTATAAACTCACATCATTTATATATTTGAGGAACGCCGTTGAAAAATTAATGTATATTCATTCCTGTAGCATTTAATTAGAAAATCATTTGTTTTTATCGTTGAATTACACAGGTCTGCGAAATCGTATCTTTAAATTTTTTCTGCACTACTTCGGGAATAGCCTTCTATACTAGATGCCTGCCGCATGGCTCGGAAACTTGGTAACAGTTCTAGCGATAGACAACGCCCCCTGGTACAGATTGCGCGACTTCTTTATTCAACTGTCACCAATAGTTTTAATAAGTAATATATGATATGAAATCGACGGTTCTTCGATTCTATTCGCCTTTTATGTATATCAAATTCCACTTTAAAAAAATTTTGGTGGCTGTTGAATAAAAAAGTTGCGCAATCTGTACCAGGTGGCGCTGTCAACCGCTTGAATTGTTGCCAAGTTTACGAGCCACGCGACAGGCATCTAGTTTAGGAGGCTATGCTTTGGGTGTCTCTAATGTGTTTTGATACGCTGAATTCAGAAATGCTTTTCTTCCTATCACGTAAGGGTATTTCACAAAGGAAGGATGAAGATCAAAAGAATTCATACAGAGACTATAACAAATTAGAAACTACTTATGTAGAAAACACATTAAAATAGGCTATTATTTTCACATCATTTTTTATGCGTGTTTCTTTGCATGGAAGCTCCGTTTAGAACTTTTTCTCTTTTGTACAGCTTGAAAACCATGAGGGAGGGGGGGGGGATTCTCTCCATTAATCTGCTAACATGTTAACGCTACATCATCCCTGTTATCTCCTCTACATTTCTTTGAGTCTTGATGAAATATAGCTCTTTTTTTTTTTTTTTTTTTTTTCATTCACATCACCTAGATATTCCGAAAAACAACTTAAATGGGAGTTGAAGTACATAATGGGAATTTTTGAACACTTCTTTAATCAGCATCCAAAAGTGCACCAGAAAAACACGTCGCCCCGAAGAAAAATATTTCATCGCTAACTTCTGTTTCACCATAGCTCATGTTTTCTAGAATTCCGTCAAGAATTCATTCTAGAATTTTGTAATAGTAAACTTCAAGTTTTTTAATTATTATTATTATTAGAAGTTTCTATTACAAAATAGTGGTAACGAATGTTATTATAAAAAATGTAAAAGTTGCTAGCTATGAATTATGCAGATAACATCTGATGTTTGTTACTTAGTAACTATTGTATATGTATCATGAACAATTTTAATGATGATTTATTAGTTTTTGTCACGGTTAAATATGGCAAAAAGCTTTATGGAAAAATTAGATTTATTAAAGAGAGAATAAAACCAACCTAGAAAATATTGTATTATTTTCTCATACTCATATGTGTGGTAGAGAAGGTATTGTTTTTGGGTCAAACTTTCGAAATTGAGGTTTTTTTAGATTTACACGTTTTGTGGTTCCTTACAAAAACATGTTTTTATTGGTTGGTCTGTGTGTTTGTGTCTGTTATCAGCACATCTGAAGAACAAATCGCATCAGGAAGTCTAAACTCGGAATTCTATCATAATCATATAGGAATACTATACTAAGCTGTTTGTTGAGATCAAGCAGATGGTTCGTGTACAGGGAAATCCAAGATAATTCAAATACACTACGTATATGGGCAAAATTGCGGATAAATACAGTTTAACACCTAACCCAAATGAACTGAATATATATTTTTTATATGCACCAAAACGTGTTTCGTGTAGAATATGGTATGAAAATCATTCACCATTCGTTTACAGGGCTAAACCCCCCTCCCTACCACCACGCACACACACACACACACACACACACACACAAAAAAAAAAAAAAAAAAAAAAAAAAAAAAAAAAAACTAGAATAAATTGATGAAAGTGCATTTTCATTTTCCAGTGTAGGTTATTAATATAGGACTATATTTAAGTACACAATGTGGTGAGTACATAGTTTTTCGAAGACGTACAATCCTACTAATAATTAAGCAAAAACACTCTTCTCAGGAATTAAAATTAATTCCTTATACACATGCAGTAAATAAAGTATTTTTTAAGTTAAATATTCAACTTATATATTTATATATATATACAATTACGCGTTTTGAGGTTCCCTGAAGAATGATGTCAAATTTTTAACGGTTGATATTTGTGTACGCCTCTTATTAGCGTAACTTAAGAACAAAAGTATTGTAGTGAATTCAAATATTGTAGTTTGAAACTCATATGAGGTTCCTGCTTGAAAAACTTGATTAAGATTGACAAGTTTCAAGGAATGGTGCAAGTGAAAGTTATCTGAATAATTTTAAATGGACTTAATAAAAACTTTGACTACTATATAAATGTAGGTATAATATCCCCTCCCCCCCCCCCCCAAACACACACACACAAAATTATTTCTGAAATAAAGCTGTGCCTAGTTTGGATTTTTTTTTAGCGTAGGTTTGTATACAATACTTGTTATCGTACCCCTTAATCTTCAATCTGTCATTATATTATTGAAATGCAGGGTAAAAGAAAGTCGTGTGAGTTCCACACCATATTACTTTTTATGTAAAATTAATAATTTTAAATGTGGCATATAAGTAATAAAAGGCATATAGTGTATAAGAATGACAACACAGAATAAATGAAGAGCGAAAAAAGCACAATGAAAGATCTTCATAAGCATTTACATCGTTTCTCACTTAAAAAAAAAAAAATGTAAATATCTTTTTAATTATGTTTACAGCGTAATAAATGAAAAGACTTAACTGAAATAAGATTTATTTAATTATTTATTTATTATAACAAACATGAATAATTTATTTACTATTCCTCTTCCTCCGAAGAATTCTTAGAAATGGTATAATTATATATACTCACATCATTTGTATTTGCTGAACGCTCTAGAAAAATTATAGTATACTCGTTTCTGTAGTGTTTAAATAATTTTTTCCCTCTTTGGATTATGCAGATAGTATCTAGTTTTTTGTTCCTTTGTAACAATTGTAATTTATCATGGACAATCTTAATGATGATGTATCATCATTTTAGTCGTGGTCTATTATGACAATATTATTTAAATAAAAAGTATTAGATTAATTAAAGAGAGAATAAGACCACCCACAGAAAATATTGTAATATTTTTATATAAACAATTAACGGATTGGTGATGTAAATGTGCGGTTTTCCAACATGTCTTCTTAAGGCGACTTATCACATTTGACAACTCGACTGAAGTAGGTTTCATTTCTAAGCTTTAAAAATAAATTGAAACAAAAATAGATAATACAATATTAATACATACATTATTTTGATATTGAAAGAAAATTGTCTCTACTAAAATTAAAGAATCGGAATTGTCCATTAAAATTCAAATTTCTGCGTTAAATATAAATTATTTAATATTATTAACACAATGTATTATACTTGTAAACCATTTACCAGTGTTTGTTTTAGCTGTACTGTAACATCTGAATAAGTATGTTCGAAAAATTAAAATTTCTTCGCTTCGCGATTATAAATTTTCTGTTTTTATAGCAGTTTATTGTGATTGTACAGGGCAGCAATTATTGTTAGGAAACAGTGGTGGCAAAAGAGAGTACCCGCTTGGGACTAACATAACATATGCTATGGAAAGACCCGATATATAACTTTCAGTCCCAAACAAAGCACAAGTTTATTAGAATTTTGCAAACATCAGTATTTATGTCTAACAAGATATTGCTGTTGCCAATGTAGTATTTCTTATACGCATAATCGAAATATTTAAATAAAATTCACACAAAAGCTGTTGAATAGTCTTCCAAAGAGAGCGTGTTTCCGCTCCTTGAAAAGTTTTCGCAGGACATGGAAAAACGTAAGAAGGACGATATTAGTGACACACTGGCAAATGGGAACGATTAGAAACGCTCTGTGTAGCAAGACTCTTTCCCATATTATGTTTTACTTTTACTGGATTGCCTGGCTGCCCACTAAAGAAATTCATTTAAATCTATTTAAGGACTTCTTTAAAAGGCATTATTGGTTACAATTTCACTTTCTATTTACTAAATATTTGATAGACTGTCATTCAAACTTTTACGTTATAACGTTATAGGTTGTTGTAATCATATTTATTTTTGAAAACTTTACATTTATGATAGACCATTTAGCCAATCAATGCAATTTAGAGCTGCCGCAGGTGACATTTTTGAAAAAACAATATTTACTAAGAGCGATCTATATATACTTCTGCGATCTATATTTAATGTTAAATAATTATTAATAACGATTTCTTTAAGAAAATTCTGGTTATCAAAGTATTTAAATGCAACAAACCTGCGAAGTAATGCTCTATATTTAAATAAAATGGTAACATAATAGCAGAAATATTTACTCTTTTTACCTTTGAAAAAACTTTATTGCAAAAAAAAAAAAAAAAGGGGTTGTCATATTTATTTATTTATTATTTTTTAAATTAAAAATGGTCTTCGTATTTTTTTTTTTTTTTTTTTACAATGACAAAAAGAAAAGATTCCAATTTTTATGATTAATATTTTGGTTAACATTTTTAGGATTAACAATACTTGTGGACATTGCCTGCTTCTCTGGTTAAATAATTAAATTAATATTAAACGGAAAATTCAATTTAAATGAAAAATTCATATTTAAATAAATCCTCACATTTCCATATCACTTATAAATATAAAAATCTCAAAAAAATCAAAAATTAAAAAACATTTCACTGAAATCGATGAAAACCTTAGTTTGGGTTCACACATGAACATTCCACTGTTTCTTTTTGAAATCAAATTATTTTATCTTTCTCTCGCAGCATACCCAACTTTCCAGTCTCTTTAAGTTTAATATTAATCTTTCTCAAAGCCTGTTCACGAGAGAGTTCTTTTCCGTAAGCCTATCAAGCGTCGATATTCTTGCAGTACTGTTAAAAAATTATTACCGTTCTAACAAAACAACTTGATAAGCAAAGATCTTTTTCCTCTAAAGGCATGGTGAATTGATTTTACGACATTGACTACTAGTGCTTTATAACACTTCAAATTTTCATAAAAGCTTCTCTACATTGCATGCACTACTTATAGGTCGAAAGTTGAACTATTAATTTTTATTGTAGATTTCTTTTTCCCAAGGTCTATATAATGTATGTACGAAGTTTTAACGAAACAATTTACGGTCTAAACACGATATCCAGAGAATCAAACGCGTCTTCTAGACAACCGGTAGCGATCCTAAACATCTTGAATTTGCCAGATTCTGAGAATGACATAAACTGACATCCTGCGTAAGTCATATGTAGGAAGTAGTCTACAGATTTCGCAAGAAATCGACTGGCGTGAATTGCTAAGCGACATCCATAGAACACCGTTGCATTCAGGAACAATTACCTCAACTTTTCATTTTTGCTCGCCATTTGTTGAGTCGATCTAGTTGTGATACTAGAAGAGCATACTCTTGAATTTTCAGAGTAACTTTACATGTCATTTTATAAACTTTTTATTATTAATTCAATATAACTATTACGTAACTTATTTTTGAAGGAAATTGACTGTTTAATCCAAAGCATTAACATAAGTAAACTTTTATATTTTATTTTTATTGAATATTATGCTCAAAAATATATCGAATCTGCATGGATAATAAATGAAAAAAAAAGTGTTACTGATTATGAAAATTCATGTAATTCCTTATTGTATTGTATCATGTAATCTTTTTATACGTCAGAAATGGTTCAAAAAGCATCATCCGATTACTAGATGGGTGTACTGAAAATCCTTAAGTTATCCTATAAAGTTTACAAAGCATCCTATTTTTAATCTTTAATAAGTCATAAAAGTTCCAAAAAGATTCTCGAAAATATCATAAGGATATATAAGATGTTCCTAAGATTATCTCACCAACTCCTGAAAACGTTCTAATTTTGTCTTCATTATGTCATAAAAGTCCAAAAGACATCCCATGATTGTTGTATGGATGACCTTAAAAATCCTTAAGATGTCATATAAGAGATGTCCTTTCGATGCTTGAAAGTAGGACATTTTTTACTTTAAAGGGATGTTAGCTAGCTGGATATATGTAGGATAGTATAATATATCCTTTGGATGTCACAAAATCTTTTGTATGACATCTTCTGGATTTCTTCTGGATAACTTTAATTATAACCAATCCGGGTAGATCTTTAAAATTGCTATCAAACAAATAGTTCATATATTCAACTTCAATTTCAACATTCCTTGTTACCGACTGCTTGTGTAAAAGTTTTCGTTATATATATAAATTATTAAATTTCAATTATGATAAGTGAAAAATGAAAGTAGAATGTATAAACAACCAAAACAAATTCTTTTAACAGTGTTAATAAACAAGAAAAGGGTAAAAAACTATGCAAGAAATTTGAATTGATAATATCTTCAGAAACCTGTTAGGTTTACGTAGTTTTTTAATGACTGTGTTCCCACCTGCTGATGCAGAAGACACAGCTTTGTTGAAATTTTGGCTCGAACAATCTTGAAATTAGCCCTTTTTTTGTTTATTAATTTTGTTAAAATAATTTGTTTTGGTTGTTTATACATTCCACTTTCATTTTTCACTTATTACAATTGAAATTTGATAATTTATCTTTTTGTATATAAATTCAGTGCTGCTTCATGCAAATTAAATTTGTTATTTATTTTGAATTTAATATATATATATATATATATATATATATATATATGTGTGTGTGTGTGTGTGTGTGTAAACTTTGTAATGTAATTTCTGTGTTTCAAATGAAATCCTGTTATTTTTAATTAATACGCCCGGCTATTTAGATACCATTCAACTTTTTATACAATAAGGCGTTACATGACAGTTTTACATCTCAGTTTTAATCTAGTTCACTGGTAGAATTATCACTATTTTCTCTAGATTTATCATACTTACAGTTGTTTGATTTTTTATGCTTGCTGTCAGAGAGTCTTTCAGCCAGTTCCCTTTAACAAGATCGTTTATTGTCCAGTGGTTAATACTACATCTAGTTTATATGAAACACTCCTACCAACTTCTGCCCAATTTGAATACTTTAATTTTATGCCGAAAATTATTTTTTCCTATTTAAAGGATAAAATTTTTCAGCTAAATAAATCAAAGAAAACTGTTTTAAAACAGTGGTATTCAAAATAAGTAAAAGTTGGCAACTATGTACAAAACCACATGAAATATATTAACCGACGCACGTCTATTTTAATCGAAACCTTTAGATTTGGCAAACGAACGAATCTAAAAAAAAAATTTTTTTTGGTAAAAATAATGTATTTTTGATTGCATAGAAGACAACATCCCATTTGTTTTAATTGTTTGAGTGAATTCTTGTTATTTTTCATTAATACGCCAGGGTATTTAGAAATCATTTGACTTTGTTATCTAACAAGGCGTTACATCGCAGTTTGAATCAAACTCACTCTTATGTTTATCCCTGTTATTTCTAGACTGATCATTAGCTACAGTTGTTAGATCGTTCATGCTCGCTGTCAGATAGTCTTTCAACCAGTCCCCCTTAACAAGGTCGCTTATTCTCGAAGGCTTGGTAATAGGCAACTCCAATCTTCCCAAAGCAATAAAACTGCAACACCCATCGTAATACGTGCCGCCCAGCAAGGCTGTAATCACACAGTTTCTGCATCTTCAAGAGTTCCATTCTTAGAGTTGCTGCTGAATCAGACGGTACAAACCATTAGCAAGACAGCAAAGGATCGCGTTAGCAGTTATTGAAATCGAACGGCCGTAAAGGAGACTGCAACACATAACCGGGGCGTTAAAAAATAAGAAAAAAAATAGAAAAAAAAAAAAAAGGCGTTCCCGTGAATACAATATAATGTTTGATAAAGACTTAAAAAACGATTTCCTTCCTGCTGATTGCCTCTTGTTTTCGAAAGTCGCTGAAATTTATCATTATATGCTATATTTAGACATAACAAGAAGGTTTTATATTTGTGGCTGTCACGTAACTCGATAGAAAAAGTGTGAAAAGAAAATGGCGATGGTTAGTTATTAATGTTTTATCTACTTCCCTTGGAGCTGTTTTTATAACAGTTTTCTAAAATTGCTTAGACTCCTGTTGCTTCAGATGTTATTTTGGTTTGGGTCATTCTGGAACAAACAATTGTTTTATTGAATTGCAACCGTTAATTATTGTTGTTACATCTGAATTTAATGGGGATACTTTAGAAGATATCGTTTGGAGATTGTCAAGCCATCTGTCGCTAGTTGGGACGTTTTTTGTAAAAAGCAATGCAATAGCGTTTGCCGATTATTTCACATTGAAATCCAAATGTATGACCTAGATAAGAAAGATTATAATAACAACTCTATACAGCAGGGATGTCAGATGATTATTACAATTTTATTTTTTAACACCACTAAATTTTTAGAGTATATTGATACTCTAAAACGTTTAGTCGTGTTAAAATTGTGGTATGTATTGGTTCAATTACGCCTCATTTAGTTTTTGTGTAAAGCGGTTGCTTTCATATAAAATTTGTGATGTTAAAAAATAAATTGTAGTATTCAGCTGGCAACCCTGCTATACAGAGCTGCTAACATTTAAATTTATTTCGGAGTATTTTTAGCCCCACCTTTATTTCATACCACTTTCATACTAAGAGTAATTTTTTTTCTTATTTTATCTTAGTTATATATTTGAGACAATTATTCTATAAGTAAAGCGGTGGGAAATAAAAGCTGGACAAAAAATGTTCCGGAATAAATTAAAATGCTGGAAACTAACATGTAGTTAGTCATTATTATTATTATTATTATTATTTTAAATCTATTTTATTGATGAACTAAAAAATAGTGTAAGCTTATGAAACTTTTGTTCTCTGTACAAATTTTGTATTAAATAATCGATGAAATTTGTATAATTCTTTTTGGAAACATTCTTTCAAAAACTCTTCTAGTTATAAAAGTGTTTTTAATTGAAAAATTTTCTACGAAATTTTATGGTTAAATATGTTGGCTATATCTTTTGCATATTAACCCATTTTATCCCATTGTCCTATTTAGAGGACAGCTGAAAAATAGCATATAGAAATCAGAATTTGCTTGGTGCGAATATTTTGTCAGCTGGAATATATAATGGTATATATAAGCTTCTGCTAGCGTGTTTTGTGTCTCTCCTCCTCATCCTCCTTCATCTGGAATCTTTGTTTAATCATTACATTAGGGGGCGTGGTTTATCTTCTGTTTGCGGTTGAAAATTCTTTCTGGAGAACTATCATGTAAATAAGAAAGTATTATACAGATAAAGCAAAACTTTATACTCGGAAAGCTCTTTTCACTCTTGAGGAGAACACTAAAACATATAATTGCAAATTTCATCCTCTTTATTTCAATGTCCTGCGTACAAGGTGGATAAGATTTCTTATGCAGAATATATATATATATATATATATATATATATATATATATATATATATACATTAAAATTTTTTGTTGTATTTAGTTTATTTAGGTTTAATTAACCTTAAAAAATATAATTTTTCTCGTATTTGAGCAAAATAAATAAATTGGGATAAAATGGGTTAAATAGAATTTTTCTATGGTGGGTTGTTTGGTTGAGTTTAACATCGCACTACTACTGCGCAATGCGTAATTGACGTAGGTTTGGAACGCACCCCTCAGGTTGATCTAGAGACACGCCATCCCAATTTTGATCCTCCACAGAATTTTTCGGTGAAAATATGTTTTTCGTTATTGAATATTTCGGCATAAAATAAGACTAATGTTGAATTTTGATTTGCCTTAAATAGTTAGTCATTTCTTCTTCAACTGTGTAAAAATTAATTACTCTTACGCAACAATGTTTTTGGATAACCAACTAAAAAATCTATATAATATTTCTCTAATGTGGATCAGTTTCAATTATTTTTTGTCGAAACGATACGATACGCGAGAATAAAAAAAATAATATTTATACATGGACAATATTTAAGCATGCGAACTTAGCTCAATTGACTAATAAGAAAAAATGGCGACATTTGTCTGATGAAATTATTTAGCGAAAAATTGTATTTTTAACACCTGTTTCTTCAGAATCTTTGCAAGCGTCATTTTAAACCTAGCTATATTTTAAAGATATATACAGAATATGAACT
Source organism: Salticus scenicus (assembly GCA_963930645.1). NCBI lineage: Eukaryota > Metazoa > Arthropoda > Arachnida > Araneae > Salticidae > Salticus > Salticus scenicus. The sequence goes on along the minus strand of OZ005659.1, from coordinate 137,650,298 downwards.
TTTGTGTCATAAACTCATTGACTAGAAAACACAATCATAAAAAATATAATCAAAATAGGAATTAGTTTTTTTTTTAAACAAAAAATTATACCAAAATTAATAAAAAGTCATAGCCAACATGGTGACAAAAATTTAATAGACGTCGTGGGAGTCCTATGCTAAAACTGTATTGCCTGTGGAAGTATGAAAACTGGGTCGTGAACCATGAATTTTATTTTGAAACCTTTCTTTGAATGATTTTGGTTTCATTATTGTACAATATTCTGATTATACTAATAATCTGTCTTCTGGTAAATTAAAATTTTAATTAGGTGGTGAAATTGGTATAATATTTATGAGTTTCAAATTTTAAAGGTAAATGAGAAAAGAAATAAAGTGCGAAAATTTCTCACGGGTTTGCTAGTATTTGATATTTATTGAAGCAAAATAAAGTTTAAATCCCTATTTCTGTATTAAATATAGAATAACGGATCTGTTTTGTTTTAGATATATTAAAATGTTTAGAAAAATAAAAAGACCATATGTCCATGAAAACAGTTTGTTACAAAATTATCAAGACACTCGTGATTGTGTGAGGTTCGCATGATATCCATTTGCAATTGATATTCATATATTCATCGGAGTAATAAACATATACCAAATCACATTTCCTTTCCGTTAATATAAGTATTATCTTATACGCTTGACATGTTATGTAACTTTTTTATTACATTTGCACCCGAACAAAAAAATTTGAATAAAAACCTAATATGTTCCCTCTCTCTTCCCTTTAAAACAGCATTTTTCACACGTGAAGAAGTTGATTTTCTTCCAGATAAAATATTAAACATTTAATAATAACGAAAATATGACAATCACGCAAATAAAATAAGAACAATAAAGTTTACTATGTTATGAAAAAAGTAATTATTTTTTTTTTCAAATAAATAAACATGAAAAATATCCATAAGATACTTGATTTTTGTTGAAATCTAATATATCTTTGCTATATTTAATAGAATTTGCGTGCTTCACAAATATACTCATAAGTTACATGAAAATAATAGAAAAAATATAAAACTTTTAAATTAGTGATATCTAATTTAGAAGTTGCAACATTGACATACATGGATTGGATTGCATGTTTATTGTGAAATTGTTTTTCTTTTGAAGATTTGTAATGATGTTATGAATATGGTATATACGGTTCAACAAAATTGTGCGTAAAAGAAACTAATTTGATTAGTATATTTTTCGTGATTCAGAATGAAATAAAATTACATATGTTCTTAGGCGAGATTCATAAATAAGAAAACAATGATTTTTAATACGGAAAACAAATCACGCACATGTACAGATAGTCAGTAATTGCAATTCAAAAACTTCTAATTATATTTTGCATGCAAATATTACTGAAAATTTTTATCCAAAATATCATAAACTAATGGTACTCTGCTGGACAATTTTATAACAAAAACAATTTACAGCGTTCTAAAATTACTTTTTGACCATTTTATTGTTATGGAAATTTCATATTCACTTAATGAAATAATTCTACAAAAAAAAAAAAAAAAAAAAAAAAAAAAACTAATGTAATATATATATATTTACTGGTATAAATACATATATCGATTAATGGCCGGATATTTAATCGTATAATCTAATCGATGATTCTTTTCGTTCAGAATGGTTGAAAATTAAATGTTTAAAACATTTTCGCTTGCTTCACGAATTTTTATTGTCCTTTTTTAATTAAATATATTAAGTGCAAAAAACAGACTCAAATGGCTGCTCTCAATATACATTGTATATTTTTGACTATAGAATACAATATATTTGTTTATGAGTTTGATGAACGTTATATTAATATAAGAATTAAATTTCTTTTCAAGTTTAAAAAAGTAAATAAGGAAAAAATATTTAACCTTTTTTTTTTTGTGTGTGTGTGTGTGTGTGTGTGTAACAAAAACATATTTTTACGTTTTACCAAATTTATATGCATAAATAACAAAAATCTGTTCTTTTTTTTTTCTTTGGCTTAAGTTTGTCTTTGAGTGGAAATTTTATGAAAACCATTTTCTAACAAAACGCTTTTGTTTAACATATTCAGTTTTGTTTAAGTTATTAAATTATGTTTTAAACAAACTTTAATCTTAAATTAGAGGTATAGTTTTTTTTTTTTTTTTTTTTTTCTTTAAACCTTGCAGGACTTTTTATTTTAATAAAAGTGTTCCACTGCAAAATGATAAAGAGGCTTCTTCTCTGTCTGAAAGTAAAATCCTCTTATCCGAATATCTGTCTTTTACAGATTTTAATATAGGGCCAAATGCTTCGAATGTTCTTAAAAATGCTTCGTTGTTTTTCCGAATGTCAGACGAAAAACTTAAAAATTCGTCAGCAAAATTGTTGAAGCGCTAGCAATAATTTCTATATAACAGATGTACACCTAATGCTCTTTTATTAAGTAAATATTGGTTGAGGCCTGATCTTAATCTTATACGGTTTATACAAAAGTAAGTGGATGATAAAAATTAGCAACCAAACTTAAAAAAAAAAAAAAAAAAAAAAAAATGTGGATATGTGTTTTAATAATTTTGCTGCCGACTGTATGTTATCTCAAGTAATTTTGTATGGTTACAAAGTTGGTATTCATCTAATTTCTATACAATTGTGTCAAATAATGCAATTTTCTCTCATTTTATATAATTATTATATATAATTTAACATTATAGTTTTATTTTGGTTTAAATATACGAAACAGTAAAAAGAAAAATCTTATCTTAAACTATGGAGTTGTGTTTCTTAGCTTCTATGTTGTATAAAAACACCAATCTTGTTATGTTATACGGTTATTGTGAAAAATTACTCAATTTTGGTGCCAATTGCGCGAAAGGGGCGTTGTTAGGCTACAAGATTTATGAAATAAATGAGATACGTGTTTTTGCTTGTATGGTGTATAAGTGCAACTAATATCGTATGCTAGACGATGACAAATTTTGACAAATTTTGTTGACTTAATTTGGATGCGTATCAGCTGGTAGATGGCGTTGTTGGTCAGCCCTTTTCAAATATTACTTAGTTTTCTGATAAATTAATATGTTAGAATGTTATAAGAAAGTTTTTTGATGGCCATAGCATAGTAGTTTCGTTTTGCATTAATTTTTTTTTCTTTACTCTTTGTACTCTACAAGAGGAAAGAATATCAAACAGATAAGAAAGATTTTAAAGTTCTTTTATAAATTAACATTACGATAAGTCGAAGAAATTAAGAAAAGAAAATTTAATGGACATTTTAATTAATAATTTATATGACAGTTTGTCCTGTTGTAAGGAAATTTCAATAGTTTGAGAACCATATGCTTCTTAATTTTATTAAAGAATATCAGATCCATCACACTGTATTGTAAAACACGTTAAAAAGAACGAGTAAACATGGCTATAGACATCTGATAAAATTAAACTCTTTGCATTGGAGCTTCAATAATATTAATAAAAATAAATAAAAAAGGCAGTCAAGTTCTTCTTAGAAAAACTTATGCGAAGCTATTTTTCATTTATTCAGACAAAGGAGAAAATCCAATCAAAATTCATTATCACACTTCCATTTTGTTAAACTTGACAAGTTTTTGACAGGCTGATAAATCAAAATCAAAGTTCTATTTGACAAGATTTGATGATGTTATTTCTTTTCCGTTTCATTAAATTTTTCATTAATCTCTCATCTATTTAATTTCTTCTTTTTGATTTTGCGTTACAACGTTAAGTTTGTCATTTACAGAATGCAATTTTTTTTTCTGTTATTTCAAAGAAAACATTTATTCTTATTGATAATTTGTTTGCTAATACATTTATTTTTCTTTCAAACTGCCCATGATTATTTATTTTTATTCTTTTTATTTATTCTTTTTATTTTTTAATTTAAATGAAAACATGCCCAGAGCCAAAAGGTGAGAAATATGTCTGTTAGCGACAAAGTGTAAGTATGCGTGAATATTTTAACAATTTTAAGTAGATTATAATTATTCAGTTTAAACTACTGTAATTATTACTTTCTTCTATAATCAATGAAGAAAATATTGGATTCAACCTCGGGTTTTTGATGGATTTTACACACCTTGAAAGGTCTAGAACACGATTTAGAAAATGTCTGCCTGTCTGTGTGTGTGAGAGAGAGAAAATTTTCTTAGGAACTACTGCACAGAATTTTATAAAATTTCATACGTAGTCGCACCTTGACATAAATTAGAGCCTATCGACTTTTAGTGAAAATTGTCCAATAGGTGGCGTTACCACCCTACTTTTTCTAAATTTTGAACATGGCGGTATAGGACAAATTTCAAATCAATGTGCAGAAAGGGAATTATTTTTCAATAATATCATTATAGAATTAAAAAAGATTATTTATAATAGCGACAGTCAACTGGGATTTTTTTTTTTTTTTTTTTTTTTTTTTTTTTTTTGTATGTAAGGGCTTTGCTTCCCTTCCTGTGAGGGAATCCACCCTACCGAGGGGGACGAATTTTCATTATGGGTATCTTTCAGAAGAGCATGTCAATACCGTTAACACGAATGGTCGAATCATCGATTTTTGATAATTTAAAATAAAGCTATCCACATTTTTCATAAAAAAAAAAAGAAAAGAAAAAGAAAAAGAAAAGAAAAGCATTAGAAAACGCGATATTCATGTAAGTTTAGATGCACACATTATTTCTTAATTAGCATTACTTTAGTTTATTTTACATTTAAAATTGTCATGCTTTTTTCCGGTTATTATCTAAATGGATGTAATACTTTTCTATGTGATAACTTAATTTAACATTTTTTAAATATAGGAATTTACCCTAACACATTTTCGCTTGTAACTCTTTCAAGAATTAATTTAAAGTATATAAACTAAACCTTTTTCCGAACCGCCTTGAACTCAGAAGTTCGACTATAAAATCAAAAGTGGGTGTTACTGTTCGAAAAAATGAAGTTGAAGCAAACTTTAATATGCAGACGACCCCCTAAGCAATTTTAACAATCGATCGACACCGGCCGAACTAATTTACGGCAAAATTAGTCGATAGGGAGGGGTCTTTTTTTTATGACTGTACATTTATACAAAATTTTGTCCTACATTATCATAATGAAAATTATGAAAAAATGAGATGACAGCACCACCTGTTGAACGATTGATCTCCAAATGTAATCGACACCAGTTTAGATCAAAGTCCAACTAAATACAAAGTTTGTTTAAATTTCATTCATTGATTCGTAAGTTACAGTGTCAAAAAATTTGTGATACACACACATAAACAAAGTACACATACATATACAGTCAGACAAACAGACAGACATTTTCTAAAAATGATTGAATCGTGTTCAGGACATTCTAAAACATTTAAATCTATGGAAAACCAGAGGTCGAAAATTTTCACGAATCCATTACTTATTTCTTACGCATGTAGAAGAAAATAACAAGATAACGATGTAAATAATATTATAGTTTTAAAAAATTAAAGAACACGCTTTGATAGAAATGTGAACTAAAAAGCACAAAATATCTATCTTAGTATTAAAATGCAGGGTAAGAGAAAATCGTGTGAGTGACACACCATAATATTTACATATATTTAAATCTTTAATTAAAATAATTTAGAATTAAACAAAAACCATTTTTAAAAACTCTCCCCTGACTGGACTCGAACGCTGGACCTGTAGGTTCGTAGCGCGGAACTTTACCTCTCAGCCACATCGCTCACGTAGGGAAAGTCTTTTTTTACAATATAGATTTTTGTTTGCTCCCAGAGCGGTTACAAACAAACATAGAAGCTAATAAAAGCGAGTTAATGAAAAAACATCAACAACGAAAAAAAAAAAAAAAAAAAAAAAAAAAAACTACATTTTTTTCTTTTTTCTTTTCTTTCTTTCTTTCTTTTTTTTTTTAATAACTAATTCAAGGAACTTAGCGTGAAAATTCATATAAACTCATTTAAAAACAATGTTATATGTTATATTAATTTCTATCATTGTAATAAAGCAATTACAGTTATAAACAACGTCTTTCATTTTCACACCCAGCAGGAGGGTTATAGACGAACACTTCTAGAAAAGCTTAATAGAAAAATTAAAAAAAAAAAAAAAAAAAAAGCCATTCTGAGAATGACGAAACATTTTCGGATTGGAACAGTAACCATACATGAATACACGCGTGCTGAAAGTGACGTCCAGCGTAATACAGTTGTCAACATGCTGTCAACGTCTGTTGTCAAGAGTCGTTATTAACGGGAAGAGAACGCAAATTACGCGGACGATAGAAATGTGGATTGTTGCTGAAAGTAATTGGATGGTGAAATGTCACTCAAATTCTTGATAGAAGTGTCGGCTTAAGTATCTCGGTGATGCCTGATAGATGTTTCTGTTGGTGCATTTTGTTTCTTGCGATTGGTATGGAGGAGGGGAAGGGGACGTTTATCGCCAGCTATATTTTCCTGCCATTGTTTCAACAAAATGAAAAAGTGATTAACGAACATTTGAAAGAGAAAATATAATGACTAATTTAAGAACATATTTTTCAAATAAAAGTCTGAATGAATATATATATATATATAATAATAATAATAATATAATGATTCATTAAGCGTAGAAAAGCCAAGCAGCAGATACAAGATCACTGAAACCACAAAGACCAATAAGAATGATTTTTTCTTCTTTTAATGTAGGAGAAACTCAGAAAGGTGAAAAAAATTCATCAGGGCATGAAACACACATATTTAAAGAAACCAAATTTATTAATTAACAGCCTGAAAACAAAACGAAACAATAAACTAACACAACAAAATCTTAACAGAAAAACTTATACTGAAATTATATATATATTAATACCTTTTAAATTCTTGAGGAAGAAATAGAAAATTTTCGTCTAACCATTTCCGATTCTGTCTTCAAAAGTATAAAAAGACAGATAAATATATACTAGTGTATATTGTACGTATGACGTATATGAATGTTTTCAGGGGAAAACAGTACAAAATTTTCATTTTAACCAGGGCTGCTGGATTTTAGCCAAACCAGTAAAAATGCCGACCAGGTTTTTTTTTTTAGTATAAACTGCTTTAAAAAGACCGGCTAAAATTTAAATAACCGGTTTTTATTAAAAATATTTTTTTCCCTTTATTAAAATTTTTTACATAAAATTTAAATTATTTCTGTCATAAAAAATTAAATAAAGCAAGAGCAAAATTACTCATTGAATGGAATTCTAAATCACAAATGCAGGAAAACAGAAACAGCGAATCTTTATTTTATAAATGATTCTGCTCAATATTATTTAAACTATTAGTAAATGATTGTTGTGCAGTAGCACTGATTAAATAAATAAATAAATAATAAATAAATAATAAATAAATAAAATAAAATAAATAAAAATGTACCAATCATTTGGTCCAGTTTTTAAATAACAATACACTTTTAACAAATTTCCTACTTTTTTAGCATCTATATTATTAGGTGCTTCAATTTTTTGTCCCGACTTTTGCAAGACTTTATTTATTTATTTATTTATTTATTGGCTGAGAATTGTTTGATAATTTTTTTACAGAATCAAATAGCTCTCAAACTGAAAAGAAATGGTATTTCTCATCTTCATTCCTAACTCCCACATTCTTTTAAATAATATGATCTTATGGGTTGATCGAACATAAACCAATCTAGTTGATTTTCATATGAATCCCTTTCTATTATGAAAACCGTGTGCTAGCCAAAATCAATTTCCTTCTGTACATGAAGTTATAAATATATAAATGAAAACGATACAAATTAACAATAATTGTTATGATCAGCCCCTCCCCCTTTTATTTACTTTTAATTTAAATCATGCTCATACTCTCAACACTTTTCTCATTGTAAAAATAGCTACAGCAGGGAACTTCATTAATGTATCATGCTGAGATGGTTTTATAAATAAAATAAATAAATAAATAAATAAATAAAAATGTTTTACTCCAAAAAAAAAAAAAAAAAAAAAAAAAAAATAATAATAATAATAATAATAATAATAATAAAATATAAAAGTTACTTTACGGGGAATAATTTGGAAGTATGGCTATAAACCCCAATGAGATTCATGTTAAAAATTTGGAATAAAAGAGTGTTCAAACAACAATTAAAACCTTTACAGAACAACAATTAAAACTTAACTTTCATAAAAATAAATAAATAAATAATAAGGCTTAAAAAATGTCGTTAAAAATAAAAATTGCCAATTCTGACAAATTTTGTTTTGTGCAGGTCTCTTCAAAGGTAATAAAGTAAATAATTGATATTGCTATTAGTTACTAACTAGTAGAACTGGAATAATAAGTAAAAAAGAAAAAAAAAAACTTTTTTACTTTCTTCTATATTCAACAGAAGAAAGTATTGGATTCGTAAAAATTTTCGACTTCCGGTTTTCGATGGATATACACGTTTTGAGAGCTGTAGAACACGATTTTATCATTTTTAGAAAATGTCTGTCTGTCTGTGTGTGTGTGTGTGACAAAAATTTTGCGGCAACTGTATCTCCGGATGTAGATGCACCTTGACATAAATTAGTGCCTATGAATTTTTGGTGTCAACCACTCAATAGGTGGCATTACTATACAGCGATTTCCGCAGTTTAATGGGAAGCTATATCTCAGGTTCTATTGAGTATAATCAAACAAAACTTTATATGTAAGAAGGTCATTATGAGGCATTATGCTGATTCAATTTGAATGCTTATCGGCCAACAGGTGGCGCTGCTGTGCAATGATTTCTGTAATTTAACGGAAGGCTATATCTCAGGAATTACTCCACAGAATTGCATATAAATTTATATGTAGATGCACGTTAACATAAATTAGTTCCTATCAACTTTTGGTGTCAACCGCTCAACAGGTAGCGCTGCTACACAGCGATTTTCGATATATAGAAGAAAGTCTTGTGGTGGCCACAACATCCTAGTTAAAAAAAAGAAAAAAAAAAAAACACTTTTACAGAATTTTTATTAGAAACTTATAAAATTTGACAAAAATCGATGTTTTTGGATCTGAGAAAACTAAATTTAATTCTTTAAAATTAGGAAATGTACTTATAAAAAAAGAATAACTTAAAAATACAATGGTAGGCCATGTTTTCCACATATATACGCTTTAAAACAAACATAAAAGCTGTTCACATTTCTTATACAAAAATGCCTTTACTGTACGGTAGTCTGCTTGAGTAGGCCCGATGTGCCTAGAACTGACTTGATAAATGCCAAAATTAAGCTAAGGAATCAAAGAAAATGTTTTAAGAAAGTTGTTTATGACATTTTTTAATAATTTTAAATAAAAGTAAATTGAAAATAAAAAAATAAAAAGTTCCACCAATTTCCCCACACCAGAGTAATTTGGAGGTAAATTTTTAACTCCCCCCCCCCCATGTACCCTTTAACATAAAAAATAATTGCATATACATAATTATAGCTTAGGATATCCTCTTTCTTATAATGACATATTTCACCATTTTTTTTTTTTTTTTTTTTTTTTTTTTTTTTACAAAATCTGTGTGGTCTACAACATGTTTTGTTTTATAAAAATGAACAGAATTTAAGGTTCGCAAATAAAGAAATAAATAAATAAATAAATAAAATAAATAAATAAATAAACAAATAAATAATAATAATAATAATAATAATAATAATATTTCAATTTTTGTATGTAATAGTATTTAAACATAAATATTTTTCTATTATTAAGAAATATATGAGCAACATTTTGGGATTATAAAAATTTATGTAATAAATTACAAAAAGGGTTGAACATAAGTTTTATTTTCGATTTACTCCACCACCGATTTACCCCAGCCTACCCTACTAGGAACATTTACTCAAATGATAATGAGAAATACCTTTATACATATAATATATGATGTTTTTAGCACGTTCTTTACTTATTAAATACTATAATAATAAGAATTTTAATATAATTTAAAATTTCATCAAGGAAAAAAAATCTTTTAAGCAAAATGAGATTGGTAACATAAATAATAATAATAATAAGAAGAAAAAAAGTTTGGTTTATATTTTAAAAGGCCGTTATTTTATCAGAAACTGACCAGTCTGTTTCGTTTCTTTCTTTTCTTTCTTTCTTTCTTTTTTTTTTTTTTTTTTTTTTTTTTTAAAGGCCTGGGTTTTTGCAGCCTTTTCTTCTGCTTTTTAGCAGATTTTTTTTTTTTTTTTTTTTTTTTTTTTTTTTTAGTGTAATTCACAAAATACAGTGAATTCTTATTTGTATGTTATTGAATTTTAACAATCAATTAGACCAAAATCAAACTTAAAAAGCTGTATGAAATTTCATTCGCATTTCTTCTGTGTTCCTCGAGAAATTGTGATTTTTTTTTTTTTTTTTTTTTTTTCAGGTTTTGTTTTTATTTATGTAAATATTTCTCTAACGTGGTCCAGTTATGATTAAATTTTGTCGAAACGATACGATAGTAAAATAAATTATAAGTAAAACACACGATAATAAAATATAATCATGGGTAATACTTAAGCACAAGGACTCAGTTCATTCGTTATATGATCATTTTATAGAAAAATGTATTATTAACGTTGTACCTTTGCAATGTTAGCATAAGCATCCTTTTAAACATAGCAAAATTTTAAAAATATAAACATAATATGAACTATTGTCTTAAATTGACTTAAAAACGCAATAATAAAAAACATAATTAAAATAGATAAGGTACTATTTTTTATTTATTTTTTTTTTAACAAAAAAATTATGCCAAAGTAAATAAATTAATAAAAATGCATTGCCAACATGGTGACAAAAGAAAAATTTAAAAGTCGTCATGGGGATCTTATATTAAAGCAGTACTGCCTGGCGAAGTATGATAACTGGATAGACAAGCATGAATTTTATTTTGAAACTTTTCTTTGGATGATTTTTGGTTTAACATCATTAGCGTTTCATCGCACAATATTAATTTGATTTTCCCAATAACTTGGTTTCTATTGAATTAAAATTAAAATTGGGTGGAGAAATTGTTTAAGATTTATAAGTTTCAAATTTTAAAGTTAAGTAAGAAAAGGCATACAGTGTGAAAAATTCGCGCGAGGTTGCTAGTTGTATGATATTCGCCTTAGATTATGTGGCACAGTATGTGGCACAATACACCGCCACTTTAGAATGTAGGAAAAGTCTTTTTCTAGTGAATTTTGCCCTTTTATTACTTCCGGTGTGAGCCTGTTTTTTTTTTTTTTTTTTTTTTTTTTTTAAACACACTTGACATTTTGAGTTTTTTTTGTTTTCGTCCCATGCTATTCCTATGGAATTTTTAGCTTTTTTTCCCCTCTTTTTCTACATTCTAAAGTGGCGGTGGTTCCCGCCCACCCACCCCCACCGAGACACATACTAGGCGAGTCGTATTAATCCTGGTCGTTATATTTAACGCCCCAGCCCCCCCCCCCCGTTCCCGCTGTTCAATGTCTTTTTCTAGTGAATTTTGCCCTTTTATTACTTCCGGTGTGAGCCTGTTTTTTTTTTTTTTTTTTTTTTTAACACACTTGACATTGTGAGTTTTTTTTTGGTTTTCGTCCCATGCTATTCCTATGGAGTTTTTAGCTTTTTTTCCCCTCTTTCTCTACATTCTAAAGTGGCGGTGGTATTAGCCTTAGATTATGTGGCACAATATGTGGCACAATACACCGCCACTTTAGAATGTAGGAAAAGAGGGGAAAAGAGCTAAAAAACCCCATTGAAATAGCATGGGAAGAAAAGCAAAAAAACTCACAATGTCAAGTGTGTTAAAAAAAAAAAAACCGGCTCGCACCGGAAGTAATAAGAGGACAAAATTCACTAGAAAAACACATGGAACAGCGGAAACGGGGGGGGGGCTGGGGCGTTAAATATATCGTCCAGGATTAATACGACTCGCCTAGTATGTGTGTTAAAAAAAAAAAAAAAAAAACGGCCCGCACCGGAAGTAATAAGAGAACAAAATTCACTAGAAAAACACATGGAACAGCGGGAACGGGGGGGGGGGGCTGGGGCGTTAAATATATCGTCCAGGATTAATACGACTCGCCTAGTATGTGTGTAAAAAAAAAAAAAAAACGGCTCGCACCGGAAGTAATAAGAGGGCAAAATTCACTAGAAAAACACATGGAACAGCGGGAACGGGGGGGGGGGCTGGGGCGTTAAATATATCGTCCAGGATTAATACGACTCGCCTAGTATGTGTGTAAAAAAAAAAAAAAAAAAAAAAAAAACGGCTCGCACCGGAAGTAATAAGAGGACAAAATTCACTAGAAAAACACATGGAACAGCGGGAACGGGGGGGGGGGAGGGCTGGGGCGTTAAATATATCGTCCAGGATTAATACGACTCGCCTAGTATGTGCTACAGTATTTTGCTACAGATGATTATAAAAGAATAGAAAAAAATATATATTCATCTGTAATCTGTCTTATGGGTAGGCACAGAAAGGTGAACAGATTATATTAACAAGAACTAGCGGGCTTCGCCCGCTAGCGGGTCAGTATTTTCAAATGAATCACTAAAATTAATGAATCACTAACAGTAATTTTTAGTGTTAAGAAAAGAAATAAAAAAAAAAAATCATTTCTGATTGGGTAAAAAGTCGGCCCGGGTCCCCACTGCCTTCGGCAGCGCAGTACCGTGCGCGCTGCGCGCGCACAACTTAAGGAATGCACGCGCTGCGCGCGCGTATACTTTCCCTGACCTTTCGTGCCCCCTGAAAAAATCATTTCTGATCGGGTAAAAACTCGCACCGGGTCCCCACTGCCTTCGGCAGCGCAGACCCATGCGCGCGCACGTGTGAAGGTGGTATACGTGCGCTGCGCGCACATATTCCTCCTGAAGTCATATTTTTATTCTTAAGAAAAGAAAATTTTAAAAATCATTTCTCATCGGGTACAAAGTCGGACAGGGTCCCCACTGCCTTCGGCAGCCCAGTCACGTGCGCGCTGCGCACGCACAAGTTCACGGATACACGCGCTGCGCTCGCGTATTCCTTCCCTGACCCTTCGTGCCCCCTAAAAAAAAAATCATTTCTGATCGGTTAAAAACTCACACCGGGTCCCCACTGCCTTCGGCAGCGCAAACCCATGCGCGCTGCGCGCGCACGTGTGAAGGTATACGCGCGCTGCGCGCATATACTCCTTCTCAAATCAAATTTTTATTCTTAAGAAAAGAAAATGAAAAAAATCATTTCTCATCGGTTAAAAAGTCGGACCTGGTCCCCACTGCCTTCGGCCGCGCAGTCCCGTGCGCGCACAAGTTAGGGGATACGCGCGCGCTGCACGCCTATCTCTTCCCCACCCTTTCAGCCTAATTAACCTACGTATACCAATTTTGAACGGTCTAACTCAATTAGCTGAGATGCAAAGGAAAACGTAATCAGGACACCTCAAAACGTGTAAATCTGGTGAAAACTTTCGATAATTTAAAAGAACTTTAAAATATCTTTCGAATGATGTATTAAAAATAATTTAATCATAATTAGAAATTGAAATATTGAAATTTGAAAATATTACAGCGCCATAAAAGAAATATGATTCAGGAGACCTCAAAACGTATAAATCTGGTGAAAATTTTCGATAATTTAAAAGAACTTTAAAATATCTTTCGAATGATGCATTAAAAAAAATTTAATCATAATTAGAAATTGAAATATTGAAATTTGAAAACAATACAGCACCATAAAAGAACACTGATTCAGGAGACCTTAAAACGTGTAAATCTGTTGAAAACTTTGAATTATGTAAAACAACTTTAAAATATCTTTCGTATGATGTATAAAAAATAAATTAATCGTAATTAGAAATTGAAATACGCGTATTAAAATATTGCAAAAATGTCCGGCGTGTAAAGATAAAATTTAATTTGCAATTAAAATGTAAATCTTTTGTTTATTGACCAAAATCGATGAAATTTGAAATGCAAGTTTGATTTGTGGCGTAAATATTATATACTAAATAAAATGTGTAAAATTTGAAAAATTGAAGAAAATAGAAAATTGTAATTTTTAATCGCACTACGAAACACGTGACTTCATTGTGACCAGATGTGTTTCCGTTGAAGACTGCTGTAGACGAAAAGTCTGCAAAGCTAAGATTCTTGTGATTTGTTGCCAATATTTTTTTATAGTTTAGTTAATTTTAAAAAATCTAATTGTCCGATCGATAAGCCGTTTAAACCATCGGTTTAAGAAAAAAAAACCCCTTTCCAATGGTATCTTGTTTGTAACAATACGACTGATATTTCTAATTTATTTTCCACCTTTTCCGTAAAAATGTCGCTTTTTAAGCATTTAATCATGAATTCTGGGTCATTTTTCGTTAGACAATGGTCGACATTTTAATTAATATCTCCGCTAATTAGGGTCGCATCGTTTAGCAAATTAGATAACCCAGATCTGCGATAAATTCTCTGTCCATCGGTACCTGTTCGAAGTCCGTGCGACCTTTAGCGGCGGAGCCTTAGCTGCGTCAAGCCGTTTCTCACAGACAGACACACACACACACACACACGCGTACAGATTTTAATAATATAAGGAGATTATTTTCTAGAAAAGATAAATATCAAGAATAATGTTCTAATAAAAATAACATATTAAAATAATATTAAAAAAAGGTTTTGTAATATCCACATATGCTAGTATCAATGTTCTTAATTTTTTAATATGATGCTTAAAAAATAAAATACTTTTTCTCATACATATCAGTTGGTTTTGAAATTATATTTAATTTCCTTCCCCCAAAGCAGATATTTCATGTAAATTTTTGTATAGAACTAAAATAATCTTTATTGTTATTGTTATTAATATTGTTGGTGATTTATGTTTAGGTAAAATTCTGATTTAGTTTTCAATTTATAGAGCAATTATAAGATACATTAAACTGATACTGATACATTTTCATAGAAAATTTATGGGGATATTTAATTCGGTTTTATACAGAATTTGATACTTTTATACAGATTCTTATTTTTTAAAAGATTGTTACCGATTTCATGTTTAAATTTTTAATGATAATTTAAATAATAAGACGAAACGACAGAAATGAATAATTAATTAAAGAAATGATAAAGCCATTGTTATAACACAGATAAAAAATGCAATTCGACAAAATGTTATTTATTCCCTTACTATTTATTCAAAAATATTCAATATCCCTTCCCCGCAAAATAAATAAATAAATAAATAAATAAATAAATATAGATAATATACAAGATTACTAAATATAAATGCGCTTTATTTGGTGTTAATTTGTAATCTTTTACATTATCAGGAGTCAAAATTACTGTTTTTTTTTTTTTTTTTTTTTTTTTTTTTTTAATGATTATTTCGTGTTTTTGAAATAAAAATTAATTTATATTCACCCTCTTCTTTGTGTAGTGATATACATACAGCTAACTCTTTTTAACCTGAAAATTTTTGAAAATTTCGATTGAAATATATTTTTTGTATGTTTATAATCTAAATTTTCCAGTGAAAAAGATATATATTATCGCAAAATTTTCAAAGCAAAGGAACTATATTAACATATTTTAAAAATAATTGCACAGCGTTAAACGTTAAAGATGACTCTAAAGTAAAAGAAGAAAATTAACTAGAAGATAAGATTTTTACAGCGTAATTTCACATTGTTTATCTAAAATATTAATTAGAGAAAAAATTATAGTTGCATTAAAATTTTAAAATTTATTAAATATAAGTATAACATGATAACTTTTTGCTCTTTGTGTATAACATTTTTATAAATTATAAAATTTATAAATTTAAAATGAAAATGTTTCAAAATAAAGCTCTTTCAAGAAAGCACGTTTTGTGCGGATGTTTTTATGTTATATCTGGTAAATACAAATTTTATCAAAATATCTATCGCATATTTGTTTACATATTTATATGCACGATTATGCATTTTTATTTAGATTTCGAAATTGTTTTTTAAATTTTGCAGCTTAAAAATATTTTTATAAATAGGTATCCCGCATTTGACTTATTAGATGACTATACTATTTGGTTCTGCATTAAATATTTAACTTATCTTTAATAAAAATTTTGACTTTTGTATTTACTACTCAGTGGAGTAAATGTATAAATATTTTACTTTTGATATAATTTAGCGATATATTTTTAAATAAAATATATTGAATGTTTTTTTTTTTTTTTTAATAATGATTAAATTTAGCAAAACTATTAGAGAATAAAACTATTCTTTAACATTTTCTCCTTACATCAGTAGCGAGAAAATATTTATGTTGAAATAAAAAGTAATGATTTCGATATTTAACAAATGTAAATAAATCGGTATTTTTCATTTTAAATTTTACATTTTGAATTGGAATTTGTTTTAAATATTTGTTTTTAATAACTGTATCGATTTGCTTAAAGTCGTCTCATACTAAATTATAAATAGGAAAGCGTGATTTATGTTTATATATAAAAACAAATATTTGCTCACGATTTTTTTATTCTTATTCTAAAATATTTTTGATTTCTATTTCTAATGTAATCTTTGCAAAAAAAAATTATATATTTTGAAGGAAAAGAATAAGTTTAAAATAAATTTAATTGATATTTTGAAATAAATTAATTTATCAAAGCATTTTATTGTTGTGTAACAATAATTTAATCTCAGAAGACTACTTCTGACTACCTTAGATTGAATAAAGCGAAGTTATCAATTAAAAACCTCTGACATTCTCTCTCTTTGTATATAGGGGAGAACCGTGTAATATGGACCATTGTGTAATACGGATGACGAGGAAATTTATATGTTCAACACTAGATGGTGAAACCATCTCATTGTCTTTAGTGAATATTATTGTTATCCAAAGCAGGGAGCGACTAGTACATGCGTACCTGGATTTGGGCGATTATGAAATTGAGTTTTCGGTTTATATGATCATTGATGTAACAAGCACGTTAAAATGAAAGTATTGCTTTCTGCTGTTAGGTAATTGTAACATAATTTTCGCTTTAATAGTAGCAAATGTATTTATTTTCTGAACAATTTAGACATGTGTTTCATGGGCGCCAATTTGCATAGCGATATGTGATTGGAAACAACGTTGCTCTGTTTATGCGTGTAATATGAACCAAGCTCTGTTGTGTAATATGGACCAGTGGTCCATAATAAAAACAGAGAGTTTTGTTAATGCTCAGCGTTCATATTTCACTCACTCAAAACCTTGAGGCTATAGAGTATGCCAGAGAAGCAGGGGTAATCAAGCTATCACTTCCTTCGCATACTACCCATTGGATATAAGCCTTTGGACCTCCCTTTTTTTCGTCCATTAACTATTAATTTTATTGTCCATTTCTACTATTCCCTAGAGATGTACAAGCGTATGAGGGAACATGCTGGACAGTTCGTTTCATAATTCCAAGTGTGTCAACTGTTCGGGAGGGACCACTTAGGGAAGGACCACTATGAACCACTTGGTCCATATTACATATACGTTCATGTAATATAGACCACCGATACATAAATAAAATAATTATTTCCTGCAATTTATAATAGTTCCCAGAGTGCTTTACCAAGCTTGAACCATGCAACTATACAACTGTAATGAGAAGCCAACAAATTAAATCTTTTTATTTCAATAATTTTAGTTTTATGAGCATTCTTGCTTTGGGGGTCCATATTACACGGATCTCCCCTATATACATATAATTTCTTACAGAAAATTTATTTGAATTCAATCATATTATAACAATTGTAATATTAATTAACATTTATTATTTAAAATTTATAGGTTAAATAAATTATTTAAGATTTTAAATGGGGATTAATGTCCGTAACATAAGTTTATATTAACGTAAAAGTAATTGCTTTTTTTTTTTTTTTTTTTTTTTTTTTTTTTTTTAAAGAAAATAATTAATGAAGGTGGTTAAGATAATAGTTAAATTGTTTGATTTTACAATTATTTAATTGTTTGATTCAAGCTGCTTTTAATGAGTGTCTTTATATAATATGAAATGTTGCTTAACAAAATTGTTCATATCCTTTAAATTACTCAACTCGTAAATAGTTTAAATCTCCTTTTAATAAACCAAATACCAATTTATCCACGGTATAGTCATACAAATACTATGTTAATTAATCCTACCTTTCATGGTTTTCTCGTTAAGTTTAAGTTTTCTCCATTTTGCCGTAATTATTATCTCCTTTTAAATTTTTTACTTTGTTACCACATGATCTTGCAGTGGTTTTGGGGAAAGTTGGGCGTCCGGAACACTTCTTTAACTCGTTTTACTCGACTTAAGCTGTGGTGGCTTCTGCTCCTCCTACTTCTTCAAGTTATTACTATTATTTTTTCTGTTATTCTTTTATCATATTTGCATGATCAAATATATATGATCATATTTGTTGTATAAGAACTTCTGCTCCTTCTACCTCTTCAAGTTATTACTATTATTTTTTCTGTTATTCTTTGATAATATTTGCTATATATGATCAAATATCTATCTATCTATCTATATATATATATATATAATTTGAATAATTTATTACCATTATAACACTCATATATATTGTCTAATATATATATATATATATGACCATATTTGCTGTATAAGAGCTTCTGCTCCTTCTACTTCTTCAAGTTATTGCTATTATTTTTTCTATTATTCTTTGATCCTATTTGCTGTATGTGATCTCATTCATAAGTGTTTCAGAAACAATTCCTATTAAATTTTATTATACCTTTTCCCTTGATTTGTATAAGGTTTCATTTCCATATGTGATTCTTTGTTCATTTATTAACGTCTTCTTTTCTGGTGTTTGATCAATGTAATAATGACTTATTATATATATTTGGTATTTTAATTCGTAGTCGAACCTCGTTAACGTGAACACTGTTAACGTGAATTACTTTTAACACGAACTGTTACCACAATCCCCGTCAAAATATTAGTTTCTGAGTTAAAGATATCATGAACTACTGATAACATGAACAAGATTTTTAACCCCCTTGAGATTCACGTTAAACAGGTTCAACTGTATGTATATATATATAATATCCCACTTCTTATTTACGACCAAAATGATTCTCAAAATAAATAAATATACAAAGATATAAAAATGAAATAAAACAAATAAAATCTTCTAATTTTCTTAACACAAATTCTACATAGTATATTTTCCTCATCCAAATATACATTGTAGGGAATTAATGAGTGCACTGGCTACTTAATAATACATTTTTACTTCATTAAAAACTGTCTTATGTAAATTTTATTGGTTACTTTTATTTGAGGAAAACTAATAATCATTAACTTGAAGATTTTTTTTTTTTTTTCGTATTTATTGTTGAAACGGCTTTGGATGAATTATAAAATCATTCTATAAGTGAGGTAGTTTGTTTTATATGGTCACATTGCGAATGTAAGTCATGATTATTTACAGCATAATTTTTTTAATGGATTTATTATTAATAGAACTGTGTATATACTCATAAGGTAAATACTTAAAAAAATACGTTAATTAAGAATAAACTAATTTATTTAAAAAGAGAAAAAAGACATATAAAATAAAATAATTTTATCTTATAAAACAGTAACAATTCATATTTTCTATGTCTTTCACTATTTCACCATTTTTATTTTGAAATCTTACTAGAACTTATTAAAGATTTTTAGTATTCTTTATGTAATTATTTTAACAAAGAGAGAAAGATAAAATCATGAAGCATAAGATGAAAGATAATACACATGAGAAATAAAAATATTGTGCAAACATATAAACTATTTCATATTTCCTGTACCACACTCGATATGCCATTAGCATATTCCATATTCAAAACATTTTCGTGTACATTTATCAGATTTTATTAGACAAGAGCAATAATTTTATTGTGACAAGATTATAATAACAGATACAAAATTAATTAAAATTTAAGTGAAAGTTCATTTTTTCAAACAAATTTAATATGCAAATTAAAATCATAAAAATGTATACCAAAATATATCATTTGTCTAGATTTAATTTTTTATTTCATAATTTTGAATACAAATTACTTAGAAATGAGCGTAAAACATCAAATTGAATGAAATTAGAAAAATATTATTTCTAATTAAGTCTGTTTTTAATATTTTTTTTTTTTTTTTAACAGTAATTAAATGTCATATTTTTTACAAACTGTCACTAATTTTACGAAATGAAATACGGCTATTTCTGTGAAACGTGCATCCTAAAAGACGTAAAAAATTAAATTTTTGAATTATTAATTGTTGTACTTGTGCTTATAAAAAATTAAAGACATTTTTGTTAATAAAACGCTCAAATTAATAATTAAAAAGAATATATATATATATATGATTATTGAAGGAAATTAAAAATATAATTTCAATCAAATAAGTTATATTTTATTATTTCTTTAAAATTAATTATAAAATATTGCATTTCATTTTTCATTTATAAATAATTTTTATACAGATTATTCACATTAACAATTTATGAGCATTAAATATTAATGCATGTATATCTAGTAACACCATCTTAATAATAAACATTTTCAAATCCATTTTCATGTGGGAAAAATAAGAGAGGTTTTTATAGTTTATGAGAGAGAAACAATAATAATTTAATTTTTAATTTTTAAAAATTATTATTTACTTTTAAAATATACCGAACATGATTTTATAAATTTTAATGTTAGTTAAATGATATAAATGTAAGTTATAAAATAAACAAATTTATTAATTTTAATGATTTCGCATGTTTTATTAATGAAATATTCTGTTAGCAGATGAAGACTGTTAATCACATTCCTTGATTCATTTAATATTCTCGTCAGTAGTAAATAATTTAAAGGAACTTTAATTGTGAGAATGAGTTTGAAAGAATAAATTAAAATAACTGTTTACACGTTTTTTTATTCAGATATTTTATATTTATGAATTAGTGTTACTTGTTATAATGCTTTTTGTGTTATGGAGATTTAATAAACGAATATGATTTTATATATTTTCATTTACAGAACTGCTGTTGAGGATAATAAATACGATAACTTTATTTAAATGTTTCTACTCTTTCTATAACAAGAACGTATTCATAAAAATTTTCGACCTACTGTTTTTGATATATTTATACTTTTTAGAATGTCCTGAACACTAATTGACTATTTTAAGAAAAGGTCTATGTGTCTCTTTCTCTGTGTCAAAAATTTTATGTTACCTCACGAACCAATGGACGAAATTTAGCCATAAATGGTATTTAGATGGATTTTGAGTTGGTGCTGATTTCATTTGGAGATGAGTCGCTCAAATAGCTCTGCCATTCCTTTTCATTATAATTTTTAATATTACAGTATGGGACAAAATTTTGTATAAATGTACACATAATAAGAATTATTTTTAACTTTCAGTGTGAAATAATAATAATAATAATAATAATAATAATAATATATATATATATATATATATATATATATATATATATATATACAGCTGAACCTCCTAAATCTCTAAAATCGGGATATTTTTTCGGTTTTAGTTTTACTTTTAAGATAAGATTTTGCTGTACCTGTTTCAACATTTCTTGTGGAATGCAATTTAAAATACTTTTTATTGAACACTAAATACATAAATATAGTCATAATCTTACATATTTTTATACTACTTGACTATTAATTAAAGAATTTATATTTTAAAAAATAGGTAAGTTAAAAAATCGAAAAAAAAAAAAAAAAAAAAAAAAAGAATCCCATTATATATGTAGAGTAAAACAGCTTTAAATTGCTGAAATATTTTTTTAAAAATCAACATAAAAATTACTTTGTTTCTATAGTTTTATTTGAGTACCGTTTTAATGAATAAATAGTTTATTAGCAGTTATTTAGCAAGCATTATCAGTTGTCTATAACATTTCTGTATAACGTGTTTATACTTTAATTCTAAATTCCAAATTATTTTAGTTCTAAATTAAATCTATTATATTTCTATATTATAATTTAATTCGCCAACTTGATCGTCGTTTATTTTCCCGAATATAGAAATTGCATTTTGTATGTTATTATAATATCATAAAAAATTAGTTTTTAATAAATAATCTCTAAAATCCGGAATCGCCGGAAGTTCCAGAATTTCCAGATTTTCCAGGAATATATGTATATATTATTACTTCCCACCATGGAAATAAATTTTCAATATGGATATCTTTCAAAAGAACTCGTCAATATCTTTGAAAAGAATATTCGAACTATAAATTTGGAATAATTTCTTTCAGTATTATACTTCTCTGTGATGAAAATTGTCTGCATTTATCATGAAGTAATTTTAATAAATAATTTGTAGTTCGTGAATTTGTATAAGAACATATAGCTATGAACGTTTTGTGACGGCCACAACAGACTGGTTTCTTCTTACTTTTACATCAAGAGTACCTTCGGTACTGTGTAGAATTGTACTGCAACACGAAGTTAATAAATTTTGATAATTAACTTAATTTACTAAGAAAATACATTTATCTGTTGCAATAAGGATACATCATAAAATAATTCACGGTTAAAAATCGTTCAATAACAAAATGTTAAATCCTATATTATTTTTTCTTTCTCGTATCCATATAAATGGTAGAGAAAGTATTGTTTCTCTTGGTTTCAAATTTTAAAAACTGAGTTTTGTTATGTTTACACGTTTTGAGGTCCCGTGAATCCGAAAAACGTGTTTTTAGCGGTTGGTCGGTATGTGTATGTGTGTCTGTTATCAGAATATCTCAAGAACAAATAGTAACAGGAAGTCCAATCTCGGTGTTTCAATTCTGTATCATATAGGGATACTACACAAAACTTTTCGTTAGATTTAGCAAAATGTTTCGTGTACAGTGCCATCCAAGAGAATTCAAATTCATTACGTATATGGGCGAAATTTCTGGGAAGTACAGTGTAAAATCTATAGGCTGCCCTGATTAAAAGGGAATCAACATATATTTTTATATGCATAAAAGCATATTTTGTGTATATTGTGGTACGAAAATCAACCATCATTTCTTTACTGGGTAAAAGTAATACTGTAAAAAGTATTTAGATTATATTGGGTCTATATACTTGGAAATTTATAGAAGTGTGTTTCCTTTTGTGTTACGTATTTTTCCCATAGAACTAAATTTAAAGACACAGTGTGATGTGTATATAGTTTATAGATAATATACAGGGCATCCCAAAATCAATTTAAACGTTCTTTTCTATTGAATGTAATTGACGGAAATGCTTTGCTACATTTTACTGTGCCAACGAATACTGCTTAGGAAGGAAATATAACTTCTATGCCCATACTGTAAACAAAGTATTTTTGAAGTCCACTCTGTTTTTTTTTTTTTTTTTTTTTTTTTTTGTATTAATATTCTTTCTTGAGGTCCTTTGAATACAGAAGTCAAATTTTTATCTATTGACCTATATGTATAACTGTCATCAGAATATAATTCAAAAATAAATAACTGCAGGAAATTTAAATTTGGTATTTTTAAAGTTCGTATGAGGCTGCACCTGAAAATTTTGATCAAGATTCGGAAGTTTCAAGGCAAATTAATAACAGCTTTTATTTTATTTTTATTTATTTATTTATTTTTTAATTGATTTAGATTTATAACTGAACGGACATCTCTACCACCATAGAATCTTATATTAAATAAAACTGCTCGTAAACCTATTTTAGATCATTTTTAAGGTAGATAGAGTTTTATAATCTTGTCTTATTGGTCTTACGTCTTAATCTGCAATTTGTTTTTATAGTAGTGACATGCAAGGTGAGAGAAAGTCGTATGGATGACACACCAGATTATTTTTTGTAATTTTGTTTTATCAGATTCATTCGTAACTATTTATTCATCAAAAACATTTTTACAGACGATTTTATTAGGTTGTATTTTTCTTCTTTTTTTCTTTATACAGAAGAAGAAAATATGTAACTGAAATTTTTGGACTTTTGGTCATGATTAGTCCAGCTGCAGAAAATGTCTGCGTCTGCTTGAGTTTCTTCCTGTGTGAGAGCGTTATCGAAATTTTGTGAGCTCTATATCTCAGGAAGAATGCACAGAACTCCACTAAACTTTATATTTCGTTTAAATATGACGAAAATTGTTGGGGATTAAATTTTAGCATATGTTGCCCTACAGGTGGCGCCGTTAAATTACAACATCCTCTTTTAGAGCGAAAGCTGTATCCTAGCTTCTATGGTGTTCTTTAGTATCTTCTGCGCCTAAGTTAATGTATGAGAGGGGAGGGCTATTATAAAAAACGCTGTTTATTCAATTTAGGAGCATATCGTCAGACGTCTGCTGCTGTTAAGATAAATTTTTCTGAGTTTTCCGAAAAACTGTATTTCAGCAACTATATTGTACTAAATGTCATACGTATGATGGCTTAGGCTTATATATATATAAACTATGTAGATTCAGTTTGGGTGCATATCAACCAATAGGTAGCGTCGTTATATAGCCTTTTTCGGTATTACGTAGATTTTCAATCAATCAATATATTAAAATGTTATACAGAATAAAGTTCTGTAATGGCCGTAGCATACTAATTACTTGTGAATTTTTTTTTAAACTGTTTCTTTCTAATGCTAAAATTGCATGTTATGATGGGCAGAGCTAAAACATTGCCCCTTCTTATAGCACTATTTATTACCCCATTTATAAATTTTTACACAGTGTTATTTTATTGAGACAATTGAATGTGTTTAAGCTTAAAGGCAAAAATAATAATAATAATAATAATAAATAAATAAATAAATAAACTATTTAATAAATTATACACAAAGTTTAGTTTCTATCCCTTTTTAAACTTCGTTGACCTCAAATATTTCAATCTTAAAAATCGTTTGGTTCGCCTAAAAAGATGTAATAAATGATGCTTATTTCTATAATTTAAATTATTTTCTTTCAAGACATTCAAATGCCATATAAGTGTAATGGGTTATTCATATACACGTGTAATAAGTTCTCTTAATGCATTTAGGATTTGAGAATTAGTTAAAATTGTTGATGCATTGCAAGTGCACGTTTGAAAAGAAAAGGAAATTTTAAACTATGCCTGAAAACAACTTGTAGCTGTTAGAATAATTTTGTAAAATGAAAAAAAAGAGAAAAAGATCACAATAATGTATGCAATAAAATATGTAACAGATTTCTTATTTTTGCATTGCAAAAAAGTCATTTTAGCTTCTTCAGCTTCTCAAAATCACACATCACTGCATTCATTTATCCTGCTTCATTTGATGCTTGAAGGATTTTTACTGTATCATTTAATTACTGCATGATGCTCTGCATATGCTTTAACGCATAAACAAATATTTCTTGATGAAAAAATAAAAATAAATGAAAAAGTCTTATTGTCACATTCTTTATAATCTTTTAATTTTAACCAAAAAAAAAAAAAAAGGGGGGGGGGCTAAGAATCCCCCCTTAAGACAGGACTTATTTTAATCTGTTCTTCCATATAAAGCCATGCAGTAACTGTGCTCCTTCCCCTAGCACCGGTTACTATATTCATTCCTTAACATTTCTGTGGTATCGCTTTGGCATAGGAACCCCTTGGCGACTTTTAAATTTTTCTTGTTATTTTGGCAATGAATTAAAATGGCTGTACAAAACACAATTTAATTTAGTACGGCAGAATTTATTTCAACCAATTTCTCCATATAATGGCATGCAATAACTGTGTTCATTCCCTAGCATCGGTTACTACCTTCATTTTTAAGATTTCTTTTGTACAGCTTCAGCATAGGATCTCCCTGGTATACCTTTTCAATTTTTGTTGTCATTTTGTCTACGAATTAAAATGGCTATTGCAATTACGTAAGTAAAGATCTTGCCGAGGAACATCCGAGCTACTTCTGTGCCAAATTTTAAAATTTCGCCAAGGGGTTCTATACTGAAGCCGTTCCACTTCTTTAGCACGATTTTTCTGAATTTTATTTTAACAAAATGTTTGCATGCTCATTTTTTTTTTTTTCAACATAAAAAGAAATATATTTATTCATTTATTTTTAGCATATTTATTTTTATTTCTTTAATAATTTTAAAGTTAAAATTTGGTTTTTATTCAATACCTTTTGAACCAATTATTCGAGTGAACTAAAAAAATTGGCATTAGCTTCATTTTGACTAATAAGTGTACCAATTTTTAATAAAATCTAATAATGTAATTTCAGACAGATAAAATGACAAACGTACAGTTTTATATATTTTAAATAAAAACAAAAATGTTTGCACAAGTTGCACAATGTTTGAACAATGTTCAATTTGATAACAACGCTGTCTGAGAGAAAAAATATGACCTGTTGTATTAAAAAATTAAAAAGCGGTAGTTTACATTTATTTACATTATTTCAAAAATATTTCTAGAAAAAAAAAAGTAATAAAAAATGTTTTATTCTATACTGTACATACCACCAACTACATCTAAGGAAACTTCATGATAGTACAAATAACTTATGATGTTATACGAAAAAAAAAAAAAAAAAAAAAAAAAAACAGCTTTTTTAGTTATGTATATGTGTATTTATTTAAACACACGTATATAAATACGTTCTTTTCACGCTTCCGTATCAATTAAATACGCAGATAGAGAGAAACAATTTAGTAAATGGTGAATATCAATGTGGATTTTTAAAAGCTTTCTTTGAAATAGACACTTAAAAGGGGTTGAGACTCTTTCTTTGCTTCTATTTTTAGGGAAAAATACACAATAAAATGTTTTTTATAGAAAGATCGCAGAGAGATAGAGAGAGAGAAGAAAAAAAATAGAAAGATATAAAAATTTTCTGAATAATAAGTAAATTTAGTTTTTGCTGAATGCACAATAATACATAAAAATAACTCCTAAGTAAAAACAACAATAAATAAATAAATAAAATAAATAAATAAATAAATAAAATAGACAAAATAAATAAATAAATAAATAAATAAAAAGTAAAGAATTCAATAATGTAAACAGTATGACTGAAATTTTAATTTTAGATTGAGATTTTCCCAAAATTTAATTTGAAGTAGACTTCTTTTACTGCTATGGATGTTTGACAACACCGCACGCGTAATACATTGAACCAAATCGTTTTCAAATTTATAATGCAAATTTATTCATCAAATAAAAAATAAATATATTTACGAAACATGAAAATTCGCCTACGACAAAATGTTTCAATGGAGACAAAATAATTGAAAGTTACCTAGCGGAAAGTAATTTTTATTTTGTAAAACAAGTTTGTAGTCGCTTTTTCTTATCGTCTGCAAGAAAGCTAGTCAGCTTTGAGCTACTCAAAATTTAATTGGTTTTATCAAGAAACATTGATAGATCTCTTTGAAGCATGACGTCATTTCCATCATCTCTAGAGCGCAAAAAAGACTTTGTAAGACTCAGATTCATGTTTTAAATGTCAATACGACATAATGGAAAGGTGATAAAATAGTAGTGTTCAATTGTCTGCTATAAAGACCTAGACCTCAATACAAAGAAGCTCAATTACACAAACAAAACAGTAACATTGACATTTACAACTTAGGAAGAAGGTGATGTCATACGTGTTTTATTTTTCATTTTCATAACGCTTTTGTAATATATTTATTTCATTGAAACTTCATTTTATCTAGATTGTTTTTGAACCTTTAAGTTTACGTTCACATAATAAAATCTCAGTTATATAATATTCGGCAATCCAGTTTAATTAATTGCTGGTTAGGTTTGGAGACAGCAATTTTATATACATGCATATTATTTATATTATATATATATATATGTGTTAAGCAGTGGTAGTCTCTGCTTTCTCTTCTTATTCTAATTTACGCTTTTTTTTTTTTTTCATTAATTCTCGTCTTTCTTCCTGGTGTTTGATCAGGGTAATAATGATCATAAAGACGCATTCTTAAAAGATAATAGAAAGAAAAAAATTTCTTTAATAAGAATAAACAGTTTTATATGAAATCTTATTTCAACACACACACACACACACACACACACACATATATATATATATATATATATAAAGATTCACATACATCTCGCATCTTTAAATATCCAATTTCTCTTGGAAGAAAAATATTACTTAAAATTCTATATCAAGGTCCACGGTTAACAATAATGATAAAAATGCTTTATATAAATGCAATAATCCTTCTTTGGAAAAAAATATGTTGAGAGAGCACATGGTCACTGGTAACTTAAATAGTGTAAATGATAATAATCTAAGAAAATTTAACGATTATCCAATTAAATTTCGACTCCTTCTAAAATTAATATTCCTCAAATAATCAAGCAATTTTTATATGATCTTGATTTGTTTAGTCATAAAACTTCAGAATTACCTTTTGTGCATTTTCTGTAACATCGCTTGCCAAAAAATGAAACTTTGCATATTTTAGCTCAATGTGAGGTTGATAACTCCTGATAATTGCTCAGAATGCAGAGGTAATAACTACCTCTGCATTCTGAGACATTTACTTTGTTATATATTGAGACACTTATTTTATTATTTATTCAAATATTTGTGTCTTGTTCCAATAATTCAGCTTTTCTTTTTCTTCTTCTTTTTCTTCTTTTTTTTTTCGGTTCATTTCGTTATTGTTACCCTGAATAGAAAATTTTTGATTACAATCAACTAAAAGAACCTTCTTGTTATGTCTCTATATATGTTTTTTTATTTTTATCGGAATTATTTTAAAATGAGTATTCTTCTTCTATTTTCTTTGTCTTCTTCTTTTTTTTTTTCTCAAATAAATAAATAAAAAAAAAATTAATTAAATAATTACCAGATTGGCTTTGTAGGGAACAAAAAGCAGAAAAAAAAAAAAAAAAAATAAATAAATAAAAATAAAAATTTGTGTAAAATGAGGAGGTATAAAGAAAAATTTTCCACACTAACTGAATTTCAAAAATAAGTAAACTAATAAGTAAACAAATAAATAAAAAATCAGCCCATCAAAGTATATATCAACAATTTACATCACTAAGATTTTCTCGACAAATTTTAAAAACTAGAAAACGAATCGCGATATTAATCCTAACACCATTTTCCAACCCTCACATAGCGTGCTACTTGAGATGTGAAACGAGAATTTAGATATTTCTCGCATTTTTCACGGACTTAACTTTCCTCCCTATCTGATGGATCGGTGCACACGACTGCCTTGCTGATGGACACTCGACCGGGGATCTAACAAATTGGATCCTGGCGCGAACACCTTGCAAAGAATACGTTGAAAGTGCTGTATCTTGCTTGATGTCAATCCGTAGTGACAGGGAAATTCCCTCCTCCGGGATTACCGTATCGTCGGATATTTATAATTTAACCTTCATTGAAAGATTACATCAAGGCTATTTATTACACAGTAGTCATTGTGTGTGTTTTCAGAGATTTACATTTTAGATGTCATTTTAGTGGGCTCAAAGACTGATCAGAAGTAGTTAGTAATATATTAAAATGGTGAGATATAAAATATTGTATGCATTAAGGTTATACACGACACAGTAGTCATTGCACTCATTTTCAGATATTTTCATTTTAGGTGTCATTTATGTGGCTTCGTCGATTTATTAAAAGTAATGATATTGATGACAGAGCTGCCAACATTTTTAACTTTTAAATCAGAATTGACACCAGTATTTTTAAATGCGATATGTTATATATATTTTCGAAGATTACTGTTACTGAAAGCAGCTATAAAAAATTTTCGGTTTGATGTCTGCCTTGAAAAACGGGAGACTTGGCTCCTATGTGATGATGATATATATTATCGATCTTTAAGTTTAATACCTTTTCTTTTTCAGATTAATAATTTGTAATATAAACACATTATTTATTAATTTATATAATATAATATGTATTACGGGTATTTAGCAGCGTTCTCATCTTTTATAATTTATTCACGAGCATTTTCAGCCCCCTCTTCTTTTCGCACCAGAAGTTTTGTAGATTATTTCTCTTTAATATGTGAAAACGAATAAATAAGAAGAAAAGCAATTTTCAAAATTTCCGGAATGGAAAAGAGGCGGGGCTAAAAATGCCCCCGAATAAATTATAAAAGTTGGGAACTCTGGTATTTAGTACACAGTGGTATTTGTGCATGATTTCAGAGATTTATATTTTAAATCTTATTTTAGCAGTCTCATCTTATGGTCAGAAATTTTGAAACAGGAAACAAATCTTAACACTTTTGCGTCTGCTGACGTAGATTCATGTCATTTGAAAATCTGTAACTCCGCCAGTGGGTGTTTCTTTCCAATTTGTCTATTACTTATTTCTTAACCATTTACCTCATATTCATATTTTTACAATGAAATATACTATGCATACAAATACCTTGATTAGAAAGAATATAATTATAATGTGTATCCATTTGTAATACAAATGTGAATACAGAAAATTTTGTTCTAAAATATTGTAACTTGGGAGAATAATTCCCACAGGCGGACCTTATCGTCAAAAAGACAAAATCATGCGGTCGGTGGCGGAAGTGTTAAAAGAAAGTTTTTGAAATGAAAACGAAATGTATAAAAAGTCGAAGGTTTGTGTGGATAAAAAGTCGCAATCAAATCAATCTTGAAAAAGATAACGAGAGGTACTGAAGCATATTTTTAATCTTTTAATTTTTTTAAATTTTAAACTGCATTTTTTAGCAAATAAAACCAGTGTATCAGAGGTAATTTATAAATTATTCATAATGAGTTTTTACTTTTGTTTAATACGCTGTCAAATTATTATTTTAATCATAGTTTAAAATAATAACTTCTAAATATAAACAATAAGATTTTACTGAAAAGGAAACATTCAAAAGGTGTCGTCTTCAAAAAATACTGAAAAAAAAAATATATATATAGTATATAAGTGATTCTACTCTTCCTAAAACACCAGAAAGTGAAAAAAGTATCGGCTGAAATGAATTACATTGACCACAAAAAATATTAAAATTAAGTATATTTGGCAATTTCACACTGTTAAGCAATTGATTTTGAGTATTTGGCGGAGAAGTAAAACACGGTTCTGTTCCTACAAGACAATCTCGGTGCTAATGAACTTATCGCCTAACAGCTGTAAATCACCAAAATGCTTAATTTTGATAATTTTTTGTGGTCGCTGTAATTCATTTCAGCCGATAGTTTTTTCGCTTTCTGGTGTTTTATGAAGAGTAGAATCACATGTATTTTTTTTCAATATTTTCTGACGACGGCACCTTTTAAATGTTTTCTTGTCAGGTATATAATATACAATACATCAAAGATATACTATACATTACATCAATGCTAACTTTTATACATTTTGTCTATCAGTAATTTTAAAAAGAAATTTTTATAATCATTTGTAGGCAGTTTTGCCTTATTAAATGCGGTACAAATTCATACTCAATGAAAGTTGTAATAAAAAAGCGTAAAAGTTGTCATCTATGAGGTTATTTCAAGGCTATATTATACAACATTCATTGTGTGTGTTTTTATTCGTTACTTAAACTTTACCTAATTAATTTAATAGAAATTTTAAATATTGGCAAGGGAATATATTATTTAGATAATTTCTTGAATTTGGCATATAAACTGAACTTTTATTTACGAAATGTATAAATCACTGGAACGTTAAACTAATGTATGAATGTGTGCACGTACATAAATTTAATCCACTAATATTCTTAGCTAAGCAAATCAATGAAAGATATTCGATTGTCATCCCCCTTATTTTGTAAATAAAAGGTTAAACAAGTAAAAACTTAAAATAATCTATCCGAGCGCATATATTTAAATATATTTACAGTAGAACCTCGTTAACGTGAACACACTTAACGTGATTTACTTTTAACATGAACTGTTTCCATATTCTCCGTCAAAATGAAGTTTAGTTTAATTATATGAAGATTAGTTACTGGTAGCATGAACTGCTGGTAACATGAACAGTTTTTCCTCTTTGAGATTCACATTAACTTGATCAGGTAATAGTGGATCATTGGAGACCCGAGCCATTTTTCTTTTGTTTGAAACCTCAGAATTCACATATAGAAGAAATGTCTATCCATCGTGTCCATGATTTTTCCCGTAAAAATGCCATTTTTAAATTTTATTATGCAATTTGAATTTTTCAGATATCTTAATTTGTCCAAAAGTTATGAATTTTTTAGTAAATTCCTGCATTTTATGGAAATAGGCGTATTTCTGATGAAAAATAAAATATTTGTTTAATTTTTTTTTTTTTTTTTTGAAATATTCATTGTTTTCCTTTAAAGTAAAAGTATTCAAGAGTGTTCAAGAATTTTATCAGATTTTTTTCATTAAAAATAACGTGTTCCAACATTGCTCGGGTCTTCAGCGACCAATGGTAAACTGACAAGATGCCGAAAAAAGCAATAACCTGATCGGGTTAACGAGGTTAGACTGTATTTAATAATTCTGATAGATTTACAAATGAAAACCTTTCAAATAAACCAAGAAGGAAAAAAAAGAGGGTGTAACAATCACCTGAAATATCTAATATTATAAGCAACAGCAAAATTCTATGACGTAATACCTTTTACATCAGCGTCACTGAATAGGAAACGTCGTTGACTATTCAAAACTAATTAGGATTTCAGGTTAGTTTTTAATTAATTATTTAAGTAATTAAGAACGCAATGAGATTTATGTCATAAAAGTAATAATTTTTTCCTTTAATTTTATAAATCAGTTATGTAACATTCAGTTGCATACGCTGACGCATACACACTGCACACACGTGTGTAAATATTGTATGCCTGTGTGTAATAAAACAGAGAGAGTCCGATATTAAAGCAAGCTCGGATTTCTTCATGAATATTGAATATAAGACTATAATGAGAGATATTTTTTCAGGCAAATCACCGAAAAACGCATAAACAATATAAAAACGTGACAAACATTCACTTTCCCAAGCAATAAATTCTTCATGTCTCACATTTATAAAGCCTGAATTACACACCATAATCGTATATAAATCAAGAATTAAGATTACTATCGAACCACTTTCTGCGAGTGCGGTTGTCCGATTTATTTCAGTATTTATTTCGATTGCTGCTTACAAATAAAGTACTTCAAACGACTTTGTATCGAGCGATAAGACATAAAAGAAAATCTGAATAAAATCTATGATTACGTATCACTTTTGTTCTCAAGTACCCGCTTTCCCCGCAGAGTAAAGTCAATGAGAAGCTCATCCATGTGCACCCATCCATCAATACTGATACTGGCTAAACCCTGCAGATGGCAAAGAGATTTTCACCTATTGACAGTATTATCACGCATCACCATAGCAAAAATGTCCCGGTATGAAATGATAATCTTGAGGCGGGAGGGGGTATCAAGTCTTTTTTTTTTTATATCATGATTATATCGTTATTATATTGGATGAGTAACTCGTTTATCATTTGATGTGATATCGGCAATTAATCGACGGGAACAAGAAGTTTGAGAATAGACTAGTCTTCAAAGAAATCTTTCAAAATCCATCTATGCATAGACAAAATTTGTTTATTACCATGTTTTTATTAACTTCTATTCTTGTTTGTTTGTTTGTCCGGTACAAATCTTGCAATCGAATTTTAACTAACTTCCCTACTAGCTAGACATTTGAAACTTTTACAATAGCTCAGAACCCGATGACAACACAATACTTCGAAGTCCGATTTTCGAATTTTTGATTAGTTTTCTTATAATTAATTAAAATATGAAAATAATAACATCCTAATAGCGTTAAAATAGCCATTAAAATATTAGCTATAATTTAATTGTTGCCAAAAAAAAAAATAATAATAATACGATTTGATTTGTTTTCGACATAAAAATAAATACATTTAATTAAACGTGAACATTAAAAAATTATAAAAAGATAAATTATGCATCTCACAAAAATTTAACGTCATTATCACTTTAAAAATTGTATGCACGTTGGTAAGAGCTCTATGATTCATCAGAAAATTTAAAACATGGTATATAAAAAGTTTTTTTTTTTTTTCTTATAATTATTTTTAAATTTAAAACTGATTGATTTTCACACTGAGCATAATTAACGTATTATTATTAGGCCACATGGCAAAAACTGAAGCCCCGGCTTTTATTTCAAAACAGTGGAACGTCAACATCGATCACTTAACATAAAACACTAAAAGTTACCGTAATTTCTTTACATAACCCACAGGTCAAATTAATCAATTTTACACTAGAAACTTTTATCAACAAACGAAATTACATTTGTAGAGTCATTTCTTCGTAGAAATTCAGCAGTTTTTGTCATATATAATTTCTAGTGTACAACTGAATTATCAAGACCTGCACAAGAAATTACGGTTAGTACTTTTTGTAAAAACATGCAGTTCCACAAACACAATTCTTACCATATTACACAATTGACCCAAAATGTTTTTGCTGTTGGAAAATTGCATAATTGTAACAAAGAAAACATCAAATAAATGTGAACTTTAGCGTTTTTGTCATTGTTCTTTTTAAGTATATATCACGTTTTTTACAGTACAAATATTAACATTATGATTTTAGCGCTATATTTTAATAATAAATGTATTTCTTTTCGTAAAATGTAAAAACATTTTCTTTCATTCATTAACAATTTCTTAGCGCCTTTTTTTTTTTTTTTTTTTTTTTAGCAAAGAACATTCTTTATGATTCAAAATGATAATTACAATCTATTCCTAACTTATGAAAGTCATGTTTTTATTTTTATTTTTGTTTTCATTTAAATATTTATTGATCTAATTAAGAACAAAACATAAGATATTTATAATTTATTATTTTATATGGATATAGGGTAGGTGCTCCAGGGATTGGCATGCTCTAGTAATTGGCATCTAACCTGAAATAATTAATAAATAAGAAAAACAATAAAATAATATATTTTACATATAAGAATTTTAACATTTTATGTCAAACACTGGAGCATAAGCGATAATAACTGGTAAAATAAATAACTAGCAGTGTCAAACACTGGAACATAGGGGGACAATTACTGATTAAATGAAAAACTGGTAGTGTCAATTACTTGGAACATTAAGTGGGTGTCAAATAAAAATTCATAAAAAAAAAAATAATAATGATAATAATAATTGTTATCAAATGTATATATTTTAACATATATGTGGTTCTGAATGTCTTTCATACCGTATGTACTAACTTAAGATTTCTAAAATTATTTTCTGATGACTAGAACATTAAAAACATCAGAGATTGCTCTAAAAGTGTCAATCACTGGTGCACTTTCCCTGTACATAGCTATGACAAATTTAACACAAAGCTTTAATTACAGAAGTTAAAATTATAGACGAAAATATCCAAAACATCTAATATCCATTCTTCAATTTTATGCCTCATCTATCTAGATAGATAGATAAACTGCTGGATAGATAGAGTGAGATAGAGGAAGATAGATAGATATAGATCGTTATTTTATTCATGTCACTTTTTTTATATTTTGAATTTTTTTTTTTTTTTTGCAGAACATATTTATTTCAATAATACTGCAATATGTCATGTTTTATTAAATAATTTTATTAGAAAACTACTATGCTGTGACCATCACAAAACTTTCTTCTATATCATGCTAGTTATTAGTAAAATTACAAAATTCTGAAAAGTACTGTAAAAGAGCGCTACTTACACTTCTGTAGTTAAATAAATAAAAATTTACTCTTCTGATATAATGGTAAAATTTTCTTTAAAAAAGAAGCAAAATTTAGCAGCTGTGAAAAAGAGGCTAAATACACAAAAGTGTTATTACTAACTTTAAGCTTTATTACATGCATTATTTTAATGAACATTATTATCATAAATTATCTCCAAAAAAAGAGTTAGTCAAGTCTAAAGTGTGATTAAACCTATTAATCACACTTTTGATTCAACTCTAAAATTTCGTTATACTAATAGTCTCCCTTTCTGTATAGAATTCTATAGCTTTAAACATTATATACAACGTAAATTTAATTTATTTATCCCATTCAGTTCTCCTATAACTATTAAACAATTAATCCTTCATGACCGCGACTTAAATAAACCCACTAGAGGAGTCTATCAAATTCCCATCGAAAACAATAAACATTTTTTTTATCACATTGGACAGACTAAGAGGACTTTAAATAAAAGAATACAAGAACATATACGAAATATCAAAGAAGGAAATAGTTCTACTCTAGTCGACTTCATTTATGCCAACGCAAATGCCAACCCTGTATGGGATAAAGCCAAAATTATTACAGCACCATCTACTATCCAAGAACTGTACATTTCCGAAGCTATTAATATAATTAAATGCAAAAATACAATAAATTCCAAAGATGCTGCAATTTTGCCAATAATTTGGCACAATATTATAAAATAGCTAATAGTTTATTTCTGCTAATTCATGATGGTTTTTCTCCTACAATAGCCTCGTGTGATATTTCAATAGTTCCAGCTTCTCTTATTTTTCTTAGCTCCTTGATTCAACCTTTACCGGACTTCAAATTGACTTCGCTGATATTCACGTTATTAAAAGACTTAACTGTTGACTGTGAAAAGAAAAAATATTTAAAAACTGCTCATTGGAAACGAATAATAAAAATCCCTGATAATGCTTTACTATTAAAGCGAAAAGCTTCGGATATTTTTTTTAACATCTTTTAAATAAAATTTAATTTTACGTGTGTTTAAAGTGTTTTTAATATAATGAACATTATTATCATTTTTAGATTTTTTTTATCATCACCAGCTTAATGATCTGAACATGGTAATAAATTTCCTATATAAAATAAATAAAAAACAAATGTGTCATTAGATAATTCATTGAACAAATAAAATGAAACAAAAGAGAGAACTTGACTTTCCCTGTTACGAAGACCTACTCAAATCCAGTTCAATCTGCGTGTCATCTATCGAAATAATCTTTTCTTTTTTTTTAAACAGAATTTTATTGCGTAATCGGATTTAAAGCATGTAATCCAATTGATGATCGAGAGGCTAGCGATGCTATCGCTCAATCGGTTGGAAAATGGAATACTTGTAAGAAAAGAGTTTTAAATGACGATTGATAAAGTGTTGGCAATAATTGTTTTTTTATATTCCCTCTTCTCTTTTTAATTTATTAATTATGTTCTTTATGAGAAAATATTAATTACGTCACCAGTATATCGATAATATTCTTTCTTTGAACAGACGATTTTGTTATTATGTTCTATATATATAAGAAGAAAATATTCTATTCGAGAAAATTTTTTTCTCCGGTTTTCGATAGGTTTATGTGTTTTGAGATGTTCTGAACACGATTTGACTGTTTTCAGTAAATGTCTGTTCATCCGTATTGCAGTGTGTGCGATACTAAAAATTTATGAGTGTTGTATTTCACGAACAATAGACAAGATTCTATAAAATTTTGTGTTTTGTTGAACCTTGACATAAGTCCCTGTTGATTAAGTTTTGGTATATATCCCTCGACACAGACTGTGTTTCTATGCGCTTCTGTGTTTTTATATCTCAATCTCTAGTGTGCTTTTAAAGCGTAGAATTCTTAATATGAGAGAGGACTCATGGTTTGGGGCAAGTGTAGCCTCACCCTACTATACCCATATACAGCAAATTAAGACAAATGTAGAAAAAATATTCAGATAATGAGCATTTTAATGAATCTGTGACATTTAAATTTTTAAAATAACTGAATTGGTTACAGAGTTCCGAATTTTTCCGTATGCTTCCATGACCCCTTTACAACAAAAATCTTTTAACACAAAAAAATAAATAAATAAATAAAAATAATTAAATAAATAAATAAATAAAATACTAGGATAATAGGTTTAATTGAAAATTAAAAGCCCGAATTAAAATTGCAAAACAAAAATAAAAGTGTATAAATGATGTAGTTAAGGCGCTTGGAACAAGTGTAACTACCCAAGACTTGCACGATTTGCGAAATTTCTGGAGTAACTATGTAATCACGGGTAACAAACCATATAGTTTAAGAAATAGAACAAATATCAAGTTATACTGAATAAGAAATAGAACAAATATCAAGTAATATTGAATAAGAAATAGAACAAATATCAAGTTATATTGAAAACCAACACACAAAGCTTAGTGTCCTTACTAAAAACTGTGAAAATTACTTCGCAAGTAAAGTAATGACAAATTTTTGAATTTTGGCAACATCACTCTGTCGGAGAGTGGAGATGTAAGCATTGTTTCAAAAATCACTGTTTCATGTTTGATTTGGTTTCTTAAGTCTAAATATAACAGAGATAGGTGCAAACAAACAGATAAGATGGATGTTAGTCCAAATTCAACTTGACAATTAAGTGATTGTAGAGCGAGACCCCAAACTAAATCCAAATCCTGCTTGCTACCTATACACTGTAAAAAAAAAAAAAAAAAAAAAAAAAACTGTAATTTTTACTATAGAATGTGCTGGCAATAATGGGCGCCAACATAAGAGCAGACAATACCTAATCTCGCCGACAGGCGTAGCCCAGGTTATTCTACATGAAAATTTGTTTCCGTAATTACTTACTACCTAATGTATTTTTTAAATTACGTTTCTACATTCAGAAAATTCATAATCATTAAATTAGTACTTATTTTCCGGAAATTGATTTTTTTTTTTTTTTTAATTTTAGTATTTCATTTTGCAGCTGAAATTGAGAAACATGGACTTAAGAAAAATTACCATTTTTAAACTAAAAAAAAAAAAAAAATCAATTACGGGAAAATAAGTACTAATTTAATAAACATGAATTTTCTGAATGTGAAAATGGTATTTATAATAATACCGTTGAGTTAATAATGAATAATTGTGGAAACAAATTTTCCCATTGAATAACATGGACCTTGCCTGTCTGTGGCAGATACCTGTAAAAGAATATCTCTTTACAGATATCTGCTGTAAATTTATTATATTTAACTGCAAAATGTGCTGGCACCCGTTTTTACCAGCACATTCTGCTGTAAAAATTACCGTAATTTTTTACAATGTACACCTATCATAACTGAGCAGAATAATAACAACAACAAAACCGCAAAACTTGTATTTCAAGTACAGTGATCCCAACAGGTAGACGGACTTAAGCAAGCTGTATTTCACAATTTCGTATTGTTATTTTAATTAAATTGCGATAGTGTTATTATATATCTTCTTCCTTATCCTATACAGTTCCTGACAAGATCCTGATTCTAATCTAAACACGTAACCTTACACCTAGGAAAAAAAATCTAAAATTTATCATCTCTTTAACCAGTTAACTTTCAATTTCAATTGTTTTTTACGGAGTTGCCCAGCTTTATAAACTTATATTAGAACAATGTCACAACAGGTAATCGCTATAAACCACAGCAAAAAGCTGAATATAACTCTTCCCATCTTCATTGAAAAATGTAGGTGCGACTCGATACACTGTCACGCGATGTCGATACAACACAATTAAATGATCGACGCAAGGATTATCTTTCATCTGATGTTTGTTAAAACAGACGTGAAAATACAGAGTATAATAACTCGACGATATCCGTTTCCATGCTCATATTTAAGTTGTTTTATTATTCGGTGACGAGATAAAATTAATTTATTATACTTCCTTCTACGATTAGAGATTCAGTTATTTATTTCTATCGTTAAATAGACGATAAATGCATGTTAAAATATACGGGACTATTGTTTTGCAGAATCGACACCATATGTTTATTTAACAATATTTAAATAATGTTTCTTTGTCGGCTTCAAAAAATTAACGAATGTTAATATTTTCTGTTGCATTTTAAAAGAAGCATCTATATCAAGCTATTACCTTAATAATATTTCTAAGTGATCTAAATATATATATTTGCCTTATCGAAGGAATTACATTAACCTCGCTTATCGTTTGAGTTCTATAGCTATTCATGCACAATTTCCAATACGGTTCCAGTTACACTGAGTGTTTTGATAATCTATCTTTGCAAATGCATTTAATTTATGAATGGCATTCATGTGCAAAAAGTATTAAGACCCATTTGTCTACAATTTTATGAACTTTTAACCTATAACGAAAAACTGTACGTTCTTTATCACCAGAAGACAAATTATTGTTTTTAAAATAACACACATAGCATAATGATTTCCTAGAAATGAAAAAAAAAAAAAAAAAATTCCAAAAGCATCGTCTTTGTGCAAATGTTTTTATGGATTGTTAAAATTTTCTTTATTTTAAGTTTCCTTTGCCATTTTAAAGGATAACATCTATTATTTTTCTAAATTTCACATAAATAAGTTCATTAATTAGTTCACAAATTAACGTATTTGAAATGAAACCACTTTAACAAAAATTATAACTACATATATAAATAATACATACAGGGTTATCAATTTAAAACAGTACCCGTTGGTTTTTCTTATTGCCCTTAAATCTGACGGATGTGGCAACTATTCTAACACTGAACTATAATTGTTTGAACCTTGTTTAAGCGTGGGAGACAATTTCTAACACTGTTGGACTGTTACAACTTTATTTGTAAGGTGAAACAGAAATGGAGACGCACAATGTTACTTAATCCTGTGATAATTTTATTTTTGAAAAACATAATTTAATTCAAATTTTCTACATAATCATTCCTTACAGCAAATGTTAAAAATGTTTGCCACCATTTTGAATGAAAACATGAACACGTCAAGTGTTTTGACACACTTCGCAACATTGTTGTTGTTATTGACGAGATTTCTTCAGTTATGATTTGTTTTAATTCATCGATGTTTGCAGGACTTCTCTTGAAAACCCTTTCTCTGAGATAACCCCACAAAAAAAAAACTCAATGGGGTGAGGATTGGTGACCTTGGTTGCCAGAGGTTTACTGAAATTAAAGTGTCATGAAAGAATTCCTTAAGCACTTACATTGTACAGAATCGGATTAAAAATTTTAAAGATGTTCATGGGAATTTATGTTTAATAATCTGGTGTGTCACTCACACGACTTTCTCTTACCCTGAAATTTAATACTATAAATACAGGTTGGAGATTAAGAGGTAAGATAACGAGTACTGTTATGTAAATCTATGTTAAACAATTCAAATTAGGCTTCGGAAGAGTTTTATATGATAATTAGTTCTGTGTGAGGAGGGCTACCGCCCCCTCAACCCCCCGTTTCATTAATGCACCTACATTTATATGCAATTTAATTCGGATATTAAAAAATAATTCTGTTTTTAAAAAATTATTTATTAAAATTATTATTTTAAAAAATTATCTTTTATGATAATACAGACGATTTCCATATTAGAGAAGTAGTATAACACTAAATATCCAAAAAAAAGTTGAATTTATTCTCAACAATTCATTAAAAAAAAAAATTGTTAAAAATGAAAAAAATCGATAACTTTATTTTAAATTATCGCAGATCGATGGTTCAACCATTCGTTTTAAAGGTATTGGCGAGCTCTTTTGAAAGATACCCATCATGAAAATTTACTCCCCCAGGGGGGAGGCGAGGCTCCTACATACACACACACACACACACACAAAAAAAAAAAAAAATCCCAGTTGACTATCTCTATTACAAAAAATATATATTCGTTTCATTTGGTTTAGTGCAGTCTATAGATGTTAAACTCTACATACCTGCAATTTCCCCCATAGACGTAATGTATTTGAATAATTTTGAGTGTCCCTGTACACGAACCGTTTGCTTCATCTCAACGAAAAGCGTACTGTAGCATCTCTATATGATACACATTTAGAATAATAAGTTTGGAATTTCTGCTACTATTTGTTCTTGAGACACGCAGGCAGACAGACACACAGACAGACAGACACACAGACAGACACACAGACCATTCGCTAAAAACATGATTTTCGTATTCAAGAGACCTCAGAACATGTAAATATAACAAAATTTCATGTTTGGAAATTTGACCCTAAAACAATACTTTCTCGACCCTATGGGTAAGAGAAAGTGAAAACGGGTTATTGCATTTAGAAAGTGAAAAAACTATACCCGCACATTAAACACATATTAAATAAGTAACAATGTTGAAAGTCTTGCTACATATATTATTACAGATGTGGAAAATAGAAACGGATACTCTTTTACATTAATCACCCTGTGTAAAATTATTTAGTCTCTCTGTAGCAATTGAAAAAATAACACAAAGCAAATCAGCATCACAGTCTATAGTTTGACAAATGAATAGAGCGTAAAATTTTGTCTTATTAATCTCTGTGTGATCGAGCAAGACATAGTTGTCTACTATTTTGAAAATAATAATAATAGTAATATTAAAGTATATCTTCTGATGTTTATTGCTGCAGTCATAAGTTATTCTTTAGCATATCAGATTGAGAGAAAAAAAAGTAAGTAAATATAAGGAAAAATCATTTTAAGTTACAATCGTAGAAATTGCAGATAAGATAAAAATTTATTTACACATATGACACAGAAGGAAGGTCATGTGCTGAACCTTAAAAGACCTTATGTTAGAAAAAATTTTCTCGTTCTATGTTAGAAAATTGGAAACATTCTATTACTCATTAGAGATTTAAAGTTATTAATGATTTGTTAAATTTGTAATAGTCTCTACTTTAACCCTTTAACGTTCATTGGTTTCGCAGCGAAACCAAACATTTGACATAATTTAACAATTTTTTATGCAGCAGTTTTTTAACATTTCCCCCTTGTTTTAATCAGGTTTTAAACTTTTATTCCTTTTCTGTTCGGTAGATAGCAGCGTTATTCGAAAATTTAACAAATGATGTTTCAAAGGAAGCTAAATGCATAAGTCCCTTGAAGTTTCTTAGTGTGCGCGAGTGCGAATTGCTGGTTTGATGATGCACTCATGTCTAGTTTTTTTCATTTAATGAAGAGCTGGACTATTATTTTCACATAAAACAACTTTTACGAGTTTTTGTAGTCGATAATGTTTACTTACAAAGTGTTCTATTTATTAAATTAAATATTATTTGAATTTAGTAAGGTTAACTTATAGAAGTTTTAAACTGAAAATTTCTCGAAAAGGAATAATGCTATTTTTTAATTTTTTTTAAATACTTATGATCAGCTATGTGTCTAAAAGCCATTTTTGAAATTAGTTGAGTAATTTTAAAAATAAATTAAGTAGTGAACGTTAAAGGGTTAAGCAAGATCGATGAATATCCCCATCTTTAAAGAGGGGGTCTTTCATTTTTCTTCTTCGAGTATCTGACTCTATGAATAAAAGTGGGTTCATTAAAACAACATATATCCAATAAGAACATTTATTAATTCTCAGACAAAAAAAAAAAAAAAACAGTTTATTTGTAATTTTAAAAATTATTCTTGTTTAAATAGAAAGATAAATTTATTTATAAATGATTATATGTTTGCAAGAAAAAGTTGCAAACATACAAAGTTGCCAACTTTTATTTTATTTATTTATTTTCAAATAATAACCACCACTTTTTTATAATAGTATTTTCCAATACAATTATCTGTAGATATATAATTACACTACTCTGCATAAAAATTTGCCTCAACACCATTTTTGTCAATTCTTATGTGAAATAACCTCCTGAATAGGAATATGACGCCCATTTTGCTCTATCGTCAAGTGTTTTTTGGGTACCCCCCCCCCCCCTATTTTTATCACTTTTCGGTAATTTTATGACTATGAATTTGAATTGTAGGGAAGGAAAGGATTATTTTAACTGTTAATTATCGTTTGAGGGGCTGCAGAAGTGGAAAATTCTAAAACGTGAAAATTTGCTGCAAGGGGAAAAATTTAGGGAGGATTTGCCAATGAAATTATAAAGGACATTTATTATATTTTATTAATCAATTATTATTGTTATTTGTATTTATTTATATATTATGATTTTTTCTGTTTTTAAGTGTTAAAATAATTCTTTTGTATTCTCCAAATCAAATTCCTGGCCATAAAATTACCGAATAGTGATAAAAAATTGGAGGAGGGGTCGGCGTCCCGAGAAAAGGGTGGGTGATGTGGCAAAATGCAGGTCATATTCGGATTCAGGAGGCCGTTTTATATTAGAGTCAGAAGAAATAGTATCAGGACT
Organism: Salticus scenicus; assembly: GCA_963930645.1. NCBI lineage: Eukaryota > Metazoa > Arthropoda > Arachnida > Araneae > Salticidae > Salticus > Salticus scenicus. The sequence continues at coordinate 137,606,329 of OZ005659.1, read as the reverse complement.
CGAAAAATATTATTTATTTATTTATTTATTTATTTTTCTTTTTGTAGCGAAAATTTTTAGAAAATTTTTACTAAAATTTTCTATTAAATTTTTAATTAATTTTCTATTAATTAATTAAATTAATTATTATTTTTAGTAAAATTAATTTTCTATTAATTTTACTAAAATTTTATATTAAAAATTAATAGTAATATATCTCCGGGAAAGACTTGAGAAAATATGCAAAGTTATTCTGTGAGTGTTTTACTGTACGAAAAAAAATTATTTTACAAAAATTTCCGATAAATGCTATTTCTTTAAAACCGTAACGCTATTCTATGAAAATCTATAATGTTAATGTAGATATTAAAAAATTATTCAGATATTCATGAGATCAATTCAGTAAAATAATTAATTATTTCTTGAAATAATACTGAAGTTGAAAAAAAAAAATAAAATAAAATAAATAATAATTTAGATCTGTTATTGATTTTTTATTTTTATTTATTTATTTATTTTTTTTTTTTTAAAGATCAGGATTATATGATTTTCCACTCATTATATTTTATTTCTTTGTTTACAGCAGAACACTTATCGTACACATAACTTACGTTGAAATCAAACAAGCTGCTGGTTGATACGTTATGAAAATTTGAGCATGATACTGAAATGTTTTTATAAAAAGAACTGAACTGATTTTACTGCGAGAAAAATTCGAACATTTGGCTTAATCTTATAGAGAAAGTTATACGATTCTAAAATTAATATTATATACGTTAAGCAGGGGTGTTTGCGTTCCGTATTTTTTACTTTATTTCCCACCAGTAATTTTTTAATAGTGATATTATTAGTATTTTTCTAGTAATTTTTAGCATTTAAATATAACCAAAAATACAATTCGTAATTACTGGTGGGAAATAAAGTAAAAAATCCGGAACGAAAACACCCCTGATTAAATATTGAAGTGAATCAAGTGAAAATCCCCTCTCTTTTCACAATCCCTCATTTCTCCTCCCCCTCCCACTACATCAATTAACTAGTATGTTGTGGCCACCACAAGATTTTCTTCTATATTTTCCTATACATATTCAATCAGTAACAATAAAAAAAAAAAAAAAAAAAAAAAAATAGATTTTTTTTTTTTTTTCTAATTTTTTTTTTTTTTTTTTTTTTTTTTTTTTTTGTTAAAAGTAATACATATTTAATCAGTAACAATAAAAAAAAATCGATAACTTTGTTTTAAATTATCACAGATTTATAGTTCAACCATTCGTTTTAAAGGTATTGACGAGATCTTTCGAATGATACCCATCTTCAAAATTTACCCCCCCGGGGGTACTTCCACCCCAGGGGGGGAAGCGATGCCCCCTAATGCACAGAAATTTTTTCCTAGTTAACTATTACTATTATCAATAACTCATATTAATTTTAGAATCATAAGTTAAAAATAACTCTCATTATGTACATTTATACGAAATTTTGTCCTATACTGCCATGTTAAAAATTTAGATAAAATGCGATCACAACGCCACCTATTGAGCTTTTGATCCCCAAATGTAATCAGCACCTGTTTATATCGGGGACCAACTAAATACCAAGTTTGGTTAAATTTCGTTTAAAAAAAAAAAAAAGATTCTTTTTCTAAGTTTATTTTTGTTAAAAGTAAAAAAAAAAGCGATAACTTTGTCTTAAATTATCACAGATTTATGATTCAACCATTCGTTTTAAAGGTATTGACGAGACCTTTCGAAAGATACCCATCTTGAAACTTTCCGGGAACTTTCTGGGAACCGACGTACCCACATGCACAAAATTTTTTTCCCAGTTAACTATTACTATTATCAACGAGACCTTTCGAAAGATACCCATCTTGAAAATTTACTTCCCCGGGGGGGTACTCCCCCCCAAGGGGGGGAACCGATGCCCCCACATGCACAAATTTTTTTTCCTAGTTAACTACTACTATTATCAATAATTCATATTAATTTTACAGTCACAAGTTTAAAATAACTCCTATGCTGCCATGTTAAAAATTTGCATAAAATGCGATCACAGCGCCACCTGTTCAGCTATTGATCCCTAAATCTAATCAGCACCAGATCATGTCAGGATGCAACTAAATACCAAGTTTGGTTAACTTTCATTCATTGGTTCGTGAGATACAGCGTCCACAAAAAAAATGATACAGACAGACAGACAGACATTTTCTAAAAACTATTAATTCGTAATCTAGACATCCCAAAACATGTAAATCCATCAAAAAACGGAGGTCGAAAATTTTCGCGAATCCAATACTTTCTCTATATTACATATAGAAGAAAGTAAAAAGAAATAATAATAATACCGAAACAAAATGAATCGAATATTGAAAGATGTGGTAAAGTTTATTTATTTATTTATTTATTTTTCTGTTTTAAGAAATATATATACATTTAAAAGCAAATAATTTTGTTAGCTGTTCAATGTTCATGCTATATCCAGATAATTACAAATATGTATAAACATATTTGGTGCAATTGTATCCAGTACAGTATACTCACGTTCCGCTCTGCATCACAGCGCTTTCCTAAAACGTCGAATTCAGATGCTCTAGCTTGATGAATCTTTCCCTCACGAAATTTGTTTTCTTGAATGCTGATGAGTTCTTAAATAATTCAATGAGCGTATTTAATTTACTTTTCGTAAATATTTAAATAATAGTAGCTGAGATCATTCAGATAGTGTCACAGAAGATTGACGACCTTGTAAGTTCCAGCACACAAAGAGTTAAAGCTGGGTTAAGTGAAAAAATTCAGAGCGTATGGCTCCAGGGTTAATTTCACCTGTTTAAAATATACATTCTATTCATTTGTATAAGTCTGTTTAAATTTGCATCCAAAGTGAGCGAAAAATTATTAAAATTTCGGAAATTTATGAAGTGTGAAAATACATTGTATCGCGTTGAGATATTTTTTTTTTTATCTGTAATTTCTCTAAAGTAATGTATGGTAGTACAAAAGTTATAAATAAATAAAATGACTCTGTACACTCTAGTTCTAGAGCAAAGGAAAGGATGTGAGTTGTAATATTTGTTTACGCTTGGGAATAAACATAGATTTTTAAGAATGGGATTTTGAAGGGTGCAAAATAAAATAAATAAATAAATAAAAATATGGGAATTGCAGAGAATATTGTAAATTTTCTAAACACTGAGAAAAAAAATATACCGCCTTCCTCTAGAATGAATAAGTGACCATTTTCTAAATCCCTTAACTAGAAATATAGATTTCCGAACTATGCACACGCTGTTAAAAATTTCTCTAAATTTAATGTAAAAATTTATCCAGAGTCTGTAAACTTACAGTAATTCTTAGGTGAAAGTGACTAATCGAGTTTCTCAATCTTTATTCTGTATTTTTACCTAATTTTATTATTTATTTTTTTAATTAAAATTAAAAATGACTGTTTTTACTTTAGAAAAATCATTCTAAGTCCGAAATATATTCTCACCAATAATTAATTAAATTAATATAAGTTATTAAAATGAATGTATAAAATACGTTTTTTAGCATATCCGTTTATTTTTTTCTGTAATTTTACGTAAGACATAAGATAATAGATTACAAAGAGTTTTTTGTTGAAATTTTTAACAGTGCATAAGGCACACCAATAAACTGAATAGACGAAATGATCGAGAATTTCTAGTTTACACATTTCTAGATGATGAAGCGATATTCTGAGTATTCCGAACATTCTGAATTCTTAGTATTGCGAGGAATTCTTGCTTAATTTTCTAGAACTGGGTAATAAAACCAAGATTGTAGTTGCTGAATTCCGCCTCTTGTAATGTCATTTATTTGCAGAGATTTTTAAATAACTTTGTCCTCGAGAATATAGGCAAACGCTCTAGAATCCTAATAGGGGCTTCTAGAACTTGCTTTCCAAGGGGACTAGAATTTATAAGGATGACAGGGAAATATATTTTCTAGAGCAACAATTTAGATTCTAGATGTCAATTACAGAATTTTTTCTCAGTAAACATTGGAATTTTGATTTTTTTTTCTGATATTTTGTAATTTAGTATACTTTAATGATTACTACAGAGTAACTGCGATCGTAACTACAAAACTCTTCTATCGTGATCAACTAACAAATGTTCGGTTTTGTTGCTCGTGCTTTTTAAGTTATTGTTTTTATAAATTATAATAAAATCTTCCTAAATTTGATTTTTTTTTTTTTTTGTATTATTTTTATAATTTACTTTTTATGATAATTAAAAGAAATTTAAGGCATAAGTAATAGGCAAAAGCAAGTTAAATAGGCAGAAATAACTTTATAATTTAATTTTATAAATAATGTAAATGTTAAAGTTTTCTCCAACGAAAAGTTGCATAAATTTCAATTTACGTAATATATAATTTTCTATTTATTTAAATTCCAGTAATTAAAATAAAAATACAATGCCTTTTATAATAAAAGCTTAATTTTCCCAAAACAAACGTTCGAAACCGATATTGCTGCTGAAACAATGCACTAAAAAAAAAAAAAAAAAAAAAAAAAAAATAGAATATCACTTATGTTTTTAAAAGGTTAAATAACTTTTTTTTTTTTTTTTTTTTTTTTTTTTAAGTTTAATTTAACAGAAAAATCGGCGGTACAACTGCAAGAATGTACTGAAGAAATAAAATTTTATCCGTAATATTAAATAAATGAAAGAAAAAGAAAGAAAAATTAAAAAAGAAAGAAAATATATTAAAATAAGAGTATTATTTGCGTTACGTAGGTGTAAGCAGATTTGTTATACTATAAAGTAATTTTTAATTATTAAAACAAATATCATGTAAATCGACGATAAACAATTTAAATTACCATGAGAGAGAGAGAGAGAGAGAGAGAGAGAGAGAGAGAGAAAGAATACATTTGCAGTATATTTTAGGTACTATTATTCTGTGAACAAATAAACTAGCGACGATTTTAATAAATTTGCACTGAAGTATATTTTCATAAATGATTAAACTTAAAATACATTTCCATACTCTCGAATTCCCTTTATTTTAATATAAAACATAGTTAAATTCTAAATTATCTTTTTCTTCTTTGTTTAATTATTGGCAGTTTTTCACAACATTTCGCCACTGTTTTTGATTTTTCGAATGGGGCTTGGCTTGCCGGGCGGGATAATATGTAAGCAGAAATTTTTGAAATAGGTTCACTTAGAAGTCTTGCTTTTTCCTCCAAGGCAGAAGCACGAGTTTTTTTTGCACCTGATGAAGGAAGGCTACGTCCTTTCGAAACCGGTTGTGCTGGCTTAAAATTTATGGTGTGTGAAGAAGTCTTATTGTCTATTTATCACTTAGAAGTATCGACTACTATGCAGAAGAAGGCTGTCTAGTACTGAAATAAGTTATTGGTACATTTAAAATAAGTAAAAAATTATACAAATGTATAGTATTATTATTATTGTTATTATTATTATTATTTTGCATCAAATTTTCTATAATGCTCAAAATTCTTGTTTTTTTTTTTTTTTTTTTTTTTTTTTCCCCTTGCTTTTTTTTCTCTGCATTTCTAAAAGTTTGTTAAAAGATAGTGAGGTAGAGTATTGAAAATTATTTATTTAAGGAATGCATAATGATTTTTCAATTAAAGTACTTTCAAATAGTTTTTGAAATAAATCATTTAAAAAAAAAAAAAAAAAAAAATTCTTTTAATTCCCATTTTTTTTTTTTTTTTTTTTCCCCTTAAGAGTTTATTATAGTCGGAGGAGGTGTATGGAATTTTAAAGACAGTTAAGTAGAGTATTGCCAAAATATTTTGAAAATTATTTATTTAAAGAATGCATGATAGTTTTTTGATTAAAGTACATTTAAAAAAAAAGTAATTAATTAAACAATCAGTATTTTATTTAACGATGAGATAAAAATTATACAAAATATGAAAAATTTTATGCATTCACGTTTTTCAAATAAAATTGTCTTCAAATATCTAGAACATATGAAATACAATATTGTAACCGGAAACTTTATTTCATAAAATATATTTTATTTCTAAGTAGAATGGCATTGATATCACAATTTACAAACTTCTCTGAATTGAAACCCGTTTTGTAATGAACTAGTTATCGGCTGCTGGTTGACCGATAGACTTAGTACTTAAAAAGTTAAACTGCAGGAAATATTTAAAAGAATTATTAGATGATTAACAATCCTTTCAACCTAACCGATCCAAATTAACATCTCAACTGACAGTGCAATATTATATAAAGGGAAAGAGTGATAACAGTCTATTTTCTCTTTATCTGTAATTTATTCCTGGTGTGTATGTATTTTTTTGTAAAACTGATTCGGCGAGTGGAATGAATCCATTAGAAATTCTCACCCGTCTGTGAAGTCATGTATTATTCATTTGCCATATTTTGGTACTTCTGATGAGGTTGAATCTAAAAGATATGTACAGCCTAAAAGGTACAATTGCAGTTAGTTCCTTATTTTCAAAATCTGTGAAAAGCATAGAAATTGACTTATAATCGGTGCATTTTTTTTATTTTTCGTTCCAATTGTTACTTATGAGCTTCTATGTAACACGTCTACTTTATCTATATCTCGTTTATTAAACCAGTCTGTCTCTTTCTAAAAATACATATACATTTACGTATTTTTGTTACATAAGTGTTTATCTTTTATACTTTAAAAGTTTAAGTAATGTATTTGAATGTTCATAAATTATATTGTTGCCATTTGTCTGGCGAATCGCATAATCATGTGCATTTTTCTGCATAATTTTAAACAATTGATTTCTAAAGCTTCGTGACATTTTTAAAATAATGAATGTTATTTCTGTTGCACTTAAAACGTGTTTTTATTAATTCCCGAAAAGATGAATTATGTGTGATCTTGTATATATTTTGAGCCACATGACACTTAGAAATTAAAATTGGTAAAAGAATAAATTAGCTAATGTTATTTTGAACCATGTAATGACTCAATTTTTATCATGGTATTTTGAAAGTGCTATTTTTAATTTACAAAAGAGGTCTAATGCTTGCTTATAGAAATTGGAAAAAAAAAAATGAGATTATTGTTTCTTTTTATTTCATCCCCCTCCCCCCTTTTTTTTTCTTTCTCTATATTTTATAATTTATTTGTTTATATTTTTTATGGCCTATGTTATATGTTAATATCACAAGCTTTAAATAATTGCTTATTTAAGTGTGACTTATACATATTTAAAACCATCTTCTTTCGTAAATAATTGGAATTTACACGCTTTTTAATTTAACAAAAAACAAAGTCTAAAAATTATGAGAAATTCGACATTTTAAGTTGATTTTCGATTAAGTCGGTAGAGAGTTCTCGTCTAAATTAATTACAAACAGATTATTAGTGCTTATTATATGGTTATTCGAGAGAGGTTTTAAATCTTCAGATGCAACTGAGATAAATAGCAAATAGTACCAAAAAAAAAAAAAAAAACTGTCTGATTTCTATTTATTTAAGTAAAAATACTTACAAATTTCGGACATTTTCACCGAATATGACTCAGTAAACGCATCAGACAGCATTGCTTTTTAAATGGATGGTACCTTTCTTTTTAAAAATATTTCTTTAAGGTAATGTGACTTAAATGTTTTATATATTGCTAAATTTTTTTAGAACAGTAATGACAATAAGTTCAAAAATATCAAAACTACATGCAAAAAATTGGTAACTGAATATTGAAATTTTATACTATTATGTTGCTTACTTATTGCATGAGCATTACGCCTCATTATTCCAAATACATAAAACAAACTACACAGCATTAAAAAAGTATTTTCACACATAAAAAAAATAAAATAAAATACCTATTTAGAAATATTAGCATATGAAAATCCATTATTTGTACTCATGGCATCATTTAAATGGCATTAAATAAATTATACCGTAGATATATAAAGTATTCAATTAGCACTGAAGCGAATGGTCAAAAGAAGAAAGAAATTTTAAATGCATCTTTGACGTAATTTAATTCACCACTCACAGCATTTGTCATAAGGAAGTTAAAAGTATATTTGTTAAAAGCATGTTATTAAAGTGACCAAAAGAAGAATCATTCTGCAAAAAAATATTTCAATTTGTACGAAGGTTGATCTAAGAAGGTTGACCTAAGCAAAGAGGTCATGTGCTCTGTTATCTTACAATGCAATAAATAGGAAATTTTTAAAAAATCTGTCATTTAAATTCTTTCGGAGTAGCATTCTGAATAAAAATAAATAAATATACTGATTTTCATTTTAATTAAATGGTTATTTTCGCAGCCCCCCCCCCCTCCCCGCAACATGTGCTCAGAATAGATTTAATGTATTTACCTTGGTTTAGTAAAAAGAAGGAAATTGAGGTTAGGTGTATTTAACGCGGAACTAGAGAAATAGAGAGGGCTACTGACAACTATCTGCAATGATTTAGAGACATACCATCACTACAGAAAAAAAAATAGCTTCCCTCCTTTGATAGCTGGACGATCATGCGCGCGAAGTTGAGTACTTTTCTCGTGCAGAACCGATTAATGTAGTTCAGACATCGCCACATTCACTCTACCTTCGCTGACTAATCGAGAAAAATATCACACTTCCAAACAGTCCATCGTAGAATTTATAAATGCCTAGAGGTAGGCTGACCAGATCAAAGTACCTTTATAATAGAGAAGCATTAAAAATTGCTACAATTATCAAACTATGGATGTATTTTTTCATTCCTAATAAATAAGGACTAAAAATAAAGTATTATTGATTAATAATTTAGTTTCTACGATTTTCTAAAACTTAGAAAAATGCCTTAAAAAAAAGGGAGTCCCCATTTGTCCCCAGAAAATGGGGACGTTTGGTCAGTATACCTAGAGGGGATCTCTACGAAGATCCGCTCTATGTTCTTGATATGATCAGAGTTGTTGGAGTCGTAGAGTTTGTTTAGCTTCGCTGACAGATGAGGACTAGCAACAACAACAACAACAGAATTTATAAAAAGCTTGAAGAAAGTTTTTTTTTTTTTTTTTTCACTTGTGATTATGCTCAATGTATTTTTGTGGTATAATTTACATCAATATAATGTAGTAGTAAAAATTATTTTTAGCTATTCTAAGCCTCTATGCATTATAGTGGAAGAGTAGATTTAAAACTTATTTGTAACATGTGACGTGAAAGTGAATAATCATCACCATATAAAGTTGATATTTGTTTTGCTAAAATGTACCCCCCTTCCCCTCCCTTCCGTCATAAAAATGTTAGAAACTAAACTATTTTATAGTATCATGTTTGCGCGTAGATATCTATAAAAATAATGTGTAAAAAGTGCCCTATTCAATAATTTTAATTGAATATGATTTAAAAGTTTACTTTCGTCTTCTTTATTCTATTTTTAAGTCATCAAGATCAAAATTATAGATGCTTATTCTACTTTCTTTTCTAGTTTCCTTTTAGTTTTTAATGCAATTTATTATACATATTTTATGTTTATTTATTCTCTTAATTTTCGTGAAATTAAAATATGATATTGCAATCGATATGTAAAATCTCAATTACACTTAACCTTTAAATACCTGATTATTTTGAAATCAATTTAAAAATGTTTTACTTCTTTCCTCTATTAAATAAATCGCGGAAAAAATACTTTAAAAAATCTTACTTTATTTTAAGTATGGTTTACAGCTAAAAAGCAATTTATTGCTAATCGGTAAAGATGAGGCATTAGAGATTGAATATTATTTCAATAATACTTTAGGAGACAAAATTGGATATGTTACTGAAATGTAACACTCGACATTTTAGGGTTAAAAAAGATTTTTTTTAAATTTAAAATTAATACATTAATAAATTAATTATTTTTCCTAAACGAGAAAATTAAATCTTTGATGTATTAAAACTCACGATGAATATTACAGAAATTATTATAAAAATGCATACAAAGGCAATTACTTTTTTTGTCGAAAACAACCTATAGTAAAAACGTAGACTTATACTAAAACTGTTAAAGTGACACACGCCGATTAAAATCACACTACTAAAAGACAGATGTTTATACATAATTCAGTTGTATTCCTCCAAAAAATTATTATTTGTACGTGCATGGATTAATGTAGGTACAATTTCCTCTAGCTGGCTAAATAGAAATTCAAATGAGGAGTATATATTTATAAATCCTTTATTTTCTTAAAAATAGAATAAATATAAAACTAGTATGTTGTAGCCATCACAAAACTTTCTTCTGTATCATTCTATGTAACAGCGCCGTTTACTGCTTCACAAGCACGAAAGTTTAATAATAGCTTCTCACAATAATTAGGAAACATGGTTACACAATAAAGGCAGAATAAAAATTTTAGTAAGTTTATCCAAGTTTAAGCTTAATCTATGTTGTACGTGTAAGAAAAGAAATGTTCATTCCAATAGTCAGCTCAATGAAATTTTCTGTGTCTCTTTTCATCGGGTTATATAGTAATTAGCTGCAGATGAAACAGGTGGTGGAAGTGAACTACAGGTGGGTTAGGAGTATTCAAATTCCATTTTTAACTTATACGATAATATTGTTTTAGAATCAACTTTTGTCAAAAATATTTTGATCTGTATAACTACCCAAATCTGTTCACATCTGGAATACATTATTTTTCTGACGAACATAAATAGAAATAACTAATTGTTTTTAACACATTCTATCTGCATTAAAACCGCCAATATCATATTTGTCATCTAAAAGATGTTCAAAATCAAACTAACATTATCAAGCGGATATTAACAAATAATAATTATTTGAAAATCCAGAAACTGGAAAAATGTCTAAGTCATTTTTCAATTTCAAGACTTTTGAATAGGGTGATCAAACGTTTTCGAGGACAGTCCTCGAAAAATGCCCTTCGTTCCCAAGGGCGCCTGTTAAAGTTAGAGGGCGCCTGTTTGAGTTATTAATGTAATAATTTATTATATGTTAAATAAATAAGCTGAAATAAATGCTTTCAGGTACTCATACATAAAATTTACTAGAATTTTTCAATTTAAGATAATTCGAGGACACCATCATATTGTCCTCAAATTCATCTTAAAAAAATTTCGTCGCCCTATTTTTGACAATATACATTTTGCTATGGCCTCTTGGGTAATGTATTGGCTAATTTGAGGCATATTGTAGATGACTAACCTGAAATTTGACGAAGTAACTCGGATATAAAATGATAAATCTTTTCTCACCATCAAGATTAAAGTTATGCTATGTACCATTTGTTTTCATTTGGCAGTAGCTATTGCGCATGCACTAGATCTTATGGGATTTTAACCAAAATAGTGATAAGAAGAAAGATGTGAAAATAATAGTGTTTATTATTATTATTTTTTATCTGCGTCCTTTAAGGGAACTCTCTACCTATCGTCTCCGAAAGCCAAAGCCGATGTTATTCTATGGGAAATTTTGCCCCATTATAATTCCTTAACTAATATATATCTTTAAATTCCATTTTCATTTTCCGAAAATTCCCAACTATTAAACAATTTATCGCTTTCTAAAAAAGGATTTTTTTTTTTTTTTTTTTTTTTTTTTTTTTTTTTTAAGATTTAATTTTTAAACTAAAAAATGAAAAATTTCACATTGTGAAAAGTCGCATTTTACAACCTTTGTTTTACAAGAATTTATTTTTACAACAAATTGTTTAATGTTTCGGAAAGTGACAACGGAATTTAAAAATATGTATTAATTGATAAGTTGTAATGGGGCGAAATTCTCCATAGAATAACATTGACTATGGCTTCTGGGGCCGATAAGTGGAGAGGCCTCTTAAGCGCCAGCGTACCCTCAGAATTCACGGCTTTTCAGAATAGAACCATCCCTTAGTAGTAGGATTCGCACCTGTAAAAAATAGTACATGAATTTTATAAATTTATTTACATTTTTGGTTGTTGGTGTAATATAATTATATAAAAATATAATCATAGTTTATAAGAATACTAACACAGGAATTACATACCAGTCAGACTAACTAAAAATAAATCAATAACTTTGATTTTCATGTTTACTCATAATTGTTTCGTTTCTATAGATAAATTCATTTGTTAAAACTATACTCGGATTGTTCTCTAAAACCAATACACCTATTTCACTACTTATATCTGATAAGCAACAAGATTCTATAATTCTATATGTGTGAAGATCCATGTTGAGACGGCAATTGGAAGATGAACCCATTCACCTCTTTCACATTTCGTACTGTTGAGTTGTGTTGAGCTATTCTTAAGCTGAATGCCGGAAATTGCCCGCATTGAAATTCTGGACATACAATCAATTCGGCGCCACGCATTGCTGGAGTTCTGATTTACAATCCTGCCGAGTGAATATTTATGTTGTATTTGAGAAGCCATATAACATTGTACTAAAGTTCTTTTCACACCAGTTTTCCTACTTAAAATAAAATAATAAATAAATAATTAATAAAATGGCGATATTGTTTCTTGTCTGCTCGATATTTTTATTTAATTGAATTCCGGATAGATTTAATGCTTGTCATTTTTTAAATTGTATGTTATATCTTTTGATTTTTGAGAAAAATAATCATTAATTTAGTTTTGAAAACGTATTTAATTGCATTCGTGTTTTAAAACAAGTGCTACTTAATAGAGCTAAACCTTCAAGCACATCTTCTTTCCTGGACATTTATAGGACATCTTGAGGATGAAATAGACATCTTTAGGTGGATGAAACAGATATATTTAAGATGACCTATGGATAAATGTAATTGTAGGGGGTGCTCCGACTGGATAAAATATATGATATATTTTTTTATATGGTATTTTTTTTTTTTTTTTTATTCAGATTTTAATTAGTTCGATTTTTGATTAATTTACATGTTTTGTGATGTCCTGAATGCAATTTAACCATTTTTAGACAATGTCTGTCTGTCTATATGAGTGTATCACAAATATTGTGCACGTTGTATCTCACAAACCAATGAATGAAATTTAACCACATTTGGTATTTTGTTAGGCTTTGGCCTAAAATGATGCTAATTTACACTTAGGAATCAATCGCTCTACAGGTAGCGCTGTCATCCGATTTTTTCATAATTTTTATTATGGTACTATATGATAAAATTTCGTATAAATGTATATGATTAGAATTACTTTTAACTTTTCATTGTGATATTAAATATATTTATATTTATTATTTATATATTTACGATAGTAATAGCCACCAGGGAAAAAATGTTTTGTATATGAAAGGGAATCTCTTTCCCCTATGGGGTGTTAAATTTCAATATTTATGCATTTTAAAAGAACTCGTCAGAACCTTTAAAACAAATGGTTGAACCATAGATCTGTGAGAATTTAAAACAAAGTTATCGATTATTTTTCATTTGATTCTCTGAGATGAAAGCCTTTTGCATTCATCATGGCAAATAATTTTTGTAAATAATTTTTACTGGGTGAATCTATATTTGAAAATATATAAGAAAAATCTTGTGGTAGCCACAACATACAGCATTTTAATATTCCCCCCCATTTTTCTCAAAGTACACAAAATTGATAGAGGGGGTATTATAATATATTTTAATAAGTGTCAGTTGGGATTACTATGATTATTTATGACGATTCTATGCTTATTATACAGTAATATAAAATATTATCTATTTATGCACAGTAAATTAATTGAAAAATCTCATTTTTTTGTGTGGGAAGTAAATAGGAAAAAAAAACAAAACAAAAAAAAAAAACAAGCAGGGCACCAGTTTAGACCCCCCCCCCCCATATATATATATATATTATAATGTCAAATTGTATTTTATAGATGTAGTAATAAGACATAGATGTAGTAATAAGACATAGATTGATCAGCGAGAGAGAGAAAAAGTGATACCTTTTTTTTTTTTTTTTTTTTTTTTCGGAAAAAGTCACTCTAATGGCTGCCTTTCCCCGAGTAAATCACACACAGGCATACACACGGATAATTTAGTAAATAAAATTTATGAATAATTTATTTACTAAAGGTGAATGAAAAACTCCAGATACAGTTTCAAATTCTTTTTTCTTTTTATTCTTTTTTTCAATACTCCCTAATGGCTGATTTTAGAACTTTTTTTCGGCATCGAAATTTTTTGCTCGATAACATGGGGATGATAGATCTATATATATACTACTATATCTATGATTTTATGTAATTTTAAAAGGATTTTTATTTATTTATTTTTGGAAACGTTATTTTTTCCATTTTACAACTTAAAAAGTTTCAATTTACTGATACTTCTTTTTTTTTTTTTTTTTTTTTTCGGAAAAATAAGCTCTTATCTTTTGCAGTATTAGTCTGCAATTTCCTTAATTTATTTTGAATACATGTTTTCATTTCCTGTTTTTATTAAATTATGTAGATGGATAGACAAGATTGAATTCTAATGTTCAGTTTTTCAATTTCTGCGCAGTTATCCACCGCAAAATGATAAAGCGTACATGACATTTCTATTTGTCTTTAAAAATGATGACGAAGTACCTTTGCTATCAAAAGAATAAGAATAAGATAACTTAACTGAAAACAATGAAGAGGGTTTTTCTTAGGTACAGAACTAGAAGTACAGCTCATTAACTGATACATACTTATAAAAGTGAGATTTTAAGGCACGCTAGATATTTTATTGAATGTTTTGTCCAGACATTTCATGAGTAGTTTAGAGGATATTGTAGAACATAATAATTATTCTAGATACTCCAAACAGATTATATTTACTAACCTCAAACAAATTTATGCTTTTTTCTTGCTTTTACATTAAACATATTTTATTATTATTACTTCCATCTATAGAGATGAGAAAAAAAGATTGATTTCGTAAAAAAATTTTCAACTTCGGTTTTTGATGCATTTACACGTTTTCAGAGATGTAGAACACGATTCGCCCATTTCTAAAAAATATCTGTCAATTTTGTCTGTTTGTGTGGCAAAAGTTTTTGGTAACTCTATCGCAAGAACTATTGCACAAAATTTCATGCAAATCGGTGTGAAGTTTCACCTTGACATAAATTAGTGTCTATCAAATTTTTGGAAATCGATCGACAAGTGCCATTGCCATATCTGTTTTAATTATTATTATTTTTTTTTAACTGGGTGGTATAGGACAAAATTTCCTATTAATGTGTAGAATGAAAATAACATTTTATCAATCATTGCAAAATAAAAAAAATTATTGAAAAGCTTATTAAGGAGCTTCGCCTACTCTCCTCCCCAAGAGGGACAAATTTTCAATATGGGTATCTTTCAAAAGTACTCGTCCACACCTTTGTAACGAATGGTTGAACCACAGAACTGTGGTAATTTAACAGAAAGTTATCGATATTTCTCATTTTCAACAACATCAGCAAAAACTTAGAATTAAAAAGTGCATTTTTTTAAGATATCGTTAGTATAAAATCGACTTTATTTACACATTTAGTGTTACACTTCTATGAGAAAAAATCGTCTGCATGCATCATGCAAGATAATAATTTTAACCTATATAAATAAAATGAAGTATCTGTGTGTGTAGGGTTTCTGTCTGTGTACCTGTGTGTCTGTCTGCACTCTGGTGCTCACACTCTGATCACAGAGCTACAAAACTTGGCAGATGGATACCTGGAACTTTACAGGTGTTCACCTCATCGAGATTTTTTTCGAATTTTAGATTTAAATTTTTTAAATTCATTTTTTTGTTTTTGTTTTTGTTTTTCAATTTTAAATATCTGTTTCTCTGTTTCTAAAATGTATTCTTTCATTTTAATCGCCTGCTTATCTTAGCAACGGCTATTACGCTATTTGTTTCTTATTTATTTAGTTCATTCATTTGAAAGAGAAATCTTTTTTTCTTCTTCTTTTTTTGAATTATTATACTTATTGAAAGTCAAAGGATAATGCAGTAGAAAAAATTAAGTATATTAAATTTTAATTTTAGAAACGTATTTGTAACAGTATGTTTATGTATAATTTTTATAGTAAAACAACTTTTTATTTTTCATTTCTTTTAATTAATTCTTTTGAAAGATTTTTTTTTTTTTTTTTTTTTAGTAGTATCGGGAAAATGTTAAAATATAGTAGAAAGGGTTAAACTGATTAAAATTTAAGTTTAGATAATTTTTATTTGTTTTTTATGTATTTAATTCCTTTTAAAAGATAATTTATTTTTTATTTTATTTATTGCATTGGTCGGAATCAAATCGTAATATGGTGTAAGGAGCGGGGACTATAAAATACATGGTTCAAAAACTAAAATACCTAATACATGTTGTAGTTCTTAAATAATAGCAGATCCACCTGTCGTCGATAAATACACAAATTAGTAACTTCATCTGAAACTTCATCTGAATAGAAATTTGAAAAAATATATATGTGTTCAAGGTCTGATTACCGCACGGGTTAACTAGGCCACGGCGCAAAGGCCCTAAATTAAAAAAAAAACTTTTTTTATTAAAAAAGAAAAAATAATGTAAAAAATAACTAAAATCCTACTTAAAAATTTATCCTAATTATATATATAATTAAATATTTCATTGAATATGCATTCTTAGTTTCACTAAACAATATTGTGTATTATGTATAAATTAATATAAGCACAAATGTTTAGATATAAATGTGTCTTTGCGAAAGTCTACAGACTCAGTAACCCTTAATTTATAGTTATCTCCCTCCCCCCCCCCCCCTTCCTCCTCCCTAATCATGCTATATATTATAGTCTTTACATAGGACAAGAAGTGTTAGGGGAAGGGGATTAATAAAGAAAAATGTATACCCTTTCACGACCAAGTAAATGTAGAAAAAGAAAAATATATCGAAAATATAATGAAGAAAAGTAAAATAAGTAAAAATTATTTTGCACATTTTGATAAAATTTGCATTGCACCTATACTTAATCGTATTTATTTATTTATTCTAAAAGGAAAAACGTATTGAATAACAGACGATGAGATATTTTTCTTTTTTCTTTTTTTTTTTTTTTTTTTTTTTTTTCCTTTTCGCATATTTTGTTTAAACCTTTTGTATACTTTGGAATTAAAACAAATTATCTATGTAGAGAGTCTATAAATTTATTTAAAATTTATGATTTATGTCATCTTCTTAATAACGAAAGCTAACACTGGGCGGTTTTATTTTTCGGCCACCGATATAAATCACCAAATTAGGGCCAAAATGTTTGGTTAACTTAAAACTTTTTTTTTTTTTTTTTTTTTTTTTTTTTAAGAAAAATAATTATAACAAATAATTTAATAATATTAAAACTAATGTAAATGATAATAAATTCAAAACGAAAAAAATATGGTGCTTTTCTGTTATCGAGATCGGATTCGGGTAAAGTAAAATAAATAAATAAATAAATAAATAAAAGTAATAAATTTGGGGTATTTGGGTATCACCTTTCGATAAATAAAGTGGCGACGATTTTAATGAATTTGCACCGAAGGTAATTTTGATATATAATTACATTTAAATTAAATTATTACATTATATTGATTTTTTCAAGTTAAATTTTAAATAATTGTTTTTTTCTTTACTGGTTATTTATAACTACATTTAGCCGCTGTTTTTGATTTGGCAACTATGGCAAACTTAAAAATAAGTTCATTTAGAAATATCGACTGCTAGGCGGGCGAAAGCCTATTATTATGTAATACACAATATATTAAAAATGATTCGTGTTAAAAAAAATTCTTTTCCACATCATATATTTTCTTTTTCTGAAAGTACGAGCAATTAAAACAAATATATATATATATATTATAAAACAACGACATGCTTTTTCTTTTAAAAATTAGAAAAGCAATTCAAATTTGCTTTTATAAAGAGCTAATTCAAATATGTTTTCTGTGAATTAGACTAAATTATGTTTATCTAAAACTCGAATTTATTTATCATAAACATAAACTAATCATTTGCGATAAAATAAATAAAGAAGAAGATGAAGATTACAATTCAAATTTAAACACGCGTGTTACTTTACACATTTTCAGGTTTTATTATAATTGCCCACGTATGCCACTATTTATTATAGAATCGATAACTCTTTATAATTTATGTTAAAAAAGGTATTACATATTGATACCTACAATTTTCTGCAATTTTCGAACTTAAGGAAATTATGACGTGTAAGTTCTATAGTTAATTAGTGTTTGATAAATATGTTGCCAACTATTGATCATTTTCGTTTTTTTTTTCCATTTTAGTGTTTTTTGTTATTCACAGTTTTTTCTTTTTTCGTCTGGAAAATTACACCGGTTGTTTTTTTTTTTTTTTCATTTTAAAATTCAAAATGTATTTAGGCCTTTTTTATTTATTTATTTTATTTTATTCCATTTTTTAATCGATAAAATACAGAATCAATAAAGTATGTATTGTAGTTTATAGATTGTATTTCCTTTGCTTTTGGTCCTAAAATATTGTACAAAATGCACGAAAAGTATTACTTTTGTCTTCCTTTTGGAATGAATAGTTTTTCTTTTAAAGGGGAAAAAAATCATATGCATTATTTTTAATGCCGCGTAGTTACACATCTTCAATTGCTCTCTCAATTCATTTCTCTCAAATTAATAGGAAAGAAAAATAAACATCGTAACAAGGATTTAAAAATATCCATCAACGTTAATAATTTTACACATTATTTACACTTTGACTTCGTAAAAATAACTAGGAGAATAACTTTCACTAGCTTCTGCAGCTAAAGTCGTTCTTCCTCCCTAAGTGGCGCTCCTAAAAAAAGAAAGAAAAACAAACAAACCAACAAACTAACAAACAAAAAAAAAAACGGAAGACGCACCCATCTTGCTTTAAATCCGGATAATTTCACTACCGGGGCTCAGAATTTCCGAGTGGCATACGACAACAACAACAATACATACAAGCTACCAATAGTAATAATAACACTGCTCTGCATGAAAATTGGCCCCAGCACCATTTTTGCAGATTCTTATGCAAAATGACCCCCTGAATCTGAAATATAACTCCCATTTTGCCCTATCACCCACCATTTTTTAGGGACGGCCCTCTATTTTTATCACTTTTCGGTAATTTTATGGCTATAAATTTGATTTTTAGGGAGGGGGGAGGATAATTTTAACTATTAAATATCTTCTGGGGGGGGGGGGTACAGAGTTGGAAAATTCCAAAGCATGAACATTTGCGGCAAGTGGAAAATTTAGGAGGGGGGGGGGAGAATTTGCCACTGAAATTATGCATTATTTCTTATATTTTTTTAATTTTCTTTTTAATGTTATTTATTAAGCATTATATACTTTTTGTTTTTAAGTGTTAAATTAATTCTTTTTCATTCTTCAAATCAAATTCATGGCCATAAAATTATCGAACAGTGATAAAAATTGGGGAAGGGGATGGTGTCCCGAGAAAACAGTGGGTGACTGGGCAAAACGGGAATCATATTCGGATTCAGGACGTCATTTTACATAAGAATCAGTAAGAATGGTATCAGGGCACGAAATTTTTTTTTTATTTGTAGCACAGTGTAATTATAACAATAGCAGAGTTCACACTAAAAAAAAAAAAAAAAAAAAAAGTGGGTGGAATTTTCCCACTTTAACAAAAAATTTAAATGGGATGTTTGAAATTTAATTGAGTAATTACTTGTTTTATTTCATATATAATTGCAATCTTCTGCTTCTGAACTTTGCAGCTGCTTGTTAATAAAATGTATCGTCATATATTCTTTTAAAAAATCTTTAGAATTGAAAAGTGTTTTGAAAAAATTACATATTTTTCCATTTTTTTTTTCTCCTTTACTCAAGAAATTTTAGGAAAGCTAAAAGCAGGGGTTCATAGATTTCAAAGCACTTATTATAATACACAAAGTACTGCAATTATAAATAAATAAATAAATAAATAAATAAATAAATAAAAAACGGATGAAATACTCAATGAACAAAGTGAAAAAATTGTCAGAAAAGCTCCTTTGTGACATAATTTGAGTGGAATTTTTTAAAAATATAGTAGGATTCTCGCAATAACATTCTTCAATGCGAACATCGAATAATGATTATGACAACAACAATAAATAAATGAATTCTACACTGCTTGCAGAAGCATTCGGTCACAAATATTTTTTAATTTACAGAACCCCGAAAATAATTATATCATCTTTCAATCCTTTTCTAAGATTTCTCATTTCTTTTTAAAATCTATAAATCTGTTTTAACTTATCGCAGATCTGTGGTTGGACCAAGTGTTTTAAAGGTATTGAAGAGTCATTTTGAAACATACTCATATTAAAAATTTACACCCCCAGGGTGGAGGGTACTTACCTTCATGGGGAAGCATTGCTTCTACATACAATAAATCTTAATAATTTGACAGACATTCTTTAAAAATAATTCTCATCATATAAATTTAGACGAAATTTTGATATGTAGTGTTATTTAAACATTTTGGTTAACAAAATAAATAAATAAATAAAAAGGGATGACAGTGCTACTGGTTGAAGTATTTATCCTCAAATGTAATCAGCACCAATTTAAGTCAAGGTCCAACTAAATATCAAGTTTTGTTAAATTTAGTTCATTAGTTTGCGAGATACAGCGTCGACAAAATGTTAAATGCACCCACACAGACAGGCATTTCCTAGAAATTGGTAAATCGTGTTCATAACATTTCAAAACGTGTAAAACCGGAGGTCGAAAATTTTCACGTACTCAAAACTTTCTTCATATATATATATATACAGAGAGAGAGAGAGAGAGAGAGAGAGAGAGAGGACAAAGTAAAAAAAAAAAAAAAAAAAATTGAGCTGCGTGAAAATATACTGAAATAAAAGGGTCTTTGTGTTGTACGTAAGTTTCAGAAAAATTAAAACATATTGTTTTTTTTTTAAGTTGCTGGTTGCTGTTTCAGCCAAAAATTTCGCAATACGATAAAAAGAAATTCAGAATCATTGATAATTACGACACTTGTATGGAATTTTTTCCATCTTTTCTTTTATTCTTATTAACATCGTTCCCAAGTTGTTATGACCGAGGCTAAATTTTGCGATTATATTTTTTCCTCTTATGCACATCAAATAGCTTTTGTCATAGACTTCATCATGTTCAAATCGTTATCACATTGATATGCACCATTTTGAGACAAGCTGCGAATGAAGAAAAATATAAATGATTTTTTTTTTTTTTTTTTTAAATAACATTATTTATTTGTCACTTTTAAATCATTCTTAACAATAGCATGCGTAATATAATGTTCCCTTGTGACATCACTATATGAGTCGCCCCAAGAAATCAGTTACAAACGCATTTTAATTACTAGATAATTATAGTTATTATGTAATTAATTTAAGAAGTCAATTAATTGAACTCAACCGTAACCTTACTGTGACCTCATTGAATAAATCATTTACATGGTTTAAAATAAAATTTATTTTTCCACATTTTAGTTGGAGCTCTTAAGCCGTCCGTATTTATTTCTTATAGAGCTCACTTCTGACATATGACAAAGAATTAGTCACGTCAATTCCATATTAGAGTCATCAAATAACTGTCGATTGAGAATCATTATGCGATTAACTATTGAAATCAATTTTTAGTCATAATAGAATTATGTCATAGGAATATAAAAGAATTATGACTGCTGTGAGGTTACTGTGACTTTTACTCATATTATTAAACAAACAATTCTTTAAATTATTTTTATTTAAATATGTTTTAGCTCTAGCATTTAACCTATTCTTAACTCTAATATATGCGTAAAATGGGGCACACATTGAATGGATTGTCTCAAAAATGGTTTGGTTACAGTAATTGCCAATTGCGAATAACAATTCAGAAGTTTTAGGTTGTGTGTGTGTGGGGGGGGGGGAGGTAGCTAAATATAACAATATTTAGACATAATGGCATTGGGACATATGTGACATTTTGTAAGGTAACTTTGATCTTATTCTGTAAATGAGCAATTCTTGAACATTTTTACTAACATTCCTAAACAATTATGCGCACTCTTTAAATATATGTGTATATAATATATATACAATACCTACCTTTCTTTAAAATGTGGCAAAAGATTTCACTGGAAATCACAATTTGAGTAGGGAGTCTAGATATCGCAATGCTATGATGTCATATTAAAGAAAATCTATCTTCAGCCGTTTTATAAAACGGCATAACAATTTCGGTAAAAATTAAGGATGTATATATATATATTTTTTTTTAATTTAAAAATATATATACTTCTTCTTATTCTTCTTCTTCTTTTTTTTTTTTTTTTTTGTTTTAGGAAAGTTAGATTTATTTTTTGCTTTTAAAATTTCCCACATCGATCTCACTATATAGCCAACTATGGATTTCATTTTAGGGCGATAAGTATTTTTAGAAATTTTTATTCATGAATTCATCAACTGTGAATATTCACTTTAAGTAAATTGGAGTGTAAAGGTTGATATTTTTATTTACCAACTATGTTAAAAGTACCAGAGCCGGGAATCGAACCCGGGCACCTCCTCACGGATGCTCTACCACTGAGCTAACCTGGCTGAGAACCAGCTAGGCATTTTTCACATAATATTCGTTGGCAAAGTCACCGAGTCTGCAAACGCAGATATAACAGGTTAGACAATAATAATCGTAGCACAACTAAATTGAAATTTCGTGATCTATTTCTAAATTGAAATTTCGTGATCTATGGAGTTGTGCTACGATTATTATTGCCTCACCTGTTATATCTGCGTTTGGAGACTCGGTGACTTTGCCTACGGATATTATGTGAGAAATGCCTACCTGGTTCTCAGCCAGGGTAGCTCAGTGGTAGAGCATCCGTGCGTTAAGAGGAGGTGACCAGGTTCAATTCCCGGCTCTGGTATTTTTCACATAGTTGGTAAATAAAAATATCAACCTTTACACTTCAATTTACTTAAAATGATAAGTATATATATATATATACATTTTATTTTATTATTATTTTTTTTTTTCTAGCAGCAAGTTAATGGTAGTGAAATTAGATAGACCATATCAACATAATTAAATAAAAAATATTTTTTTAATGATTTTAATTTTTACTGTACATTAATAATAAATTATTTTTTTCCATTACGTTTTACTCGCATACTTACACTTATTAAATTAAATTTCTGGACATGCAATGCTTATTTTTTATTCAAAAATTAAATATCATAACAAGAAAAATACACTTACAATTCTAGTTAATTCAATCACTAATTGTCTTAAAAGGACTTTTCTGTAGTTGGAGAATCATTAGTATTCTGATATATTAGTTTCGAGCGAGTACGCCCTTTCTCATTGTAAATGGAAATAAAACCCTTTGAAATGATTTTTAATGAAGCGTAATTACTCGAGAACATATTAATATCGTCCACTTAATATTCAATGAACGCGCTTCCAACTGAGGACGAAAGGAAGTCAGACACGGGAAGACGAAAAGGTTTATCCATTAGTCAGTCTCCTTTTGGATGTTTTCGCTGGCTGCTTCGCTCTGCATTGACCAGATTAGCTTTCTTCACGCTCAGTGCTGTATGAATAGCTAAATGTATTGAAATAGACTGGATCTTTCATGCCCTGATTTAGGATAGATTAATATCTTTCAAAGGAAGCCGTTAATTTAGTACTTTTACAAATGATTATTAGTAATAAAGTACAGTCGGTAACAAAAGTGTCCGAACACTAGCAAAAATGCCTATGTAAAAAAAGTACACTTCATACTGTTTTGTTAAATAAATCCTTATCGAATCCTGTTCTTAGACTGACTAAGAACAGGATTAGACAAGGATTTATTTATCAAAACCATACGAAGTGTACTTTTTTTACATAGGAATTTTTGCTAGCGTTCGGACACTTTTGTTACCGACTGTATCTATTATTTTCGCTGCCTAGAAAAGAGTTGTTAGCAAAAATTATAATAATTTTCAAGTTTATTTAAGATTCCTCTTAAATATTACCGTTTTTGTCTGCAACATTCTACATAAAAATGCATGATAATAATACAGTCGGTAACAGAAGTGTCCGAACACTAGCAAAAATTCCTATGTAAAAAAAGTATGCTTAATACAGTTTTGCTAAATAAATACTTGTCGAATCATGTTCTTAGGCTGACTAAGAACAGGATTTGACAAGGATTTATTTAACAAAACAGTATTAAGTGTACTTTTTTTACATAGGAATTTTTGCTAGTGTTTGGGCACTTTTGTTACCGACTGTACGTTCGAAACGTTTAATAATAATAATAATAATAATAATAATAATAATTAAATTTTTGCATTTATGTATGAGAATGATTTGTACTTTACTGATATTTAGAATATATGCTAGCTATTTCATTCAGATAATTGTCAAAGCATTGCTCTATTCATCTATTAAACTTCTTTTGGATGTGGACATGCTGCATTGACTAGATCAGCTTACGTTACACTTAGTGCTGTATGAATAGCTGGCTGCATTGAAATAGACTGGATACTTCACGTCTTAATTTAGGATAGATGAATAACGTTGAAAAAAAGGCCTTTAATTTATGATTTTTACAGATGATTATTAGTTATAAAATACCTATTATTTTCGCTGCATTGAAAAACACGAACATTGAAAGATTTTATATGATTTCTCTGTTTAAGTACTTTCCTTTTTATCGACAACATTCTGAAAAAAAAAAAAAAAAAAAAAAGTGATAATATGTTGTGAACGAATGAAAATAATTTCCAAAGCGTCAGAAGTGGCCTCCACGTGGTGACTCATAAAAGTTTTTGGGTTATGTGCGTCTGTGTGTTTGCTTGTCTGTCTCATCGATAACGGCTGCAAAAAATCACCCTATTGATTTGGAAAATGATACAGTCGGCAGCAAAAGTATCCGAACACTAGCGAAAATTCTTATGTAAAAAAAGTACACTTAATACAGTTTTATTAAATAAATCCTTGTCGAATCCTGTTCTTAGTCAGTCTAAGAGCATGATTCGACAAGGATTTATTTAACAAAACAGTATGAAGTGTACCTTTTTTCTATAGGAATTTTTGCTAGTACTCGGATATTTTTGCTGCCGACTGTACATACGCTCACGAGTCACACAGAATTAGCTGTGTAGTTTTGAGGGCATATTCTATTCGTATTTCGTGTACAGGCACACTCCCCTATATCTTAAGCATCAGTAAATGCGTGGAATTTATTGGTATTACTGTTAAAATAAATAAAAATCGAGTAGACAGCATTTCATTATTCAGTAAAAGGAAAGAATTACTTCTTGAATAAGAATTAATTGATTGATTATGTAAAATTTTTCTCGAATTATCGTATTGTTAAAATCAACTAAAAACCGCACGTTTGGCGACATTTTCTAAAAAAAAAAAATATTTTAATTTAAAGGAAAATGGTAAAACACTTTTCGAATTTTTATATTTGACTAAAAAACATCTACTAATTTTATGCATTAACAAATAAATAAAGATTCAGGCATATGTTTCAAATTTTATAAAAACACCACAGAACTGGTGTTTAAAATTAATAAATATAAAACTTCGAATGAACACCATAAAATGCTAGTTGCCGCTTTGATTGTAGCACTCGTGCCTACTTTGTTCGTCTGGCGAAGGGTCGTGTTTTCTTTCGAGTCAAAAAAATTGTTGCGATTTCTAGCATTTTATGGTGTTTATTTAAAGTTTTATACTTATTAATGTGTTACAAATGTTTGGATTTAAAAAAAGAAATGTTAAAATAAAAGTAAATTTTTTCTAATGAACACTAATAAAAACTTTTTACTAAAAATAAATTTCGGTGTATTATAGGAATATATTAAATATTACAAATTCTGTTTTTAAAAGCATGAAATCAAAAAAAAAAATTTTTTTTTTTTTTAAACATTTATTTATTACATTGCAATAATTTATTTAAAATGTTCATTTTTTTTTTCTCCTTTTTTGACCATAGTTAAAAAGAATTGTGTACACGCAGTATTTTTTTTTTTTTTTTTTTTTTTTTTTTAACAAGTCCTCTGCCGTATTAAGAAAAATAATAATAATAATAATATAAAGAAAATAATTGAAGAGTTGTCCGGCAAATGAACTGCGGGTAAGCGTACTTGTTCGGAAAGTGAAGGGAAAGCGTACCTGTCAACCTGTCGTGAAAGTGAGCTGTCGGGAAATTGAATGTTAGGAAACCGTACCAGACTCCATTTTTTGTGTACTTAGTTTACAGTTTAATGAAAATCTAACAAAATAAATTGTTAAAAGCTCTCTATGGACATCATGTATTATTATATTTTTATGTATCAAAATATTTATTATTTTATCCAGAAAATTATAAAGTATTATGTCAAAAAACATTTTCTTTCATAATGTTTAATGAGAAATGCTAGATAGACAGGCGTATTTCTAAATGGCTACAATGATAGAATTAATAAAAAGTGTCCATGATAATAGAATTAGGAATAATTGAAATACATATGGCATATTACGAAAACATTAGGTCCCAGGATTAATTAAAAAAAATTACTGGAATAATATAATTTCTAAACAATTTGTAGAATCAAAGAATCTATATAAATAAAGAGAAGTGTATGTCTGTCTGTTTGCGCTCTGGTGCTCACACTACAGATCGCAGAGCTACAAAATTTGGTAGATAGGTGCCTGAGACCCTGTAGGTGTGCACCTCCTGGAGAGTTTTTCAAATTTCAAATTTGAATTATTTTAATTAATTTTATTTCAATTTTAAATATTGGCTTTTATGTTTCCATTTTCATGAATTTATTCTTTCATTGTAATCGTCTGCGTATCTTAGCAACGACTATTACACAATTTATTTTTATTTAATGCATTCATTTAAAGGCGAAATCTTCTTCTTATTTTTGTTATAATAATAATAATAATTATTATTATTATTATTATTATATTTATTGAAAATCAAATGGTAATGCAATAGAAATAAATTGTTATGCTTATGTATAATTTTTATAGCCTAACAACGTTTTATTTTTCATTTTAAATTAATTCCTTTAAAATAAAAATCCTTCTTTTAAATATTTTATGTATAATATTTATTGGGGGGGAAATGGTAGTATATAGTAGAAAAGATTAAACCGATTAAAATTTATTTGTTTTTCATGTATTTAATTTCTTTTAAAAGAAAATCTACTTTTTATTTTATTTTGCTATAGTGGTCGGAATCAAATCGTAATATAGCGTAAATAACGGGGGCTATAAAACACAAAAACTAAAATATATAATAGATGCTGAGATACAGTCATCTTTAAAATCGTAGTTCTTAAATAACAGAAGATCCACATGTTGTCGATGAATACCCAGATTGAAGTGCCTGGTAAAGACCTTTCTGCAGACAGTGGGAACCTGCATCCGATGCAGTACGGGTGGAAAAAAGATCTGCCGTAGGTAGTGGGTACCCGAAGCGAGGTCTAGAGCGATTTCAATGTTTTTTTTTTTTCTTCTTTCTTAGTTTTCATTTATAATGTGATATTAAAATAAATACTAATCTAATTCTTTTGAAAATTCATTTAAATATAGTGACCAGCGAAGTGGACAGAGCCTGCTGGTTGGGAATAATTCAAACCATGGATTACTTAACAGTGACTAGGATTACAGAATTAGTAAAAAAAAAAATAATAAATCGAAGAAATAGTAATAAATGACTAGAACCATAGAAATAATTACTATAACGGAATTATTAAGAAAGAGCTAGAATTGGTGAAATATGTGTAGGATTTATATGGCGTGGCAATAAATATAGAATCAATAAGAAATGACTAGAATAACAGAAAAATAAGTCTAGATTCTCTAAAAATACTTATTTAAATAGCAAGAAAACTCTCGAATAACAGAAACAGCAAAAAATGTCTAGAATTATAAAAAATCTGGTGTGAAATAACCACACGACTTCCATTACCCGCTATTACACGTATTATATGCATTTTTTGGAGATAACGATGATCAGAAAATAAAAGTGACCTAAAGAAGTAGAAACCTAAAAATTTTTCGATAAGAAAAACTTTATACACATGTAAAGACATATAAAACAAAACTTACGTATAACGAGGAAAAAAAATAAGAAAAAAAAAATGGTAGAGTCATTTTTTGAAACACAAATTTCCAAGATCTGAAACTTACCTACCTAAGCAGGATGACTGTTAATTTTCCTCTAATAACCACGTAATAAGTACATGGGAAAGGAATGGATTTATATAACAATTTTCAAGAAAATTCTTAGAGCCGTTTTTGAGATACCAACTTTTACCAAAACTCAATTACTGACCGGAAAACAATAATTACATACAAAAGGATATTTAAAAGTAAGTTAATATGGCGAGTTTGAAAAAAATCTGTGCAGCCGTTTTTAAAGGGACGCGCATGCGGGACCTGAAATTGAGCTATTCATACAGGACGCTTATCAATTTTCCTGAACAAACCAACTATATCATACGAAAGGACATCTAATAGAGTGTTTATATAGCAAATTTGAAGAAAATCGTTAGAGCTGTTTTTGAGATACGGACTTACGGTCCCACTTCCGGTTTCCGATGTCCCACTTTAGGTTTTCAATTTTCACCAAAATTTGGAAAATTCTTCTGTACAATAGACCTGTTTCAATTCTGAAGTTTTGTAGTTCTATCCACACATGCACACATACATACATGCACACATCCTGAGCAATTGCCAAAAACCACTTTTTTGAACTCAAGGGAATTTAAAACGTGTAAATCAGGTGAAATCTCGACATCGAATTTTTGGACCGAATACAATGATGTTTCCATTACCTACGGTAGTAGGGTAATGGAAGTACAATAGTAAAAAACAACTAAAATGATAAAATGAATAGGAAATGAATAGAAACATTTGTTTCAAAAATGAATTTTAATCTAATCCGTTATTGTATTTTTGCATACACTGTTGCCATTTTAAAAATATAAATAAATCGTTGACTGAATAAATTTTATTAGCATTCAGATTAACCTGCAGAAAATAATATATTCTTCAGTATACTACAGATCATGATGGGAAAATCAATGAATTGTCTTTCAGTGACCCATCTACTTTGAAATCAGTTACATCTTTCAGCAGTCGTAAAAACTATCGTCTGCTTATCTTTTTTCTTTCTACTAAGGACAAAGGCATTAATATTAATAACGAAATCTTGCTTAAGTTACTCAATGATTATTTCAATTTGCTCTTTAAATATTCTTTTCACATACCATTTCTTCTTACAAACCCACGGCAGCAAGAATAGAAACGCGAATAACCAAGCGTGAAACGCTTTAGTTTTTCAAAACTAACAAACAATTTTACAATGTCTTGTAATGGATGCGAACAAGAAAGCAAAGAATATAGTCATTTTCTTTTTATTTATAGAATCAAATTAAATATTATCATTGAAATTCACTGTGCCTTTCAAAAAGCTGAATATGTATTTTTATATTAAGTTTAAACTATAAGTGGCCTCGGGAATAGATTAATAATAGGGAACGATTACGCATATCTGTATCAACCATCGTCGATAAAGTTGTAATAAGCGCCATTTGTCATTTTGAAGATGGCATTTGGAAGGAAACCGCGCCAAAGATCAGTTCAAAAGGGTCTAGTCTTTTTTTTTTTTTTTTTTCTTGCTTTGTTTTGTTTCAGCAGAGGACGTTTTAGTGTATATACATATATATATATATACGCTCTTATTTCTTATTAATTTGTGATTTATCACTTTATTAATAAGTTTATTATTGTTCCTTTTTTGTTAAAGTCTGATATGAAGAGACACTCTTATTTGTTGTCAATTCATGATTGATATATATATTTTTTCTTAATCGGTTTCTTATACAGAATTTTTAGAGATAATTATCAAGAGAATACAGTGGATTTTTCACATCGCTAATAAAACTATTACTTGATTATATCTAAATTTTTGATTGTTGTGAATATAATGACGTTTCATCATCCGTTTTCTTACATTTACAACAATTGTAACAATGTATATATGAAAACTAATAGAAAATTATCGAAATTGAACACACACATGCACACACACACACATTTATATACACTCATGTCCATAAATTAAGGATAAATGCTAGCTGAGGCAAATAAAGGCTCAGAAACAAAACAAACATGACTTATTCATAAAGTCCATTTATTAAACAAAAGATCAAGAACAAAAAAAAGGTGGTTTATGTAGGATACCATATATAAAAACTACGATTTTTGCTCCCTGAAGCAATTACAAAAAATATCTCCCTTACAAAAAATTAACATGACATGGTTAGCATGATGGTTAATACATTGTATGTATCTCAGATGAAGAAATACAGTCCTTACAACGCCTAGGAATGCTGAGTATTAAATTATTGATCTGATCTTGGGGAATATTACTCCACTCAGTAAGCAACGCACTCCGAATTTCCGGTACACATGTAGGAAGTGGTTGACGGACTACAACTCGTCGGAAAAGCATGCCATACACATGCTTTATCGGATTCTAGTCAGGTGAGAATGCTGGCCATCTTATGCGGGTGATAGCTTCAGATTGTAGACATCCGTGTACAACGTTTGCACGGTGAGGACGCTCATTCTCATCCATAAACACAAATTCTGGGCTCATGGCACACCTAAATCAATGTACATGTTGCTCCCGAATGATGTCCCGATAAATTTGGCCAATCATTCTTCCGATTTCAACATGCAGATCTGTTCTGGTGCCTAATAGGATCCCCCCCCCAAACGAGCCCTCCTGCCCCACAGTAACGGTGTCGTTCAATTATGTTGTTTTGGGGGTAACGGGTACCTGGCGTTCTACATATGAAAGTCTGGCGTGAATCACTCTGCAAGCTTAACCTGGACTCGTCGTAAAACATCACACAAGCTCACTGTGCCGCTGTCCACATTGCATGTTCTCTAATCCAAGTTAACCGCTGGCACAGTGCATTATCGTGAGTAGAACACATCTAACAGTTCTGCGAGCATATAGACCAATATCTCCCAAACGTCTATAAACGGTTTGTCTTTAAACTGTGGTCCTCGTGGCTGCAGACAGCTAACGAGGCAGGTCTGATGCTGTGCTTTATCTACTTATTTTGGCAGTTACTGCCAAGTACCAGTGGTCAATCGGCATTGCAACTCGGGGCCAACCAGTACTGTAACGTCTACTGGCATTTCCATCATTTTAGAATCGTTGCCAAAGAATATATATTACACTTTGGGCGATTCTAAGTTCCCCCGATACTTCTATCTGAGTACGCCTACATTGTACTCGGCCGATAATTCTACCACGTAAAAAAATATCTGCATGCGTCCTCTGTGTCATAACCACTCGATTGTGGTACTGAGCGGCACACAGAACGCTTGTGAACAATTTTCCTTCTTTGCTCCCATTCCTTATCTACCCCTTCTTACACTTTCGTTATTGTAACATCATATCGGCATCATCTGATGGCTTCCTATAATTTGCATATTATTCTTAAAGATGTGTGTGGTATTTCTACAGGTGAAACTTTTGCATTAAAGTTCGATTTCAGTGTGAGTCTGAATTATCCTTAATTTATAGACATGAGTGTATATATGTAAGTGTATATATATATATATATATATATATATATATATATATATAGATATATACATATATATATATATATGTGAAAACCTTTTCAAACATATCACGGAAAGAAATTAAAGATTAAATTGTGATTGAATTAAAAGATAAAATAATTCAAAAAAATGAAAGCGTACAATGTTCAACGCTCTTCAGGGCCATTAATTTAAATATTATATGCAAACATAGGTGAATTTCTGTATATCTGTAAGTATACAAAGGGACAATAAAATAAAAGAAAAAAAAAGAAAAAAAAATAAATGAAAAAAAAAATAAATCAATACAAACGAGCCATACTTGGATACTTTCATTTTTCTTGTAACAGATAGAGCTTTTGCTGAATATCGAATATCTGAAACACTAATGCCTGTTGGATATGGATATGCGGTATCCAACAAAATCATTATAGGTTTTTTCATCCTTAAATTTTAAATATATAGCCTTCCTGTAAGCAAGGCCCGACTTAGACTACCTGGAGCCCCGGGGCAAGCCTATTCTGGGGGGGGGGGGGCTTGCAGTGGCATAAGGGCTCTTTAGGTTGCAAAATTTCTGCATACGCCTGTAGGGGGCCCCCTTCCAGAAGGGGGCCCCAGGGCATTTGCCCCGTATGCCCTGCCGTTAGTCAGGGCCTGCCTGTAAGCGGAAGAAATCGCCACATACCAGCGTCACCTGTTGAGCGAGTGCAACAAAATTTGATGGGCGTTTATTTTAAGTATAACTTTTCATGAAATTTTGTGCTTCAGCTCTTGATCTAGAGTTGCCATAGAAGTTTTGTCACACATAGACAGACAGATGTATTATATAAATGTCAAATCGTGTTTAGGCTATCTCAAAATGTATGTGTCTGTGGAAAACCGGCAGTCGAAATTTCATACGAATCCAATAAGAAATTAAAATAAATGATTATGAAATACGTCTTAGGTGTTTTTTTTTTTTTTTTTTTGAACGTTTTTTTTTTTTTTTTTAAACTCTACTTATTATTATTTTTGACTGAAACTGCATTACGTATTATGCAACTGAGTAATGAATAAGAAAATTCTATTTCATTCTCAAGAATTGTTTAGTCATGTATATTCACGAGTTGCATCAAGGCAGAAGCATTTCATACAATTCTGTCACTTCTCATTCATTTAAAATACTGATAAGGTATCATTTGCATTAAAATTCACTTCTATTCATTGTTTAAAACATATCAACAAAAGTCTTTATCATTCTGAAGAATCCAAGAGTATACATAAATATTATTTTTTCTCACAGTTTCATTCTAACATATTGTTCACGTTTTAAGCAAATATTATACCTCTAGGCTAAAATCTTGCGCCCCGAATACGAATATCTCCCCCACCCCCCAAAAAATATAAAAATAAAATAATGAATATATAAATAAAATGATATCTCTTAAACTAATAAAAATTGCAGAATAATATTATTCAATTTTGTTCTCTCCTTTTTTCTTCCATAACAGCGTTCTTATTTTTCTTATTTTACGAATGACTTCAAAAGCATATCAGAAACCTTCTGTTGTTCGTCTTGTGCTGTAATCTTTTCATATTACATTTAGGTCTCCATAAAATTATGCACAATATAAACATCATATTACATTGATTAACATATACTACTCTATTAATGATAATTCTTCAGCAATGTCTTATAATTTATCATCTCTTATATTCTGTTTTGTTTTAAAAGACTTCTTCAATGCTTTCCAGTGTTAAAAGATTTTAAAGATTAGATTAAATGTTTCTTCTTGATTCATTGTCTTCAAATTAGAGCCGATAAAAGTTTTCATCTTTCATCTTATCTAAATTTTCACGACCGTTAAAAACTATATATTTTTTATTTTAACATTATTTAATCTCTAAAATTTATTTTTCAGGTATTTAAAAGCTGATTGTATATAAAAAAATGCATACACTTTAGTGTATCACTTTAGTGTGGAACAAAAAAAAATTATAAAATAATAAAAGACAATAAAATAGGTGGCGGTTGGGTTGGCAGATATTTGATTACGGAGGATGGGTGGTGGTGTTTGGCTGGATGGCTGGGTGGGATTGTGAAAAAAAAAAAAAAAAAAAAAAAAAAAGGCAGAATACATTTACTTTGCATTTACTTGTTGCATTTACTTTGTAGTAATTTTCAATCTCTCTTTTTTCATTAAATTTTCAGTTCCTTCATTATTGAGTTGTCAACTTTTCTTAAAATTCTAATCATACTATTAAACACATAGTAATCAATCTATAAATTTCATTGTTGCTTCATAGTTTCATTATTCTTTATCTGCTATGAAATTTTGCTTTTTTTTTTTTTTAATCCATATGACTCCTATTCTGGTCTTGGCAGGCTGGGGGA
This sequence comes from Salticus scenicus, assembly GCA_963930645.1. Classification (NCBI taxonomy): domain Eukaryota; kingdom Metazoa; phylum Arthropoda; class Arachnida; order Araneae; family Salticidae; genus Salticus; species Salticus scenicus. The sequence continues at coordinate 137,572,493 of OZ005659.1, read as the reverse complement.
GTGTGGCCAGCGTAAAACTAGTTTAACCCCACTGGCAAGTCACAAGTCTTGCCGCCTTCCTATTTCCTTCCTTTCTTAAGTTTCTTAAATTAATTTATCATAAATTTTGATTTAGTTTATGTTTTTCTGTTAAGATTTTTCTGAGTTAGTTCATTGTTTCGTTTGTTATGCAGGCTGTTAATTAATAAATTTGGTTTCTTTAAATATGTGAATTTCATCCCCTGATGAATTTTTTTCACCTTTTTGAGCTTCTCCTACATAAAGAAATTTTTCATTCTTATTGGTCTTTGTGGTTTCAGTGATCCTGTATCTGTTGCTTGGCTTCTACTACACTTAAAAATTATTATTATTATTATTATTATTATTATTATTATATATATATATATATATATATATAATAACAATAACAATGAGAACAAAAGTAAAAAGCTGAACAATTTTCCCCAAGAACACACAAAAAACAATGTGACCAATATATATATTTTAAATTTAGATTTGAAAAACGGAATACTTATTTTAAATTAATTCCAATAAAAACACAAAACATTTAGAAATATAAAAAAAAAAAAAGGATTTTTTTTTCTTCTTTTTTTTTAATGAAAAGTTTTTTATATGAACTGACAATAACAAAATAAATAAATAAACAAAAAAAAAGAAAAGAGAAGAAAAAGAAAAGAAAAAAAAAAAAAAAAAAAAGAAAGAAATGCTCAGAATGTAGAGGTAAAGCAGCAGGAGTCACCACCCCAACATTGAGTTAAAAATTGCAAGGTTTCAATTTTTGGTAAGCGATATTACACCAACTTCCTAAAAAATAAAATTCGCTTTCAAAGAAGAAGGATATATTGATCATTTAAGGAGTCATTAATATTTTATTTAAAAATGCAAAAAATTTCGCAAGTTTTTTCTTTATAAATCCAAAACTTTTTCTTCAAATTTCATGAAACTTTCGAAACACATGACAACATACGCCTAAATCATTATACTCTTAGTTTAAAACAAATATATTTAACATTCAAAGAGATATGGGCAGTTGAGTAAATAATTTATTACTACGCATGCGCGGACTATAGCAAAAAATCTTTGATATAATTTAATACTCAACTGTATAGAGAACCTTTAATAATAATAATAATAATAATAATTCAGTTGAATATCACAAAAACTCATAGAGATATCGGTGATTAAATAAGCCGTCTCTCAAATGTTTTCTTAAAAGATCTTTGCGATAAGGGGTGATTCACAAATAAAAGTTTGTATGAGAAAAAAACTATGTTACACAATAAAACTTAGTAATGCAATATTTGCGATTCATTTTTTTTTTCTTTTTTCCTATTGGTATGTACGACATACCTATTAAAAAAAAAAAAAAAAAAAAAAAGAAAAAAAGAATTGTTTGAAAAGCCAAATTAGATTTTTTTTCTGATACAAATTTTCATTTGTGAATAACCCCTTATCGTAAAGAACTTTTTAAAAAATAGCTGAAAAACAGCTCATTTAATCACCGGTATCTCTATGAATTTTTGTGATATTCAACTGGATTTTTTTTTTTTTCTATACAGTTAAGTATTAAAATCATGTCAAAGTTTTTTTTTTTTTTTTTTTTTTTTTTTGATACAGTCCACACAGTAATAAATTATTTAAAAAAAACTGTCCATATCACTTTGAATATTAAATATATTTGTTTTAAATTATGTTGTCATGTTATCCGAAAGTTTCATGAAATTTGTAGAAAAACCTTTGGAGGAAAAAACATGCGAAATTTTTTTATATTTTTTAATAAAATATTAATAACTCCTTAAATATTGAAGATATTCTCACAAAACTCTGCACCCGTATAAAATATATCATTTATAACCATATCTAAAATTTGCAGATCAATCGAAGCATTTCCATACACAGGGTTATCACAAATACCTTTTACTTTATCGGATTTGTTGTTCGTCCCTAAAGGCCGATTTCCACTGCGAGCTCTAGACCAAGGTTGAAAAAGTCCTTAATCACGCTTCCGACACAAAGAGCCAAATGTCTTGTCATCAGTTGTAGCCATTTTTTATCAGATTGCGCTGTTACTTCAAAGGAAAACATGCAGAATTGACAAAGATATCTGCCTCCGACCCCTCAATTATCTCAGCTGGGGGTTAGAACCAGGGACTTCCAACGCCGTTCGAGGGTTTTGAGCCCGGCTGACCACATCAAAGGATTCTGAATAGAAGCCGTCGAAAGAGCCGTAGTGGAAACCGGACTTAAGGGCCTTCGGAACAAAAATCTTTGCTGAAAAATATGAGGAAAGTCATATTTTCCTTATTCCCGAAATTGAAGAACACCACGGTAAGTATTTTTCAAGATATTTGACAAAACGTAAAAAAGCGGAAGTGTTCACATTATTTTGTCCAACACCTGTATATACATATATATATCGTAACGTAATTTGTTTTTATTAGCTCATCTATTGGTGCAAACAATACACTTCTTCATGTAGGATTGAAATTTAATCACTTAAATGTCTTAAATCACTTAAAATAAGAAGAAAAAGAAAAGTGAGAATGAAGAAGAACAACATTGAATAAAATTATTTTTGTATATGAGATTAAAAAAAGTAACATTTTTTAGATAACCGTATTCAGGACTCAAAGTTCAGCCTAGAGAAATAATATTTATATAGGATAGAGTGTTCTAAAAATAAAATATATTTAGAACAAATTGCAAGGAATATATATATACGCAGGTATGATTCGTATACTCTTCAGAATTGCAATTTTACTGTTTAGAAGAAAGTAAAATCATAAAAATACTTCTTTATTTGTGCATCAGAACACATTAAAAATAACTTAACATGCCAAAATCACTGATGTGGAGCAAATTTTGTTCAAAAAATTATTCAGAATTTTTTTTTAAATAACTGGCGAGTATAAGTTAATACCACTCATTTTCTATGGCATATGAAAAAAGGTTTGTTCTTATAAATTTGTTAAAACACATAGTTTGCCGAAATTAAAAACTTAGGTACAGTGTTACTGCGAAGATATTAATACTAGATATGTGATAAATTCTGATATTTCTTTCTTTTTGTGAAATTTCATAGCAATTATTCACAACATTTTTTCACTGTAGTTTGAATAACATTTAGAGTGTAAAAATAATCACCATTTTAAAAAATACAGATAAAATATAGCGATTTTATATATAGTTAAAAAAAAAAAAAAAAAAAAAAAAAAAAAGATCACCAACGAATCCCTTTGGCTTATAGTGATGTTTTTAAAGGTAAAGAAATTTTCCATACTGTTATACCCCTGAAACATTCAAATGAAAAATGAAATTATCTGCAATAATTTGTCAATAGAGCTGTCAGCTTACAAAATGTCTGTCCAGTTTCATTAACCACCCTAGAGAAACGATCCTCCGGATCATTTTTCAACAGCCTTCCACGACTGAATAACATGCAATTAGGCGGACAATTATTTCCACTGAGAATAGAGACGCGACCATAATAAAATGTATACACAAACACAACAGCTTCAGTAACAAATGGATGTCACCCACTCGTAAACTCCGTGTGATGCTCCATGTGCTCATTTAATGGCGACCCCCTCCCTTCCACTGGCATTTTATCAGAGGAGATGTGCGCTTAACATTCAATGAGCCTCTGTCCGATCGAGCCATTAGTTTTGTCCGTCCCAGCATCTTAACGACAGAATCTCGTCAACGCTTGTCACGTCCCAGGACAGCTCCAAATTGTCGCGACTAATGACGTATTGTCCGTACCATTGTCTTCGGCACCTTTGACGTGCATCGTTTGAGGCTCATTTTTCGACAGGATTGCAAGAGTTGGCGATGTAGTACTAATCTGTTCGTGCAAGTAGCAAAAATTACTAGCTAAATACGTCGTTAGTTTGTAATTTCGTGTGAGACGCCATAGTACTAATTCTAAATAGTACGATTTGGTCAAGCAATAACCATAGATATAGTAATATATATATAGATCTATCATCCCCATGTTATCGAGCAAAAAATTTTGATGCCGAAAAAGAAGTTCTAAAATCAGCCATTAGAGAGTATTGAAAAAAAAAGAATAAAAAGAAAAATGAATTTGAAACTGTATCTGGAGTTTTTCATTCACCTTTAGTAAATAAATTATTCATAAATTTTATTTAATAAATTATCCGTGTGTATTCCTGTGTGTGATTCACTTTTGGAAAGGCAGCCATTAGAGTGACTTTTCCCGAAAAAAAGTTCTAAAATCAGCCATTAGAGAGTATTGAAAAAAAGAATAAAAAGAAAAATGAATTTGAAACTGTATCTGGAGTTTTTCATTCACCTTTAGTAAATAAATTATTCATAAATTTTATTTACTAAATTATCCGTGTGTGTTCCTGTGTGTGATTCACTCGGGGAAAGGCAGCCATTAGAGTGACTTTTCCCGAAAAAAAAGGTATCACTTTTTCCCTCTCGCTGACCAATCTATATCTTATTACTATATCTATGGCAATAACTGCTCGAATCAGCGTTGCCAACCGTATGGTAATAGGGGAGACCGGGATATTATGGACCATGGGGGGGAAAATGGACCAACGCTATTATTTATTTCATTTTTTTATTACTTCGTATTTTGGTACATAGATAACAGAAGTGCAATGATGAAATTTATCTAGCAACTTCATGCCTAAGTGACAATTTAGCCATTTTATTCGTGAGATTTAGTTTGCGGTAGCCAAATGTAAATATTTTTAGTTAAACATTTTTTCTTTTCATCATTCAAGAATTATGATCTGGAACAGGTTATTTAGCAAGATAAAGAGCTAAAATCATCTATTTTTACATTTAATCTCATTAAATCACTTTTTTAAAGGATTTGTTATTATTATTTATTGTTTTAAGCATTTGCTGTCAAAGTTCCACATGGGGTAAAATGGACCAGCAGGAACTGGGGTACAAAGGACCATGCTCCATTTTAGCTAAAATTTCTCTCATATATGTTTTTTAAGTTGAACACTGTATGTCGAAATAAGAATTAATAAACTGATTAACAAAATCTTCATTTTTGAAGTGTTACCTATAAAATATACTTCAGGCTGTGCTATATGTTATTAATATAGTATTATATTTAAGTGCACAATGTGGTTTGTACATAATTTTTAGAAGATGTACAGGGCTGCCATTAATTAAGCGAAAACATTATTTTTATAGAATGTAATTAGTGGAATTGCTTTACTGTAATATTTTACCATGTTCAGGAAAACTGCTGAGAAATTAAAATTAATTTCTCATACCCATGTGGTAAATAAATTATTTTTTAAACTAAATATTTAGCGTTTGTTTTTTGTATATTGACACGCTTTGAGGTTCCTTGAATAAGTCATGTTTTTAATGTTTAATCTTTTTGTCTCTGTCTTTTATCAGAATAATTAAAAAACAAATAATTTCAGGTAATTCAAATGCGTTTTGAAGTTAATATAAGATTGTTACTTGAAAAATTTTATCAACTGATAAATTTTAAGGAATGGTGCGAGTGAAAGGTGTCTGAATTATTTGGAATGAATTTCTAAATTGAATAACAGCTTTTGAATTATCTTTAAATGTAAGTACAATATTGAAACGGGGGTTAAGGGGGACGATAGCTCCCCTCGTACAGATTTATTTATCAAGTGAAGCTTTTCCGAAGTCTAATTGTTTTTAACGAAAGTTTATATAACAGTATTTGTTCTTAACCCGCATGTCCAATCTGTCTTTATCGTATCAAATTTCAGGGTAAGAGAAAGTTGTCTGAGTGACACACCAAATTATTTCGCATTAATTTTTTAAACATTTAAATAAAGTAAAATTTAGTGTCGAAAAATGCTGGTGCGAAGACTCCCGTCTAAATCGATGATTTGGTAGCTACACGTTGATTCAAAATCAATGTGACCAATTTCAGAGCATCAGAAATATTTATTAAATTAAGTTATTTACATGAAATTTTCAATGTGGTTTCCTTTAGCTTAGTACACTTTACGTAAACGTTTAGGCCAAGCCAAAAGAGCTTTTAAGACAATTTTTTGCTGTATTTTTACAACTTCCTCTTTGGTTGCTTTTTGAAGTACTTGAAGTGTTCTTACTTTACGTCTATTTAATTGTTTTTTTTTTAAGTATACCCAAGCAGTATATCGTAAGCAGTACAGTAAGGGGATGGTGGTAGCCATTTTTTAGGAGGAAGAAAATCTAATTTTTTATCTTTCAGCCATTTTATAGCTGATTTTGCAGTGTGACTTGGTGCAGAAGCTTGGTGAAAAGCAAAATTTCCTTGAGGATAAAGCCGTTTACTTTCTTTGATCATGTGCTTCAAAACTGCATTCTGATAATATTTAGCATCAATTTTAGCCTTTGGTTCTACAACAAATGGTTTTGTTAAGCCTTGAGAGGACATTCCCATCCATACCATAACACCTGACGGCCAACTTTCCTTTTGCAAAACAGTTGCGTCTTTGCAACGCTTTTCGCGTGAAATATGTTGTATCTTCTTTTTTCCAGTATTGGATGACATATGAAACATTGCTTTATCCTAAATTATTCATGTTTTGTCTACCTTTGCATAACATTAAATACAAAGGCCAAGAACGGTTTCTTCGTTTTTCTGTGGTCTTTGCAGATATTTGATGACAGACTGCTTTATTCACTTTTTTATAGCCAATTTTCTTTATCTGATGTCAGATTGTCGATTGCGATACCTGTAGTTTCTTTGCTAAAGTCTTTGAGGCAGAGGATTTTCTACAGCGAAAAGTCCTTTCAGCTTGTTTTTTTTTTTTTTTTTTTTTTCTTTTTTTACCTTTCTTTCCTCCACACTTTTTTTTTTTTTTTTTTTTTGGAGCTCTTGATTGCCAGTCAAATTTTATTTATTTTCGAAGTTCAGATATTAATCCATTAGAAAAATGTCTTGTCTGATTTTTAAATGAGTTATTTATAACAGAAATTGAGCAACCATCCTTCAAAAGCTTTAAAGGTTCGTTTCGGGTTTGAGGATCTAATTTCTGAGCCATAATTTATTCCGACTAATAAAAATAGCTAGATTGGCAATTTAAACGTCTCATTTTTAAAATAAAATTGGTGGTAAAGAGATTAAAATTTACCATAAATAGTTACAGGCTTTTAAAAATGGTCACACTAATTTTGAATCAACCTGTATGTGTACGATAATTATTCTATTATTGACAACGCTGGTTGGAATAGTTTCCTGTAGATTATATTATAAATAAATTTGACTAAATTTTCTTGAATTTTTTTTTTTTCAAAGCTATATTAATAGAGTCAGATCTCTCTACAGTAATAGGCACTTCGTGTGCCGGTGTTCATAAAAATTAAAATATAAAATTAATGTTCAGATATAAGTATGTTCAGATATAATCATGTTAAAATATCTTAGATAATAATGACAAAACAAATAGCTATAATTATGTGCTGACCTCCATGCATCGGAGTTTTACGATTGCTTTTCAATTTTACTGTAAAAAATTAATAAATTTTTAAGTTAATTTATTTTTTATAATTTTTTATAATAATGGTTATATTAAAATGAACAAAAATAAAATAATCTACAAATGACTATTTAATTATAATTTGTGTAATTAGATTTTTAGTATTATTTCTTTCAAAGAAGATTTCTGATAAATGGAAAATTGATTAATCATTTTTTTTTCCAATAAAAAAATTTATTAACCCTTTAGCACCCACTTTCCTCATTTGAGGACAGCTAATAAAATGGCACGTATATATTTTGTGGTTTCTTGGAATGATTTTTGCTTTTTAGTGGCAATTTATAGCGTCACTCTAAATGATTCTTGAAAAATTTATGTGCCTACTATTAATTATTATTTCATAATTTGGATAGTCATTTTATGATTTTTCATTCGTCGCACATATATTTGCTTTTTGCGCAGGTATACTAACTTAAATCAAATTGAATAATAATATATATTATAATACTTTACTTTCGAGATCTTTGTCAACATATAAAAGGAAAGTAATCTGTTATCTCAATGTTTTTCTATCTCGAAGTTTTCTCGGTAGAACACTAAACGTCAATAAATAAGGATCTTTAAATTTAAAACTCTCAGAAGAATTGTTTAAGTTAATATATTTTACTGTCAGTTGTCTATATTAATTTAGAAGTGAAATAATCAGCTAATAATATTTTACAAAATTAATTCAGGCGTTAACGGGTTAAAGTGAAATTTATAACGTCCACATAATACAACACAACAAAAAATAAATTTATATAACTAAGATTTCAATAGATATATTACCATGCGGATGTACGAATATATAGCAACATATTATCCGATGCATTATCAGGAAATATATTGAGCTAAATATTGTCTAAAAGAATCAATTATATACTCTAAACGTATTGCACAAACATATGAATACTATAATACATGAGTGCCATAAACCTATGAGTCCATATATATGAGTACCATACCTCGTACGTTGCCGCTTTGTCTTGAAAACTCGTGCCTACTTTATTCGCCTGATGAAGGATCGTGTTTTCTTTCGATCCGAAACAATAGTTGCGAGTTCTTATATTTTATGGATTTTATTCAAAGTTTTGTGCCAATTACCATATAAAAATGAGTGTTTAAATAGAAAACGAAAACCTTAACGAATTTTAAATTGAAGTTTGCTATTAATTGTTCAAAAATTCCCTTGCAAAAACACCATCAATTTGGCGATCTTGGCAAGTTCTTTCTCTTCTTCAATTCAAGATATAAATCAATAATCATTAATGATGAAACAAATAAGCGAAAAACATAAAGAAAGAAACAGAAGATCTTTCAACAACCCTTTCTTAACTCCTGTCATGCATGGGTAAGACATTAAAGGGTTAGGAAGGGATTGCTGAAGGAGAGCAACACGTGACCTGAATGGTCCATATGCCATTCTGGAGAATAAAACCGAACATACCTTTACTTTCTTCTTTATGTTCTTTGATTTACTTATTATCTAGCACGCGTAAAATGTGCGCAGTTCTCTTCGAGAATTGATTTCTAATCTATTCCACAATTTAAAAATCATTAACGAAAACAATAGAAAACATCAGCACTATACTTATTCGCCATAATTATTGGATTTCGATGCATTTATGAGAGTTCTAATAATCGGGTCACTATGAAGAGCTTATATGATGCCACTTCGAATAGCATACTACCACAACGCTTCAGGACAAAAAAATAAATGAAAAGTCACGTATACAAATCATAAAAAAATATTGCGGTTATTCAGCGAAAAAAAGTTTGCTCTATTACTCTTTCTTTTCCGCCTTCTATTTCAATTGTACTATAAAACCTTTAAATTCAATATCATTCACTGTAAAAAATATGTCTTATTTGCTGACAGAAATTTTCTGTAATTACAAAAAATACGCTTTGACAACGTATTTTTTCGTAAATTTTTTCGTATTTTCTCAAATTACAGAAAATTCTTGGCAGCAAATAGGACATTTTTTTTTTACAGTGAGCTGGTAGTTAAAGAGTAAAAACTTTGTAATCGTAAGGGGACCTGGTACCTTTGACAAGGTACCACTAAAATAGATTTCACATAAAAATTTATATTTCCATAATTGAACCATATTATATTTGTTCAATGAAATATAAAAAAATCCTGTTTGCTGCCAGAAATTTTCTGTAATTCAGAAAAACACGTTCTTTCAACGTAATTTTTCCGTTGATAGAACGTATTTTTCTGAATTACAGAAAATTTCTGGCAGCAAACTGCAGCAAACAGGACTTTTTTTTGACAGTGTATATATTCAGATAAAAATTCTCATGGTTTTTGATATATTTTATACGTATTTGAAATATATAAAGCGTGTTTTCTCAGTTTGTCTTTTTTTATGAATTCGGGATCATCAAAAATGCTAAAATTTCCTCAGATATTTAAGAAAAGACTTATATATATATTTGGATGCTTAATAGAACCTACTTAATTAGGGATAGATTTTGCAATATCTTTAAAAGAAAAAATATTAAGAATAAAAATGTAACAAAAATCATGTTTTATTTTTTTTTTTCCCCTCCGCTTGAAAATTTTTATTTAGATATGCACTTTTTAAGTTTTTAATTCTTTTAAGTAGGTTCTATCAACCATCCACAAAAAACATTAAGTCTTTCCTTAAATGTCTGTAGAAGTTTTAGTATTTTGAAGATCATGAATTCAAGAAAAAAAAGGCAAACTATGAAAATGCAATTTACAGATATCAAATCTTTAAAAAATATGCCAAAAACTACGAGAATTGTTGCCCGCATTGGAAAAAAAAAATGCATTTTTGCTGCTAGAAATTCTCTGTAATTACAGAGAAATACGTTTTGTCAGCGTAATTTTTCCTTAATTTACGACTTTTTTCTCAAATTACAGAGAATTTCTGGCAGCAGAGTTGCATTTTTTGAACAGTGCGAATATATATTTTATTGACTAGACCTAATATATTTCGATTTATAAATATTAAATGGAAATATACGCTTTAATAAGCAACCTACTACAGTGGTGCCAAGTCAAAGATGCCATCACTGTAAAAAAAAATGCCCTATTTGCTGCCAGAAATTCTCTATAATTTGAGAAAATACGCGTAATTTGCGAATAAATTATATTCTCAGAACGTATTTTCTCAAATTACAGAGAATTTCTAGAAGCAAATAGGACATATTTTTTACAGTGCAGGTTCCCTTAAATTGTAAAAACGAGTAACAATTGTTTCGAACTGCAATAATTATCACTGTTAAAAAAATGCAACTTTGATGCCAGAAACTCTCTGTAATTACAGAAAAATACGTTTTGTCAACGTAATTTTTCCATAATTTACGACTTTTTTCTCAAATTACAGAGAGTTTCTGGCAGCAAAGTTACATTTTTTTTTTTTTTTTAAAACAGTGGAACTAAAAAACGAGCCATCATCTGCACATAAAATGTTCGCAAAGATTGCAGCATGAAATTAGCATTTTACTGCTTCTTTAAGCAAGGTGTGTTGCTACTTTCATGGTGCGCTCATTTACTACTTTTTTCGTTTAATGAAGTATCGTAATTAACTAATTTTACCGAATTATTGCAATCCATTTCTACTATATGTGGTGTTTGATTATGAAGTTTTTATTTTCACTATTCCACATTAATTTTTCAGTACATTTTACTGCAAGGCTAGTTATTCCTTTAAATTACGGAATATTTTCATCTTAAAATATATTTTAGTTGCCAAACAAATATATATATACTAGCAGGCAACGCCCGCTTCGCTGGTCCCTATTTTTAAATGAATCACTATAATGAATTCTCAAAATTGCATTAATTTTTATCACATGAAAAAAAAGAGAAACAAAATCTGAGTAGGAAAAATGTCGCACCGGGTTCTCACTGCCTTCGGAAAAAATTTCCAAAATGCTCTAACTCTTATTTCTATTATTTTCCCACTTCCCCCCCCCCTCCTGTCTATCCTAATAATTTTACAAATTTGAAAATATCCGCAATCGATTTGTAAGTATCAAAAACCTCTATGCACCAGTTTTGAACGATATATCTCTATTTTTATTTTTTTACCGCTCTACTCCCTCCCTTCCCGCCCTCCCAATAATTTTAAAAATTCGAAAATATCCGCAATCGATTTGTAGGTATTGGAAACCTCTATGTACCAATTTTGAATGATCCAACTCTATTTTCTTTTTTTTTTTTGCCCCTCTGCCCCCCCCCTTCCCGGCCCTCCTAATAACTTTACACTTTCGAAAAAATCCCCATTCGACTTGCAGGCCTCTAAAATCTATCTGTACCGATTTTGAACGGCCTAACTGTATTTCTATTTGTTTTTGACCATAGCCCCCCCTCCCCCCCCCTTCCCGCCCCACGTAATAATTTTAAAAATTCGAAAGTATCCGCAATCGATTTGTAAGTATCGAAAACATCTATATACCAATTTTGAACGATCTAACTCTATTTTTATTTTTTTTGCCCCCCCCTCTCCCCTCCCCTTTCCCGGCCCTCCTAATAACTTTACACTTTCGAAAATATCCCCATTCGACTTGCAGGCATCTAAAACCTAACTGTACCAATTTTGAACGGCCTAACTATATTTCTATTTGTTTTTGCCCCATAGCCCCCCCCTTGCCGCCCCCCTTCCCGCCCCTCCTAATAATTTTACAAATTCGAAAATATCCGAAATCGATTTGTAGGTATCGAAAACCTCTATATACCAATTTTGAACGATCTATCTCTCTTTTTATTTTTTGCCCCCCCACTCTCCCCCCCCCCCTGCTGCCCCACCTGGGGGCTGAATTTCTAAAATTCCAGAAATTGTTTTTTAGATATTTGCATTAGCTATATTTTAGAGCAAAAACTTCACGCATATCTATTTTTTTGTTTGAGATATATAGGATTATGCGAAATCACGTTTTTGCGCATGTGAAATCACGTTTTGCCCCCCCGCCCCCCTTGGGGACCGAATTTTGAAAATTCCAGAAATTGGTTTTTTGACATTTGTATTAGCTATATTTTAAAGCAAAAATTTTACGGATATCTGTTTTTTTGTTTGAGATATGAAGGATTTTGTGAAATCACGTTTTGCCCCCCCCCCCTCCCCCCCTTAGGGGGCGAATTTTGTAAAATCGCTTCTTAGTGAATCCCTACGTCATAGAAAGAACATTGTCACAAAATTTCATGCTTCTAGGTCCAGGGGTTCGGTCTGGGCGTTGATAGATCACCCCCTCACTCACTAACTCACTCAGGAAGTGTTCTTTTATATATATAGATATATATATACGCACACTTTCGTGGAAGATTTCAGGTCTGCTTCACCTGAGTTTTTATCGTTGTTTTCTACAAAACTCACATAATTTTGCTTAGGATTCCTTAGAAAGTCTTCTATGAAGAACATTCTACCCAGGCCTAGGACCCATAGTCAATCTGCCTGAACCCCACAACATAATGTAAACGGCAATATTTTAACATTTGGCGTTAATTTCTGTAATTTTTTTTTTTTTTTTTTTTTTTTTTTTTTTTACTTTTAAGAAATATCATTACAAATTCATTGATATTTTATTTATTAAAATTTCAATTACTTTATTGGCAAAATCCTACATTACTAAAATTTGAAGATATTTCTCTTTTAGAAAATATACATTTTAACCAACTGTAAATTTGCGTTAAACTTAAATTCAAATTGAAATGGAACGCCCAGCACAAATTGCAAAAACAAATGAATAAATAAAATAAAAATAAAAATAAATAAATAACAATTTCATATTCTTACTTTTTGAAATTTTGATACTTTTAAAGACTTTAAAAGATTGAAGGCATTAGTTGTTGTACTGTAATATCTTTATGACATCCATGTTTTTTTTTTTCGAAAACAAATTTCAGTGATAATCTATATAATATTTCTCTAACGTAGACCAGTTTCAATTATCTTTTGTCGAAACGATACGATAAGCGAGGATAAAAAAATAATATTTATACATGAACAATATTTAAGCACATGGACTTAGCTCAATGGACTAATAAGAAAAAATGGCGGCATTTGTCTGATGAGATTATTTTACGAATAAAATGTATTTTTAACAGTTGTTTCTTCAGAATCTTTGCAAGCGTCTTTTTAAACCTAGCAATATTTTAAAGATACATGCAAAAAATGAATTTTTGTGCCATAAATTGACTAAAAAAGACAATCATGAAAAATATAATCAAAATAGGAATTCTTTTATTTTATTTTATTTATTTATTTATTTTTAAACAATATTATATATATATATATATATATATATACCAAAATTAATAAAAAGTCATCGCCAACACATGACGACAAAAATTTAAAAGGCGTCGTGGGAGTCCTATATTAAAAATGTACTGCCTGTGGAAGTATGAAAATTGGGTCGTGAACCATGAATTTTATTTGGATACCTTTCTTTGAATGATTTTCGTTTCACTATTGTACAATATTAATTTGGTTTTATTAATAATTTGGCTTCTGGTAAATTAAAATTTTAATTAGGTGGTGAAATTGGTATGAGTTTCAAATTTTAAAGGTAAGAAAAGAAATAAAATGCGAATATTTCGCACGGGTTTGCTAGTTAAAAATATTATTATTTTGGTTTCGCTATTTTTTAGTAAAACAGTCCCGTGTCATGTTGTAGTTTTAGAGATTAAAACACAAATTGAAATATCGCCTGTAGTTTTCATGGAAAATTAACCCTTCATTGATTGTGAATTTAAAAAATAAATAAATAAATAAAAATAAAAAATAAATAAAAATAAAAAATAAATAAAAACCAAATTTTGAAATCGTTTTAGGAAAACTCACTCTGGTGTAAAATTGAAATTGCTTTAATAAATATTTCTGTTAATCTCTTTAAAGTGATTAAAAATTCTATGTGACTGTACTTATCTGCCTTATAGGCTTTGATGCTTGGATAAACTACTTAAGTTTAATGCAGAATGTAACCAATTCGTTTAACTGATTACTAAAAATTAATAAATAAATAAATTGATGAGTACACTATTAAAAATTTGAAATTTGGTGTCAGTTTGAACCAAAATTCGGTATTTAAGTAGCTGCAACCACCCGATGGTTTAATCTTTTACCACGATTTGGTAATTTTATGTTGAACCAAATATTGATATTATATTATTAGAAAAAAAAAAATAAAAAAAATAAATAAATCAAAATTCGACCCCGGCGGGGATTGAACTGAAAACCTTCTTGTCTCAAGTTAGACACCCTGGCACTCTGCCACGCTTTCTTGGCCGCGAATTCTCTTTTGTTAATTTTGATAAAAGGTGCTAAATTTTCTAGGGATTTATCTTGGCCCATGGGCGAGTTGTTGCACGACATTTGTACTTTACCCAACGTTTGCGACCACGCTCTTTAATTTAAGTTTGGTTTGGTTTCAATAGAAATTTTACTGCTTCATACTTTCCTTGTGAGTAGATATATGGCAGCTCCAAGTTTTGTCGCAACTTAAGTTCAATCGCAAGAAGTAGAAAACTTAAAAGTAAGGTTGAACCATATTATGGTATGGCTTATAAACTTTACTCCATACAGTGATTCAAGCTTGAACTAAAATTTTTAACAGTTTAGTAGTATTAAAGGATAATTGGTAAAAATTATTAATTTATTTTAGCAATTTTTATAACCATCGAAAAAGTTTTTCTACCATTTTAATTAATTTCATTTAACTAACTTAATAAATAGCAAACTAAAATTTTTAGTGACAACAAGAATAATTAAAGAAAATGCATAAAGTATGTCCATACTTATTCATCTTACTGGCTTTGGGTCAATTTCGTTTGTGAAGGGCTAGACAACAGACAGCTTTCTTGTCTAGTTTTAAATACTAAACATTGATTTATTTTAATGAATTTTTAGTACATCGATATATATGTATGTCTTGCTTATAAATATTACAAAATGTTTGACCTAACAAATATGATTTTCACTTAATAAGATAAAAATGTACCGTGATAGACAAAACAAAAAACAGACATGATTTCAATTACTCATCTTTATCACTTAATTGCTCTCAATTGAGAGAAATTTTGAGTTCAGAAATTTTAACTTACAAAGACAGGAATTTCATCTGATATCTAATTTTAAAAAAAAGTTCTAAACTTTAAATAAATAAACATATAAAAATTATTTAATAGCGTGACAGACATGACAAGTGTAAAACTTTAGAATTATCTTTTGTTTACTTATTTTGAAATTTAAATATTCCTTTTTAATTTATTATATAACAATTTTTTTTTTTTTTTTTTTTTTTTTTTTTTTTATGTAAAATGTTATGTTATATGATATGTTTCATATTCATATGCTTTCTATCAAGAAATCTAAAAATAATTGAGTTTATTAACACGTTGAGCGCCACGCAAATTCTTAAAATCCATTAAAATTGCATAATGATTCCTCTTGTAATAAATAAAAATTAAGCAAATTTTTAATAAATTTTCAATCATTAAATGTAATATTTTTAGTTTTATATCCTATTTAATATCCGCCACCGATGGTTGACGCGGCTTTATATCATATTTGACACTGTCAGCCACCGAGGCCTGACAGGGCGCTCAACGTTTTAATTTTTATTGGTACTGCTTTTACTTTCGAGGTAAAACTTTCGCTGAAATGTTTGAAGTATAATATGTTCTGAACACTCCTGAAGTTTCAAGAGGATTTCTTCACTACTTAGAGATATATGACAAAATGTCTAGAATCTAGAATGGCTGACATGGCGCTCAAAGTGTTATAAAGTAAAAAATGGTATTTTTGTCCACTTTCGCTTGTAATTAACTTTTGATTTTTCAAGTAATTTAAATGTTTAACTATTTGCAGGCTCTAATGCTCTAAACAGTGTTGCTAATTTTAGAGACTCTTTTATTCAACTTCCACCAGTAACTGTGAGGAGTGATATTTGATATACCTATATACGAAATAACTTTGATATTGCGAATAACCTTCGACGTAATTAGGCGACCGTTAAGTTAAAGCTTAATGGGGATACTGAATAAAAAAGTCCCTAAAATTTTCAACGCTGGCCAGAGGAGTGAAATTAAATAGGACTGGCAAAGGATTAAATTAACTTATATTGGGTAATTGTGTCTAACTAGGGAGACTTTTCCCTGTTTTGGAGTTTTGAGGTTTAGTGGAAAAAAAAAAAAAACATATATAGCATTTTATTTGATTTATGAGTGTCTAAAAATAATAAACCAATCAAAGATACGAAATCAGGGGCTAGTTGGTTCTTCTCTGAAAATTGGTAGTTTGGATGAGGTTTTATTTTATTTTATTTATTTTTTAATTCTGTTTTCACTTTCGGAAAATTCACAATAGTTAAATTTTGTTTTTGTTAAAAAAAAAAAAAAAAAAAAAAAAAAAATAATAAATAAATTTTTTATATTCTGTTTTTGAGCTTAAAACAAGAGAAATCATGTAAGTATACCTTTTCCATTTTTTTTTTTTTTTTAAATTTATAAAAAGAAATATTAAAAATTTAAAAATCAGTTTTTAGAAAGCGAGTACAACTTTAACGGATGTGAATTTTCTGAATGTAAATACCGAATATTTAAAAATACATTCAGCAACGAATAATTTTATAAAAAAAATTCCCCATAGAATGAATAATGGGATTTGGATTTCGTTGAAGATCGGTATTGTACTCTTTTAATAAAGCTCTTGTTCGATTCTGATTATTAAGTAACATCAAATATTACGTGACCACAGTACACTGGCTTATTTTCTCGAGGTATCAATTACGTTTTACAAGCTGCTTAAAATTATCTCTACTATGACAATCACTTGCGATAATGAATCATCTATACAATATTTCTTTAACGTGGACCAGTTACGATAAAATTTTGTAGAAAAGATACAATAGTGACTTATTAAAATACGCGAAGATAAAAAAAATAATACATAAGCAATATTTAAGTTCGCGGACTTAGTTCAGTGATCTAATAATAATAATAATAATAATAATAATAATAATAATAATAATAATAATAATAAAAGACGACATTTGTCTGATGAGATCATTTTATAGAAAAATCTTTTTTTTTAAGTTGCATCTATACATTCTTTGCAAGCGTCGTTTTATAAACCTAGCAATTCTATATAAACAAAATATGAACTTTAGTCATAAATTGACTGAAAAAAGTAATAATAAAAAGTATAATCACAATATATATTCTAAGTTTTTTTTTTTTTTTTTTTTTTTTTTTTTTTTAAACAAAAAATTATGTCAAAGTGAATAAATTAATATTAAATTAAAAGGAATCACCAACATGGCTACAAAAATTTAAAAGTCGCCATAAGGGTCCTATGCTAAAGTTGTACTGCTTGTGGAAGTATATGAAAACTGTGTCGTCAAACGCGAATTTTATTTTTTAATGTTTTCTTTGAATGATTCGGTAGCGTTTCATCCCACAAAAACTATTATTTAATTTGGATTCTGATGAATTAAAGCTTAATTTGGATGGTGAAATCGGTATAAGACTTATAAGTTTCAAATATTGGAGGTAAATTAAAAAAAAAAAAAAAAAAAAAAAAAAAAAAAAAAAAATTGCGAAAATTTTGCACGTGTTTGCTAATTTTATATTAATTCTAAAAAAATTTCTATAAAGCCACTTTATCCTCCAGTTTACATTTCATCATTACACAACATATCTATAATAAATATCAAACAAATATATCTCTTATAAAGGAAACTAATCTATTGCTTATTCATTTTTTCTATGAATAATTCATTGCGTTTACTTTTTCCCTTTATCGAGCAATTCAGAATTAATCTTTATTCTTGTTTTAATTGCATCAAAACAGTAGCATATGTAAATGAGTTTTCCTCTTTATGAATAGGTTGTTATAACAGATAATGAAGAGAATCTATTTGCTGATAAAATATTTGATTGAATCAAAGTTATTGAATCAAACAACATGCTTATCAAAAAGTGTATATTATCATTAAAATGTATTTATGTCATGATATTAGGAAGAAACATTTAGTACCACATTAAATTTCAGTTTTACACAAATTTTTTATTGTATAAGTGTATTTTAACTTACATTAAGTTTATTTGCTGGGGGAAAAAAATGTAATAATTTAGTCACTCGTATCTTATGCTATATTTTCTTCTGTTAATTTAATTTATTTTCCTTTTATTTATTTATTTATTTATTTATTAATATTGATAACATTGAATTAATTTTTTATTTTGAGGCTTTGATTACACAAAAACCTACCAGTGGTCGAGAGGTTCTGCTCTCGAAGCTGGAAAGTGTGAGTTTAACAGTCTCGACGGCCCAGGTCGTTCTCGTCGGCCTAGCCATTCAGAATTTTCCTTGTTTTTCTACAAAAGTCCTGTAAATACGGGCTAGAACCTCTTAGAAAGACCACCCAAAGCTTTACAGAGTAAGCTCGTTCACATAACGTTAAAAAATTTCGCAAAATCAACTCGACGTTAGCACTTCTCGTCGTGCTGTGGCTGCGGTACCCAAATAAAAGCTGTGAAAAACCCGCCCCTATATTGTACTTTCTTTAAAAATGTTATCACTTACATTTTTAATGAAAACAAGAATTAACTTTAGCCCTAAATGAACATTATAAAAGTGATTATTTATTTAAAATTATTAGCGTACATTTGACTTTAAATACAAAATATGTTAGATGTTAGCAAATAATCGCAAGTAAACAATCACTTTATTATCAGCTAACATCTAACATATTTCGTATTTAAAGACAAATGTATGCTAATCATTTCAAGTAAATAATCACATCTACAGTGTTCATTAGAGCCAGGATTAATTAGTGTAAAATGTAATTTTTTAATTCGATCTTCTAATGTTGTAAATTGTATTATAAATACAAAAAAAAAAAAAAAAAAAAAAAAAAAAAAAAATCATGCATAAGTAATTTAAGAAGAAAATGTTAGTGAACGCAATTTTCAAAACTAAAAGTTTGGTTAAAAATAAATAAATAAATAAATAAATAAAATAAAATTTTGGAAAAGGAATCGAATGACTTTATCATTAATACAAATGACTTTATCATTATTTCTTTTATTAAAACATGCATTATATTACGTCATATTGGAAGTTATGGTAAATCGGGACGACACCGCCATTTGTTGAAGAACAGGCACAAAAAGTTGGTAGGCACCAACTTATGTCTAGATGTAACTAAATATAACTTTTTGTAATATTCTGCGTATTAGTCCCCGAGATTGAGTTGGCAGAAAGTTCTGTCGCACACACACAAGCAGACAGTCTTTTTTTCTTTCTTTCTTTCTTTTTCTTTTTTTTAAGGATAACATGAAACTTAATATATATATATATATGTTTTAAGGAAATCTTAGAACGTGTAAATCGTAATGTCGAAAATTTTTATGAATTCAATGCTTTCTGCTATTTTTATATAGAAGAAAGTAAAAAGTACAATTGAACATTTCTCCCTCCATCCGACGGCATCTCTGTACATGAAAAAAGGTGGGGCACGATCACCTTTCTGTAATAGTATTGTTATGAGGTCGCCACGCGAACCGGCTCTAGTGTTGATAATCCGATTTCATAAGGATTACAAGATGTCCGATTTCCCTGTTATTACTCATCACCCCTCCCATTTAGATAGCTTATCGATAGGGGGGACGTATAACCATGTGATGAACAATTTTCACACATGAATGGAAACGTTTTTTTTTTTTTTTTTTTTTGTAGAGATTTAGTTGGGGGAAAAAAAATCAAAGGGGAAAAAGAAGGAAAAATATATGAAATGTAATAAATATGTTTTTTATTATATTTAGTTTAATTACTTATCATTATTATTATTATTTTCTGGAGATAAAGCTATTCTGATACAAATTTTTACAACTCATTTCAACAATGTTGAAAAGACTGTACGGCTTCTGTTTCTCTGTTCGTTTTCCAATTTCTTGAACCTCATATGAGATATTCAAGTTCACTTCAGTGGTTTTTGTAAAAGGACATTCGAATGGCTTGTTTATGAAGTACTTGCCTCCTGATGAGTTAATACTTCTACTTTTAAGCATTTTTTATTCCAAATATTATTATTCTGATTTCCTTTAATTACTTTCTCCGCCATTATGTTTACTGGTCCCTTTATATATATATATATATATATATATATATATACCGCCTCCATCTAGAAAGAATAAGTAGTTATTTTCTAAATCCCTAAACTAGAAATATAGATTTACGAGCTATTCGTATAAGGTGAACAAATAACCTGTATAGACGAAATGATCGAGAATTTCTAGTCTACGGTTTTCCAGACGGTGAAACAATAATATGAATATTACGGAGATGAAGAACCTTAGTACTGCGAGAAATTCTAGGTTGGTTTCCTAGAATCGGGTCATAAGCTAAGATTATACTTACTAAAGTTCGCAATTGAGTTCGCAATTATTTTCAGAGAATTTTAAATAAGTCTGACACCCCGATAATATAGGAATACGATCTAGAATTCTAATAAAGGCTTTTAGAAATCACTAGTAAAGGGAACTAGAATTGATGAAGATGACAAGGAACTATATTTACTATAGCAAAGAAAACTAGAATTGATGAAGATGACATGGAACTATATTTACTATAGCAAAGGAAACTAGCATTGATGAAGATGACATGGAACTATATTTACTAGAGACATAATTTATTTTAAATATCAGTCACAGTTTTATTTATTTATTTATTTTTTAAACAAAATATCTTTTTATTACAATTTGTTCATTATTTTTTTTATTCCTTCTTCATTTTACAGGATAAGTTATTTATTATATAAAAATTTTGTTATTTTATTCATATAACAAGATGTAACAAATGGACAAAAGATATTAGTTTAGGTAAATTTTATTTACTTAATACTTGTATTCAGAGCTTATTTCTTTATTTCTTTTTAAGATTTTGAGATATTTTGACATGCAACATTTTTGAATCAGTGATTTCGAACAGTAGGTGGAGTAACATTCAGTATGAAGTTTTGGATAAAATGTTTTGCATTTTAATGTTTCATTCTTCTAAATTATTAAAATAAATATCATATTCTAAGAGAGCGGAGAAAATTTAGTTGAATGACACATCACATATGGAAAGTGACTTTTTTGTAAAAGTAAAAATTATGTTCTATTGTTAAGGCGAGTGTATGCACGAAAGTTATGCTTTATTATCAACAAAATTGTGAAAGCATGAATTTCCGGTTAAATTTCAAAAGAGTATTTAAAATGATTTCTGTAAGTTTAAGAATTTTAAACATTTATTTTCCTGTATAATGTGATTTATTTTCCCGTGAACTCACGCTATGCTATAGATAATATACCATCTGAATCTAAAAGTTGCACATGATTGAAAATAAAAAGGATCCCGGAAGCCATTATTCGTATTTCATAAAATTTGAACATTTTTCTAATAGTTTACCATGCAGATATTTTTTAATCTTTCGCTAATTTTTTACATTAATAGTTTCTAAATTCTGTCAAAGAAAGGAAAAAATTCTGTTTTTATCTTTTTTTTTTTTTTTTTTTTTTCATTTTTTACATTAAATGAAAGAGAAAATATTTTTTTGTTTATGCTAATTTTATTTACAATAAAATACAATATATAAAACCCGAATTATTGTTATCATTCGTATTTTAAAAATAAAAGAGGAAATTTCGCATTCATTGCATTTCTACAATAAATAGCATTATATTCATAAACACCTGCAATATATTTTTCTGGAGATATAATATAATTAAACGTGTCCTGGCCGAAACATAATTCGTCTATGATTAGTGTTATAGATTGCAAATTATTTATATTAAAAAATATGTCTATTATTTTAAATATTTTATTCAAAAATAAAGTAAATATAATAGAGAAATTATTTTTTTAGCGCAGTGTGAATACACTATAAAAAAAAAAAAACGTGTGGCACTCGGGACTGCCGCGGTAAAGCTATTGCATAGCATTTTTTATCAACTTATGCAATTATAATTATTTATTTATTTTATTTATGCAGTATTTTTTTTTTTTTTTTGATATTAATTCAAGTTCCGGGGGAGGGGACTCATGTCAAAGTTGTGCCTTGAGGGCACTCATGTCAAAGTTGTGCCTTGTGGGGGGGACTCATGCCAAAGTTGTGCCTTGGGGGGACTGATGTCAAAGTTGTGCCTTGGGAGGACTCATGTCAAAGTTGTGCCTTTTGGGGGACTCATGTCAAAGTTGTGCCTTGGGGGGGACTCATGTCAAAGGGTTGCCTTGGGGGGACTCATGTCAAAGTTGTACCTTGGGGGGGGGGGACTCATGTCAAAGTTGTGCCTTGGGGGGACTCATGTCAAAGTTGGGCCTGGGGGGGGGACTCATGTCAATGTTGTGCCTTCGGGGGGACTGATGTCAAAGTTGTGCCTTGGGAAGACTCATGTCAAAGTTGTGCCTTTTGGGGGACTCATGTCAAAGTTGTGCCTTGGGGAGGGAACATGTCATAGTTGTGCCTCTCATGTTAAAGTTGTGCCTTGGGGGGGATTTTAATAAATGCACTTTGTTTATTCATATTTAAAACACTTTATACATAAATTTTACGCGTACAGCTATTCACTGTTGTACATAGATGATAGATACCTATACACCTATATAATTTCTCACAAACAGCTGCTTACGTATTCGTCCGATTTCGGAGCAGCTCGTCTGGATCCGTGCGAGCTTCGTACAGTCGTACCATATACATACACACGTTAAGGTTCAACTAGTCGCGGGCTCGAACTCATTCGTGGACGCGGCCAAAAAGCACGCTGTCTCACTAGCATTGTGTCTAAAAGAGATAGAATCAGTTATGAACAGTTAGCAGCTAGTCTACACGCATACGTCTAGTCGCACGCACAGAAACACCGTGCCGAAGTCTGCCGAACTGTGTTAGGTTTATTTTCGTTACGGAATTTCTTGATTCGGTCGCCGCGCTCAAAGCCCGCGATAAAAGCTATGCAATAGCTTAAAATATATATATATATATATATATATTATAGTTTTAAAAAATTAAAGAACACGCTTTTATAGAAATGTGAACTAAAAAGCACAAAATATCTATCTTAGTATTAAGATTCAGGGTAAGAGAAAATCGTGTGAGTGATACACCGTAATATTTACATACATTTAAATCTTTAATTAAAATAACTTAGAATTAACAAAAACCATTTTTAAAAAATTTCCCCTGACGGGGATCGAACACTGGACCTTTAGGTTCGTAGCGCGGCGCCTTACCTCTACGCCATATCGTTCACGAAGGGGAAGTATTTTTTTTAACCGACTTCAAAAAATTGTATGAAATGAAACTAAATTGCGCCAAAAAGTATAAAATAATTTCCTTCGCCAAACAACCTATAACACTACAATTAATCATAACTTTTGAAGTCGGCGCAAAATTAAA
This sequence comes from Salticus scenicus, assembly GCA_963930645.1. Taxonomy (NCBI): domain Eukaryota; kingdom Metazoa; phylum Arthropoda; class Arachnida; order Araneae; family Salticidae; genus Salticus; species Salticus scenicus. The sequence continues at coordinate 137,548,596 of OZ005659.1, read as the reverse complement.
TAAAAATTGATACCTTTATTCAATACAAAAATCGAATCCTATTCAAACTACACATCTCACATTGTCACCTGCAAAACGCAGCCGAAAACTATTTTGATTCAAGAAAACAAATAAGATTTTGTAAGCAGCAAAAGTTGGCGAAGATGCTGGTATCTGACGTCCTTGGTGAAAGAAAAATCGCAAAATTATCTGGCAAACATATTTAATTTCTTTGGGATATCATGATTAATTTGATAAGAGATTTGATTAAGAGAGTAATCAAGAATATGAAACAATACTTCGTACAAAATGTATTATGAAAATATACATCTTGCGTGTATATTTTTGCAATACGTTTTCAACGCCAAATCCAAAAGCCACCAAGGATGATAGTTATCAAAGTTATACCAAATTTGCAAAGAAAACTCTAACTTCGTAGAAACATAAATTCTGCATTGTGAAAAATGTCCACTGTTCTGTGTAGATGCTACCAATGGACCAATTGTATACAGTGAATACAATAATAAAGGAAACATGAAAATGGATCATTCGAGACGACAGCATTTGTTGCTACCGATCTAAAAACAAACCTTTAAAAACTAATTAAATTTTATTTAATTTTGCGCCGACTTCAAAAGTTATGATTAATTGTAGTGTTATAGGTTGTTTGGCGAAGGAAATTATTTTATACTTTTTGGCGCAATTTAGTTTCATTTCATACAATTTTTTTTTAATAGTAGTTGCTTTTTGGAGTCGGTTCTATTTTTTAACCGACTTCAAAAAAAGAAGGAAGGTTCTCAATTCAAACCGTATGTTTTTTTTATGTTTGTTAGCTCCTAACTTCTGAACGGATGCTCCGATTTTGATACTTTTTGTTTTTTTGAAAAGGTCTTGGTCTGCAATAGGTCCCATTGTAATATCTTCACGATCTAAAGAAAATACAGGGTGCCCAAAAAAACCAGTCCCAACTCTTTTAACTGCTAAACGGCTGCAGGTCTAGTAATAAAAATGGTATGTAAGTGTAGTAAAGTGGCCCTGCAGTACAAGGTTAAACCGCTTGCTGCGCCACCTGGTGGAAAATAGTGGAGTTAGTGTTCCTATCTCGAAACGGTTCTAGAGAAAAAAAGTGAAATAGAAAGTTGAAGATTATCATCGATTTAGTACAAAAAGACAGTTTAGGCATTCATGCTAGCGTTTCTATCTCGGAAACGGTTCAAGACAGGCGAAAAAAGTGAATTATAAAATTGCAGAGCATCATCGATTTAGTACGAAAAGATAGTTTTGACATTAATGCTAAAAATACAAGGCTAAAAACGTGCCTTTTTTGTTCGCAATTTCTTACACTATTCACACTTGAGCTACATTGCTCACGTTGTAGCGTAGCTGGTGAGACATACGCTATATAGTTCAAAATACGTTTACTTGATACTTTTTGCTTTGTTGTAGAGATCTTGGTCTGAAGTAGGTCCCATTATAACATCTTTACAATCTAAAGAAAATAAAGCGCCATCTGGTGAAAAACAGCGGCATTAGCGCTCCTATTTCAAAAACGGTTCAAGATGGGAGAAAAGTTAATTACGAAGTTGTAGAGTATCGAAAAGACAGTTTTTATACATTATTGCTAAAAATAGAACGCTTAAAACGTGCAATTGTTCGCAATTTCCTACACTGTGCACACTTAAACTACGTTGCACGCTTTACAGCGTAGCGGATGACACGTATACTCTATGGTACAAAGTACTGTTACTGTAAGCGGTCACATCGATTAGCGCAAAGTCGTTTTCAACCAACTTCAGAAAGGAGGGTGTTCTTAATTCTTGCTATGTGTTTTTGCTGGTGTTTGTAAGCTTATAACTTCGTAAGAAATGCTCTAATTAACTGACTTCAAAAAGGAGGAGGTTCTCAATTCAAAGCGTATGTTTTTGTTTTTGTTTTTGTTTTTGTTTGTTAGCTCATAACTTCTGAACGGATAATCCGATTTTGATAATTTTTGTTTTATTGTAAAGGACTTGGTCTGAAATAGGTCCCATTGTAAGATCTTTAAGATCAAAAGAAAATACAGTGGGCCTGAAAAAGTCAGTCCCGACTCTTTTAACTGCTGAACAGCTGCAGCTATAGTCATAAAAGTGGTATGTAGGTACAGTAAAGTGGAGATGTGCTACGCGATTCAACCGCCTAAAGCGCCACCTGGTGGAAAAGAGTGGAGTTAGCGATCCTATCTCGGAAACGTTTCAAGACAGGTGAAAAAAGTGAATTATAAAATTGCAGAGCATCATCGATGTAGTACGCAAAGATAGTTTAGACATTAATGCTAAAAACAGAACGCTTAAAACGTGCATTTGTTTGTTCACAATTTCCTATTTTGTGCACACTTGAAAAACATTGCATATGTTGTAGCGTAGCCTAACAGAATTTTCGGTTACGAATACAGCGTATCCTTTCTTTACATTTCTAAAGACTTTTTAATTTAACGTATGTTCGTTCAATAGATAGTTTTTTAGTCATATCCAATAAAGGCAAGAAAAGTGACACAATTTAAAAATGCAGCATTTGAGAAAAATAAACTTAAAAATAACTTGACTAGAATAAAACTGGGACAACTGTCTCTCGAGTGGATAACTTTCTAGATGGAGATGTAACTTTTTTGTTCACATTGGGTGTATTTAATGTATTTTTCAGTGACATAAACCATTTTTTGAGTAATGTCACTTTTCTTGGAAGTTGTGATTTGTGAAACTTCCTTCGAACGTCTTCTGATGTTCTGCTATATGAATAAGTTTTCACTGAAAAGAGAAAAATAAAATCTTTTTGTAAAAAAAATAGAACCGACTCCAAAAAGCAACTACTATTCAAACAACTAAAAAAATAAAATAAAATAAAAAATAAATGGTATGAAATAAAACTGTAAATTGCGCCTAAAAGTATAAAATAATTTTCTTCGCCAAACAACCTATAACACTACAATTAATCATAACTTTTGAAGTCGGCGCAAAATTAAATAAAAATTGTTACCTTTATTCAATACAAAAATCAAATCCTATTCAAAATACACGTCTCACATTGTTACCTGCAAAACGCAGCCGAAAACTACTTTGATTCAAGAAAACAAATAAGATTTCGTAAGCAGCAAAAATTGGCGAAGATGCTGGTATCTGACGTCCTTGGTGAACGAAAAATCGCAAAATTATCTGGCAAACATATTTAATTTCTTTGGGATATCATGATTATTTTAATAAGGTATATTAAGAGAGTAATCAAGAATATGAAACAACACATCGTACAATATATATTATGAAAATATACATCTTGCGTGTATATTTTTGCCTTACGTTTTTATCGCCAAATTCAAAGGCCATCAAGGATGATCTAACTTCGTAGAAATATAAATACCGCATTGTGAAGATGTTCACTGTTTTATGTAGATGCTACTAATGGACCAATTGTATACAGTGATAAAATAATAAAGGAAACATGAAAATGGATCATTCGAGACAACAGCATTTGTTGCTACCAATCTAAAGACAAACCTTTAAAAACTAATTAAATTTTATTTAATTTTGCGCCGACTTCAAAAGTTATGATTAATTGTAGTGTTATAGGTTGTTTGGCGAAGAAAATTATTTTATACTTTTAGGCGCAATTTACAGTTTCATTTCATACCATTTATTTTTTATTTTATTTTATTTTTTTAGTTGTTTGAATAGTAGTTGCTTTTTGGAGTCGGTTCTATTTTTTTTACAAAAAGATTTTATTTACAAAAAGATTTTATTTCACAATATAATTTTTTTGTTTGCTCCCAGAGAAGTTACAAACAAACAAACAAACAAACAAACATACAAACATACATACATACATACATACATACATACAGGTGAAGCTAATAAAAGCGTGTTAAAAAATACTGCATTTGTGATAATAATAAAATGTATGTATATAGAGTACTCACTCATTTTCTTTCACTATTTTTTCATCACTTTCTTCATTAATAAATGCACTTTGTTTATTCATATTAAAAACACTTTATACACAAATAAATGCACTTTGTTTATTCATATTAAAGACACTTTATACACAAATTGTACGCGTACAGCTATTCACTGTTACACATAAATGATAGATACCTATACACCTATATACTTTCTCACAAACAGCTGCTTACGTATTCGTCCGATTTCGGAGCAGCTCGTCTCGATTCGTGCGAGCTTCGTACAGCCGAAGTCTACCGAAGTCTGTTAGGTTTTTTTTTTCGTTACGGAATTTTCTGATTCGGTCGCCGCGCTCAAAGCCCGCGATAAAAGCTATACAATAGCTTAACAAAGCTTCAGTATTATACCAATAATAAATTAATAAAAATATTCTATACTGGTGTCAGTATATTTACGGTAAAAAGTATAGTGCAATTAAGTTTGATATACGTTTATTATTGAAAACATAATAAAATAAAAAATCTTTACACGCACATTCACACAAAGAAAAGTTTCCAATTAAACTGAGACGACATATTCAATAGCCCTATTTATTTATTGATTTTTTAATAATGTTTTAGAGGATAACGATACTTTTATATGGCCATAATTAAGAAAGAAAATTGAACCCAATACTTAAAAGAAAATTTTTGAAAGACGAAGATCAATCCTAACGATTTGACCAGTAAGTTATGGCGACTAGATATCCTCACTTTTTTTTTTTTTTTCCTTTTTTAAGAACAACCTCTATTCAAAAAAAAATTTCATTGTTTTGAGGAATTGTAGAAAGGAAAACATTTATCTTAATTATTATCCTTTTGGTCATCAGTTACTCAGAATAATAATAATAATAATAATGAAAAAAAAAAAAAATAAAATAAAAAAATAAATGGGTGAGTGTAATAATTTTTAATGCAATTCTGTTAAGGTACTCTAATCTGGTAACAAGTATACTGTCGATTAGTAAATTAAATATTCGAAGAAGCATCAAATATAAGTAAAATAAATTTGAAAAAGTCTGGAAAGATTAAAAAATTAAAAAAAAAAAAAAAAAAAAAATTGAACTACATTTACTGGCGATCAAAGTTAGGCCTTTTCAAATGAATTTTTTCGAAAAAATTTCGAAAGGAACTTTTAAATTTTTGTTTCGTTCGCATAAGGCTGAGGTCCTACCAAAGCAGGGTATTCAAGGCGTGTGAATACTATCTTTAATGAACTTATTGCGTGCGAAAGAATGGGAGAAATTTCACTTTAATTGCTTTGAATGTGGTAGGGGATGGTATCAGCAAACGTATTTTAAAATACAACAGGATTACCAGAATTATAGGATCATGGATTACTAACTTACTCAAATAACAGTAGATTAATACAGGAGCTGAATTTATTAAGGATACCATGTACATTTATCCAATACATATTTCCGATGCTGTAATTAAGATTGCAGAATCTGAAAAAAAAAAATAAGATTTAGGAAAATGTATCATAAATCATTTACAGTTATTATTTAAAGAACGTTTACGTAATAAGTGTTGGTATTAATATTTATGTGAAAGAATTTTCAGTTTACTTTTGAGTGCATATGATAACCAAGCTGTCAGCAATTCTATGGAATATGAAGGGTTTTTTTTAAAATTTCATCCTGTATGAATTTTTCAAATAAGTATGGCATATGATATCATAGTCATCATTTAATCCATGCATCTACAGCATGGATTAGGCTATCAGCCTGTTACGGTCCCATTGATCAATCCACCAGAGCATAGATCTGCCCCGGTCTCGGTAGCCTCTAGGTTTGTATTGCATCAGTTTTTTTGGTAGTCGGTCTTTGCTCATTCGCTCCACGTGGTCTTTCCATTTATCTTGATATACTATAACTTTTTGGTTGATGTTGTATATTTTTAAATTGTAGCGTATGGAATCATTATTTAGTCGGTACATTCTTGTACATTTCTTTACAGCCCTCGAAAACTTCAATTTCCGACTTATCATTCATAGTATGAATGATAAGTCGGTTGTAACCTATGAACTGAAGAGTGTTTGAATTGTGGTTGAAAAAGGTTATTAGTGGGCTTTCAGTAAGTTTGTTCTCAAACATTTATCATGATTAAGTTACTCATCGAGAGCTAATTAAATGAACGGGCATTTACACTGTTAAAAATCTGAGCAGAAAACTACTGGTAATGTATTATCTTAAGTCTTATGTAAAATTACAGAGAAAAATAAATGGAAATGTTCAAAAATCGATTTTGTATATGCATTTTAATCACTAATATTAATTTAATTATTATTTATTGGCGAGAATATACTTGTGACTTAGAATGCTTTTTCTAAATTAGAAATATTCATTTTTAATTTTTTATTGATAAAATAAATAATAAAAATAGCCAAAAATACAGAATAAAAATTGAGAATCTGATTTATTTACTTTTAACTAAGATTTAACTGAAAATTTACAGAGACTGGTTAACCATTTCAGTAAATTTATAGAAATTTTTTACAGTGTAGGTTTGTGATTAAGAAGGATATAAATGATTAAAATGAACACAGTTTTATCAACAAATGAATAAACAAGAAAAACTATTCCTACTAGTTGAGAATGCTACGGTTATTTTTAGTCTGTGTTTGTTATTTTCATTTTCAATTATACATCCCGTTTCACCCCTTACTCCATACTTTCATATAGAGACAAACCTAGGTGTCCACCCATTCAATTAACTCTCGATAAACAACTTTGATAAATGTTTCAGAACAAACTGACTGAAAGCACAACAATGAAACTTCTTCAGCGACAATGCAAACACTCTTCAGCTCGTCTTCTGCATCTGGCACATCATCGGTCCACCCTGTGTAAAGTGGCTAGTCAACGAGTCCTAATGAATCAGTTAGCTGCAAATTAGCCACTTCCTGCTTCCAATTCCCACATTTCGATTCGGAGGACTGACCCGACTCTTTGGCAAAAACCGATCACTGATTCGGCTCACGTCGCATTCGATTCCGAGCACCTAATCATACGTTGGGGCTCTGCAACACAATGCGAGGCCATTGTTTGTTATTAGCCCTCCAATACTAGTTACAAAGACTAGCGCAGATGAAAAATTTTCATATGTGGATTTTAATACCTCCGAGAAAAACAGGAAATCGTTGCTGTTCAAATGATATTTAATAGGAGGGGCGAGGTCAGTCATTAAGAAATATGAATTAATGTAGAAAAAGTGATTTAGGGTTTTATTATTATTATTATTAATTACCGATAGATATTTCTCCCCAAGACCAGAGATGCCAAGTTATTACGGATTTTCCGTAATCTTAATACCGGAAATTTTTTAATGTATTCTTTTCTAATAATTATCTGCAATTTAATAGAACAAGTTTTACTTTTTCTTTATTGTGCTATGAAATTGATTTTTCGTTAGTAGTAACTTGACATTCTGAAAAAACTACAGACTAGCTTGAAAAGTAGTTTGATTGGTGATGAAGCAAATGAAGTAGGACAGACGTTTTTAACTCACATATCTGAAGCGTTATAACTTTACGCGTTCTTGTGCAGAATTACAACTTCTCAATCTTCGAAAAGTTTAAAGTTAAATTATTTGTACAGCTTAAGCTTTTTTTAATTAAATTTTGAATCACAGAGGCTTACAGGCTCTAAAAAAATTTAAATTTGTGTGAAACCTTTTGAAAAATCAACGTAGAACCTGTTTCTATTCAAACGTCCTTTTAATAAACTGCTGAAGCTTCAATAGAAAGTTTGGAAATAATTAAACAAACAATGTCTTTCTTTCCAAAGATCCATATTTATAGCTTTTTCAATAAATAACCAAGCATTTTATGTGTTAAAATAAACACACACACACACACACACGTATGTATAGTGTAATGTCTGTTTTCATTTTTCATTGTAATTCTTAATTAAATATTTCATTTCTTCATACATATATTTATATTATTGCGTACTTTATTTAATTATTTTTGTCATAAATAAATACATAAAAGGAGAAAATTTAAATACTTTAAATGATTTTAAGCTTGGTACAATTCATTAAACCATACTGCGATTTTCTAAACAAAATCTACCAAAGAATGTAAAAATACATTAAATATTGATGAAAATTTATTTGATCAATAACTAATAACAGAAAGTAAAACGTAGATAAAATTAGTCATATTTTCAAATTATGTGCGGTGCAATTTCCATATAATAGAGTTCTATCACCAATTTCTTTTTAACTAGTACTTTTTTAGAGTAGTACAAATATTTCACATCTTTATGAAAAATTAAATTTAATTAATATTTTTCATATTATATATCGATTTTTTTTAATACTTATCTAACTTTATTTAACAATACATATTAGCCACTGTTTATTAAAAATACTCCCACATTTAATATTAAAATATTTTATAAACTAGTTATAATTTAATTTCAACTAAGATAAAAGGTTTTGCTTTATTTATTTATTTTTTTAATCTAAAGTTTATTGTTTCATAATAAAGAGGTGTGGTGATTACATTGCGATTTGATAAAGGAGTATCTTTTATCTACCGGTTTAATTAAGTTTAATTATTCATGTAGAGAGAAGTGGTCAGTTTTAGCAGGCGATAAATGAAACGTGACTGTGGCTTTGTTTTTGTATAGCTATGTTTTTATAAGATTGAGGTTTGTAAGAATAAAATGTTGGAAACAAAAACTAATTACGGTTATTTTATTTTATTTTACTTTTTAAGACATGTTATGTAATTATGTTTCAATAAACTATGCTTACATAATCATGCATGTACAATAAATTTAACATGTTCTTTTTTAAATGTTAGCCGGTCGTGGAGTTGTCTTTGGAAAATGAAAAATTATATGATTTAAAAGCTTTATAACTGAAAACCTTTTTCGTATTATAATGAAATGAGGATAAAATAGCTATAAATGTATTGAAGAATTATTATTATTATATTTTAGTTTTAGCTTAGAATAAAAGTAATAATAACTTCAAATATTTAAGAAGGATGTTCAGTTAACAGTAGACGTCTTACCTGCAATGCTAAACCTATATGCATACTTTTACGTTCTTTTTACTTATAATCAAACAGTATTTATGCGTATCATTGTTTCATAAAATTCAAAAACTTTTAAAGTGAAATCAGTAAATACACTAACAATATAAAAATGCACTTTATTAAAAAAAAAAAAAAAAAAAAAAAAAAAAAAAACAAGGAATACAAGACAAACGTTTCGGCTGAAAATTAGCCCTCTTCAGTGTCTGTTCATCAAATACATAACAATTAAAATCTAACAGTATACATCTAATGTTTTACTGCTGACACCAGTTCTTGGTTTTTCACTTATACCACTTACCCCAGGAATTTTGCAAGTGTAACTAGGATATTATATATACCTGTACCAAGCAATTCAACTGTATTATTCATACATATTTTACTTTGATTTTTCAGTTTTGTTTTTTAATTTTCAATGAAACTTATTATCTTGAATATTTTAGAGGTTTTGTTGGACTTTTAAAACGTTTAAGATGTGAATTGGTAGCAACAACTTTGTAACGAGTTGAGATATTTAAAAAAATTCAAATAAACCCAGTTTCCTGAAAGTTTTCGCTATATGTTAACTTGAATAAAATATTCTTAATTGTATTTTATATGGTTTTGCTAGACTTAGGGATTTGTTTTGTTCAGTAATCACCAATAATTTTCAGAAGTGATATTTGATATACATAATAGGCGATCAAGTGATAAAGCAACCATAACAATTAAAATTTAGTAGTGGATATTGAACAAAAAAATCTCCAAATCTGGCAACACTGCAGCAGGCTGAGGTTGCACTTCTGACGAACCATGGGGCCGTGAAATCACGAAACCCGCAATTTATATATATATATATATATATATTTTTTTTCTTTTCTTTTAAAGTGGTACATAATTAAATTATAAAAATTCTCACATTTTTTCAAAGACAAATAGCTCCACTTTTATGCCTAAAAATTTTCAAAACTGTAAGTATAATAGCAACTGAGCGGAATGAGGCCCAAAGTCGAACTATGTCAAAGCATTATCACACTTACCCCACTTTACCCATACGAAAAGTAGTCAGAATATGTTTTTAAACTGTGTACAATTGATATAGTTGTTTTTGAGAAAAACTTATAATTTTATTTTTTAATAAGTACAATATCTCTAGTTATTCTTTCATCATGCCTTTGATTGTAAAACAAGCGCAGATTTTTTCTTTTCTCGTTTTTACTTTAAAAAAGGAAATAATAATTTTATTTTATTTAAGTTTCTTTGCGAAAAATCTTTGGTTACGAAATAAATAAGAGTTAAACTAAGTGCCATTAGAATTTAAACTAGAAAATCTTTTATCCTAAAACTGACGTTGAAAAAAAAAAAAAAAAAAAAAAAATCTGAAAAGAGTTCTAATAAATAAAATTAAATTTAGCTAAGAATTAAATTATTTTTTTTAATTTTAATGCACATTCTTTGGAATACTATCTTCTTTTAAAGCCTTCCATTTCATAGAATTCGAAAAAAACCACGGAGACAAATTTTGCTTTAATATACATGCTTCTATTTGAAGATTAAGTTACATTATTAACAACTAATGCAAAAATGAGTACATTAATTCATTAAATTCAATATTCTATACCCATTTAGCGAATCATTATATAAATAAATTCACTTTTGGAATTATTATTATTTTTTTTTTCCGTTGCACGCTAGATGGTGAATTCATTCACACGTTCGTTGACTGCATGTCAATGATGATCGATAATAATAATCACCATGATGATAGCTGCAACAGGAGGTTCGAATAACTATGCTTTAAAAAATTATAATGCTGTCGAGATCCGATGAAAAATTACTTTCAAAATATTCGTTATAAGTGGATTCTTATCACGTTCTGTGTATAGCAAACTAATCGTGAGGATTTTTGAAACAATGTGTATAAATACTGTTTTGTTACAGAGATAACCGTTTCTTTACTAAGTTTATATTACTTAAAAAAACCACATAACTGCGAACTTTCGGAAGATTAAGTAGAAAAATAATTCTAGCGCTCCCTCTCTACTTTCTCTTCTGTACATTTGTAGGGATTAATTACTGTAATCAATTAATTACTGTAACTAATTAATTATTGTAATCATGCTCTATTCTACCTAAAAAATAATTTTATGCATTTCAGTAGTGTATATTAATTTCCTTATGTTATGTGCAGTATAGAAATATGTGCAGTATATGCCTTTAAAAATGCTCTTATTATGACTATAATGCATCGAAAATATTTTTTGATTTCTTGTATGCAAACCAGCTTATACTATATTCATATCATTTTCAATAAAGCACATGTTTTGTTAATTTTAATAACACATAAAAGGTATCAGTTTCAAAGCATTCTAAAAATATATAGGAAAATCAGAGAGAAGACTGACGGACAGACAGAGGACGAAATAAGTCGAAAACACGAAATACGAAAACACGTAGCACAACTGAAATGCACTTCAATTAATTTCCTATTATATCCCCTAAAGTATCAGAACATTTTTGTGTGGCCCTGTAAAAATGCTAATCGTTCCATATTATATACAAAACATTATTTTTTACATATAAATAAGATAGGTTATTTTTTTTTTTATACTTTCTGTCGTACAAAGTTAATAAAATATGAATTATAGAAATACCTTTCATAGAACGTAACGTATTGGTTGGTTGGTTGGGTTTTACGTCGTACTAGTGCTGCGCAGATGGGCAAATCGTAACGTATTGGAATTCTCTTGGTTAATCCTGTACGCAAATCAGTCGTGCTATTTATACTGTTTTTATAGGGGAACATGTCTTTATGAATTTGAATAACATATATCAGTCTCAATTCAGTGTAAACATTTTACGGAAGTTACATTGGGGATAGATGTGGACAGTACGGATAAAAAGATGGACAACTAGACAGATAGACAGTCAATCGTACAGATCGACAATCCTAAGTTATAAACATTGTTCAAGTTTGTTCAAAAGTATGGAAATGAAATTGTAAAATATTAACCAGCAGCAACATGCAAATAAGTGATATGGACATTTCATTCCAGGTTCAAGAACGAGTTGGCGTTAGAACTTTGAATCTATCATCTTTACTTATCTCCTACTTTTAAAGCTTGATATAACCATTACAGTTGTGAACAACAATCGAATTCAGAACAATGATGAGTACAGTCATAAAACTTAGAACGGTTTATTGTTTTCGACACCTCTACTGATCACATTCGATTGCTACGCAGAAACGTAGAATTATAAAACGGAACGAATGCAAATGATTTATTTTCAGTGATAATAAAAAGACAGGAAACAATTTTAGAACTGTTTTAGCGCAGTATAGATAATTTGAGGATGTGTTTGTTTAAATGATTTACATATCATCAACATTCAAGGGATGGTTGGTCAAGGCGTTTTAAAGGCGTGCAAAATTTGATAATTATCTGGAACATCATCAGATATTATATACCTAAAAGGGTTATTTTTAGTAGGTAAATTAACTTCTATCTTACTAATAAATCAGTTTTTGGGAGTTTTAGCCAGTGTTGTTCTTTTCACCTTTTGTTTACGCTGTTTGGCAGGAACAGTAGAATGGATGTCAACGTAATAGAGTTTGACAAAGATGGATTTAGAACTTCTGTCAATAGTGAAAATTAGTTAATTGCATTTTAAGTTGGTGAAGAAGTTAAGGCCATTTGCCCAAGCGTGAGAGCTATAGGCATTTATGAAATGTCCTCCGCGGGTGAGAGTGGGGGGTCTTTTCAATGGGTACTACCCTTATTCACTCGAGTTTCGGAGAAAACTGCGTAAAATTTCGATCTGATAGACAAATGAGCGAGATTTTAAGTTTTGAATCAGGAAGCTTAAGTCTACAGTCGGTAACAAAGTGTCCGAACACTAGCAAAATTTCCTATATATAAAAAAAAGTACACTTAATACTGTTTTGTTAAATAAATCCATGTCGATTCCTGTTCTTAGACAGTCTAGGTAAAGGATTCGACAAGGATTTATTTAGCAAAACTGTATTAAGTGTACTGTTTTTTTATATAGGAATTTTTGCTAGTGTTCGGACACTTTTGTTACCGACTGTACTAGCCCAGACAGCAGAACTTTTCGGCCGGCGAAGGTGCAGCATTTTAAAAGAAACAGCGTATAACGAAAATTGGTTCATTTTTAAATTATAGAATACTGAACTATGTCTCACAGCTTTTAGGTAATATCTTACAAATTAATAACTAAAAAAGTTACTTTTCAATATTTAGTAAAATGAACCAGCTTTATAAATAAAGTGCTATGTATAATTATTTTTATACAGAAATCTTCATTTTATTTAATAGTAGAAAATCATAGTTAATTTTTTTTTGTTTTGAAATAGGGATAAAAAATACGATGTTATTGAAAAACATGAATAAATGATTTAAGGTAAATAACTGCAGCATAAAGGTGTAGTCACTTTGGTAGCTTTGTTTTTATTGTTCTCAAGTTTACTGTTTTACACCTATTAATTATATATAAAATATCGTATCTTTGGCACAAAGCAAAATAACAAGAAGCTTTTATAATCGCAACCATTGGCCGCAGACATATTATTCCAATTACAAAATGTTTTAAAAATTGGAAGCATTTAAGATATGGTATGTTTAAACTTCAAAAAATAAATTTTTTGAAAATTACAAAAACTAACTTTTTATACAATCTCTAGGTCCCTATAGTCATATTTAATGAAATTTGACACTCATTCTAATAAATATAACACAAAAAGTTTCACTTCTGTGCGCCTAAAATTGACCGAAATACTTAACTTCAAAGTTTGAGATTTTTCCACATTTTTTTTTTCGGCCTTTATTAAGCGGTCGGATAAAAAATCCTTAATAAAGCCAGAGAAAACGAGAAAAAAAATTCTAAACTTTGAAACTGATATATCTCGGTCAATTTTAAGTGTAAGTTAATAATTTTACAATTTTTAAAGCAAGTATATTCATGAATATTTTCAGGAAGAATACAAGTAAATGTAACAATAGTTCTTTTCCGATGAAAAATAAAAAATCCGTTTATTTTGAAAGATAGACAATTGCAATAAAGGGTTTGAATGTGAATAGGATTTATTATTACACTCTTGTTAATTTGTACAAAATTATATGCAGTGTTAACGTTAAATTTATACAAAATGGAAAGATGTGATTTCATAAACCTGTTTTAATATGTTAAACCCATCTCCTCCAACGACGTAAAACGAGGAATATGCTAATGTAATATTTGAATGTAAATAACATTCAAATTAAAGGAATTACTTATGATATGAATATCTAATATAAATCCATTATTTGGCACGGTTGCTCAGAAGCAACATGGGTTTTTGTTGGCTTTTATGGGCGCAGGGTAAAAAATTGGAATGTGAAAATCAGGTTTTAATGGCATCTATCTATTTTTTCTTACTTGCCAAAATGGTCTACTCAGGCGTTATTTATTTTATTTATTTATTTATTTTTAATTGTTTATTGGGAGGAAAACAGAATAAAGCATAAAAGTTTATTATTATTATTGTTTATTTATTTAAATATTAAATACGAACGAACAAAAATTAAAAAATATAACGATATTTATGCTTAAAGAAATAAGTAAGAAATTAAAAATTAAAAACTTACTTAAAACAGAACAAACAGTCAGGGGCGTAGCAATTCAAAAATCATGAGATGGGCTCAAAAAAATTTCATTTTAGAAATAATTCTAAATCATTCTTAAAAAATAAAATAAAATAAAAATTAAATTAAATTAAAAAATAAAAATTAAATGTTAATTAAAAATTAAATGTTAATTAATATTTACTAATTATTATTATTAATTATAAAATATACTTAATTATGAAGATTTATAAGTTTTTAGTTTTGGTTTAAAAATTCTGACTCTACTAGAAGGAAATTTCGTAATAACCAATAAAGGGGAGGGGGATCTTGAGCTCCCTGAATCCCTCCCTTTCCTACTCCCCTACAGGCAGTAGAAGAAAATTTTTAATTATCTGCTGGTCAACTGATTTTTAAAATAAGCCAAATACCATACATTATACATATCTTCAAGCAAAATGAGAACTACCAGAAAATATCCATTTAAACTATTTATAGATTATATATTTATACTTTCAGGTTTCACCCACTAAAATTTGGTTTAAATTAATTCAGTATTTCAGAAATTCTCATATCATGATAGACAATTTCTGATTGTATGCAAACTAAGTGATAGCAATAAGTTTTTTTTTCTTTTTTTTTTTTTTTAATTTGAAATTTTTTATGAATTTGGAAAAAAATTTCTGCAAACAGCATTCATGTATTTTAGTACTTGCTGGTTTTTTGAGCTTATGTATCTGTGTTGAAACTGACGATGTAAGATTTTTTTTTTTTTTTTTTTTTTTTTTTTTAAGATGATTAAAAAAAAAAAAAAAAAAAAAAAAAAAAAAAAAAAAAAACAAGCACTTTGTAAATTATAAAGAAAAAAAAAATATTTTGACAAAATTTATTTTTTTTAAATCTAGTCAAAAATTAAGCATAAAAAATGCTGCCTGAGTGTGACTTTATGGTCGCCAAATTTAAATTTCTTGGTGCAAAATACGCCTAACGATTGCTAATTTCGAACCCTGCTTATATCAAAAGTCCAAATAAGTGTTATTTTGCATTGTTGATATAATTAAACTTCAAGTTATAAAGCAACTAATAGACGCTGTCTAATTTTGGTCGGTTAGAAAATGATAGTAACATGTGTAAACATTCGATACAATGTTTAACCATTTGCCAAAGGGTTAAGGCAGTATAGGACGTTTAAACCTTTAATGTTCCTTGCTTTCGTGCTAAAATAAAATGTTTAACGCTTTTTTATGTAACAATTACTTGCACGCAAGATATTTGAAATTTAATCATATGTGTAAATTCCAATTTAATCAGAACATGCTTATAATCAATCTATAACCAAATGAAAGAAACTTTTAAAAACTTAAGCAGAATTTAAAAATTAAAAAAAAAAAAAAAAAAAAAAAAAAAATCAAAAATTTTAACAATATAATGCCTGAAATTTTCATTATAGTATATATTTTTTATTGTACAGTAAAGCACCGTTTACACGTCTTTAAAGGCACAGACGTAAAAGGACGTAAAAATGAAAAGACTTATAAACGAAATTTTAACAATAACACTTTGATTACTACAAATTTAATGACACTTAAGCAAAATTTATATGAAAATACTAATTAATAAAGTTTCTTAAGTTAGTAAATGTATATTATACATTTTTTAAGACAATAATTATTTAAAAAAAAAAAAAAAAAAAAAAAAAAAAGATTTATTATAAAAAGTGAGAAAAATCATCTATTAATGCATGACTGGGTACTAATTGCATATGTCATATATTGAGTATTATACTACTTTTCTTAAGAACTATATGAACACATTTTGAATATTAATTATATATATAGCGTACGTTTAATAATAAGCATACGATTTATGTCCATACAGATAGTTATTTAATGACATTAAAAATCTTTAATATTCGTCTGATTTGCTGCTTGTCTATGAGTGTTAAAAATTCCACTGTGAATTCAATTGATTCTTTGATCAGTATTCTCTGATCTTTCCTGATGTGTTCCTCCATTTAAGATGCTTTCTAGGAAAAATCCGTCTTATTTAGAATGGAAAATAATGACAGTTCGAGAAATTTTACGAATTTCAGTAAAGGGGAAAATACGAATAACCGATATTAGCAGCGTATAAACAAATAATTTTTACATTGAAATGAATAGGAATGAATCGGGATTTCACTAAAAGGATCTATAAATGTAAAAGACGTATTAACGAGAGACATATAAACGG